>JAHTLZ010000111.1:11277874-11325579 GCA_023846285.1 Phrynocephalus versicolor | reverse complement strand
TAATTGCCCACTACTTTACACACAAAGCACAAACTCTTATGAGATACTTAATTGGCTGGAATCTGCAATTACTTGGTTTTGACCATCTTCCAGAACACAACTGATCAGTCATAATGCAAAGGAATTTTTTCACAAAAGCCTTCCACTGTAACAATACCACTGTTTCAGGGTTCCACTTCCACATGTCCTCATTAATCACCCTCAAGTACAGAACCTCTCACAAAGTAGAACCATGATACATTAGGGATATAACTGCTTGGTCAACTAAAAGTGATGTCAATTAGCAAGGACTTGCTCCTTCCAAACCAGGTGCTTAATTCTTCAAGCATTTGGTACGATGATGACTGATCAAGTAAGAACAGCATCAGCTCTACACTACATTAAGATCATTAAATGATCAAAATAAGTGTTTTCATAGCGAATGGCTCTGTATTCTTCATACTTTACAGCAGCTTTAACACCATAAAGCAGCAAGGCAACTTGCGCTGCCTCGTGGCACAGTGGTTAAATGCCTGCACTGCAGGTAAAACTGTGCTCATGACCTGGGGTTCAATCCCAGGTAGCCGGCTCATGGTTGACTCAGCCTTCCATCCTTCCGAGGTCGATAAAAGGAGTACCCAGCTTGCTGGGGGGTGGGTGGGAATGTGTAGCCTGCACGCTGTAATTAAAAATTGTAAACCGCCCAGAGACTACTTAAAGTGGTATGGGGCGGTATATAAGCAGAACACTTTGCTTTTATACAGTACAGCAATGTAACTTTCATGCAAATGTAGGTTCTTGAAGCCAAAAGCGAAATATATATACTGTACCTATGATGCCACATAAACTCACCCTCTATCTCTCATGTAGCAGGCGTCTGCTATTCTCGGCTCTGTACCTTGTGAAGTTATCTCTTATCAAGCCTCACCTCAGATCACAGGCAGCTCCCCATCCACCAAAAACCAACTGCTTTCTTCTTATCTTTTTCAATACATCCAATCTCAACCTTCCATTCTCCAATCAACTGCAGACCTTCCTGGTCCAATATTCCATATTCCTAGCCACTGACATCTATGGCCCTATACTGTATATGAAAGATGCTTTATTCCTCTTAACTGAGCCAGATGCTCTTCTAAAGCAAGCAATTAACTGACTGATAGAATGCCAAGCTAGATGGCTCTTTCACGACAAGCATAACCACACCACAGTACTAATTACAACAGGCTGCAACACTGTTTTATTTTCTACCACAGAAATGTAGCTCATGTTTTACATCTAACTTCCCTTCATACTTCTCAATGTTCAATATGTTGCTAATGCATAATTATTCAATCCTGAATTATATCGCAGAAAAATGTTTACTTTTGCCATCCTAGGCTAAAACTATGGTTCATGCTCTCACCAATTTCCCCTGGATTACAAGAATGTCCCTTATCAGAATCTCTCACAACTATTCCAAATTCCAGTACCAAAATCATTCTCAATTCCCAATGCTCTGATTTTGCTTTATGTTTACTTTCTTTCCCTTCTGAATGGAGCATGAATTCTTCTCCCTTATCTTTTCAGCTCTTTATTGATTTGCTCTTTTATTATATACTATGCTTCAGTCTGTGATTCCCATCTCTCTCTGGAAAACTGTTCTTAACAGAATCTGCCCATTCTCCTTTACTGTGACAGTGATCTTTAGGGTAGGTATCTTTTTTGCTCTGATCTGCTGCTGTTCCTGTATTTCAGAGCAAAAAAATCAATGTTCTCTTAGGAGAGACAAAGTCTAATTTGAAACTGTTATATACATTAAGAGCAGTGCCAATTGGAATTTCTTTTAGATAACCATCTAAACTTACCCTTGTATCTGGACACTGTGTTGCTTCACAGACTACTTGCATAATAAAGTGCCTTTCAGACTGGACAATAGGAAAGAACAGAAAAAAGAAAATACATTATTAGCAGTACAAACTTCAGCACCTAATTGTTAGGTTTGTTTTCAAAACAGAGAAAATTTGAAGACCCAGCATGACAATTTTACCTTTTATTTCTAAAGCAGCCATCAGTACATAGGGACTGATTTCTTTTCAGAAGCCAAGATTCTGATAAGACTCAAGTGCCAACCTGCTTCTGACATAGATTTGTTACCATTAATTACTTCATGAAGAGGCCATACATTATTTCAAACTGTGAATATTTTACATTCACCGCAACTCTTGCAACATATTGATCTGGTTGGAGTTCATTTTACCTCCCCTCTTAAGTTTTTCCACCAGCTCAAAGAAACACTTTTCCAAGGACTGTTGGACTGCTGTGTGTTCTTTACAACATGAATCTAGTTCTTTCAAATATTATGTTTTGGATGTAAAGTGTGTCTGCACTTATAAACAGTGTGATGGAAAATGAAGTATTTTTGCATCGTGACCAATGACTTACCAGGAACTGTGCTGCAGAGCAAGCCGAGAGACAAAACATTTAGACATCCCTGTGCAATATGTAGTTAAGTAGGTGCTGTTTTCACATTAGGCAATGGCTGCATTTCTATACTGTGACATACCATCAGTATTTCAGTTCATGATGTGTATGAATGTAGCAAGACTTAGGCTCATATGTCCCCTTCACCCTTGATTACCCATGGCTACCCTTGTTATCTGAATCAAGACATCTACTTTATACAACTTTATAGTTACTTTAACAGAGTTTCATAAACCATGATTTGAAAGAATCAAGCATATAAAATCAAGCTTAGTTACCCTCCGTTCTCATCATGACAAGCCATCATTTATTGTAACATCCTGGTGTTGGTAGTTCTTTGCATAAGCATCCATGCCACTCCAACAGGCTTTTTGGTGTGTATCCATTCTCACTGGTTGTGAGACTGGTCAAACAATGAGACTGGTGGAGTCGGGAAGGGAACACTTATGTGATTTCTCTTCTTCTGTTTATGCAACAGGAAGGTTCACAATAAGTCTTGTGGCACAATAAAGGTTATTTATTTAAATTTATTTGGCATGAGGAATAACATGGACTGTAGCCATCTAATGAACTGGGATTTAGGCCAACAAGACCTACTGTGCATATTTTTTTAAAAAAAGATTTCATAATACTCATTATGTTTTCAGGAACATTGTCTTATTTGAATAAAAGGTTCAGTGATAAATATAGATAGGGTTTTTCTTGAACCAACACAATCTTTAGCAAATGCAGAGAAGAACAGGTAACTTCACACCCATGAAATACTGATGGTATGTACACTGTGTCCCTCAACATGTACTATGGAAGATTTGATCATTACCTGACCCAAATTATCTTGAATTGCCTGTAATTGGGGGGGGGGGATATCTGATATATTTATAAATTCTACTGCAGTGCTTCTGACTGAAACAATATCAACCTTTATCAAGAATTCTTAAAATTGCATAATGCACAATACAGTAGGACCCCCATATCCACAGGGCATTGGTTCCTGGCCACCCCGCGGATAATGAATTCCACGGATAAGAGCAAATGCTCTTATCCAAAGGTGGTGAGGTGAAAGCAGTGGGAGAGCCCACCAGCACCCCAGGGAACCCTGCAATGCTGCTATGCCACCTCCACAATTGACCTGGTGGGCAGGCAGTCTCTCCCTGGCCACGCGGCTGCCTCCTCCTCCTCCTCCGCTGCTGCCCAGTTCGGCCATCGCTGCTGAGCTTGCAGGTGGGCGCGCAGCATCTTCTGCCTTCGCCCAGCTACTGGCTGAGCGGGCGGGTGATCATTCCTGAGCAGCGCAGCTGCCTCCTCCTCCTCCTCCTCTGCCACCGCTCAACTGGCGGGCAGGACGGGTGCTCCTGGGTCACATAGTCTCAGGCAGGCGGGTGCTTCTAATCCACGCATCTGCCTTTACTGCTGCTGCCGCAGGCAAGCACTCCAGGTCGGCGCAGCCGCCACCTCTGTCATTTCCACTGAGCTGGTGGGTGGGCACGCAGCCTCTTCTGCCACCGCTGCCTCCCCACTCGCTTTTTCCTCCTTATGACACCAGGAAACCGTCTTCTGTTTTTGGCTTAAGAAAGTGGTAGTGGCAAGGAAGGGAACTCGTGGGGAAGGCCGCTGGCTGGCTATTGGGTTCCTGGCTCCGTTGCTTGCCCGAGCGCTGCAATGTTGCTCGGGCAGGGAAGGCTTGCAACGTTGCTCGATGAGAAGGCACAAGGAGCGAGCGCACGGGTAGTGGTACAGGGGGAGGCCCTAGGAGGCGGGAAGCCACAAATAAGCTCTCAAGGAGCAAGGTGAGGGGGATGCAGCTTCTGGCTTTGCTACTCAATTTTTAAAATATATTTCCCCCCTCAATCCGCGGATAAGTGAAGCAGCGGATAACAACACTGCACAAGCTCCTAACAGAAGGAATAAGAAAACTGTAACAGAAGCAACTGCTAAACTGGAAGGGACAAACCATACTCAAGCATTTACGGAATGCAGAGTTAGTCACTTTAGTTTATTGTCACATTCAACATCCCCTCTAATATTTGCCCCTGCTGCACAGGGCCCTCCCACATGTTCACATCTGAATACTTTTGGCCTTTTTGAAGAAATCCATTTAAAAATATAGCTTCTAACTGGAACAAATTAGAAGCTAATTATAGAAGCTGTTAATTAAGGGCAGAAATACTGGAGAATAAGCTATTGTCTTCTAGTTATTTTTAGGGTTTTAAAATATTTTAATGAATTAAGTATTCTAAAAAAAATTGGAAACTTTGAAGCAAGTGGCAAGAGAGACATTATGTCTACACTAATGTGTCCAAAACACTGCGACCTTGCTAAGCTGCATAAAAACGTAACATGAGCGACTCCAGAGGAACTACAAGGAAATTTTTGCTTTCACAATACTATTTGAACACGTTTATTACATCTTTTTTTTCTGGACACCTCTGCATATCAGGGCTGCACATAAGCTGCTGAAGAGCCTCTTTTCTTGCTCTGGTTGGAAAAGCATAACAAACCAGTATCATGCACTCTAACATTAGCATTTCAAAGGCATGACAAAGTATGGATACTTAATTTTTTAATATTTTCAAGGTACTACAAAGGCTTGGAACAATGCAGTTTGTTATTCAGGAACATTAATAATTGTTCATGCTGTCTCACAAGATAGATCCCAACTAGATTGTCTTGAGAAGATTCATTAACATGAATAACCCAGCTTGGAAATTCTGCAAAACGAGTCCCAGAGACACAAGCTCAGATCCTCCTATTTTAAATATGTTGGCAATGCTTGAACACTATGCAGCAAGCTCAACAGGGATTATCAAGGTATACAGTAACACAACACAAGATGTCAAAGAACATGGAAAACCAGCCTCAGAGTAAACTGCTCAGGAAGCAAAATGTTGGCCATGCATATCCAAGAAATTGCCTCATTCCCTATGTACTGAAATGATATCTGAGAAGGGTACTACAAGGGGGCTTCCTGTATGCTAGTTTGCAACTGCAAAACATTGCTATCGGAGCTATCCAAATCTCTGTTCAGCAACAAACTTCTATTTAATGTATACCACTTTAGCAGATTTCAGTCATTCTTAACTAATACAACTGGGGCTGCCATATAAAAAGGATGCTTATAGAAGACAAAAATCCCAGTCTCAGAAGATATAGGAATGCATCAAAACTCAGAGTGGTGCATGGTTTCTCATCACAGACCATGGATTTCATATTCTTTTTTGCTTTGCTTTTTAAGTCACTCACCCTTTTTCACCTCATTCACAACTCACCTCTTTGTCAAAGTTTGCTTTGGTGAATTCCAAAGAGTTCAAGAGTGCATTGGTAGCTGCTAGCTTCACATTATTACTTGGCTCTTCTTTCCTCATGCCCTGGATAATTGCTGTCAAGATCTCATTAGACTTATCCTGAAGCTGTTCTGGATCCTGAAACACAGATCAGAGGAAAGTGGATTATGTCAGGATCAGGTTTGTTTCCAACAAAAGCCTAGCATGATTCTTCTGAGGTCATCATACCTTGAAGGTGTCTTAACATGAAACTGAGTATCAAACTTAAGACTTCTGGCTCAGAAATGTGAGTATTCCATGCATATTTATGCATTTACATATCATTCAAAAATCATATTTTTACTAAAGCTGTAGGAAACAAAAAATGAGAGTACTCAGTTGTACTACTCCAACTGTCCCCCTTCTTAATCAAAGAGAATGAAGAGTTGAACATAAACACAAAAACACTTGCAACAGCAGGTGCAGTGGAAAGACAGAGAAGTAGAGCATGAAGTGAGAAATGCAGTTTTCCCTATTGAACTGTTCATAATATACACATCCCTTTGACCGAACCTTCCTTCACAAGACAGGGGGGCACAAATGCTAAAGGTACTACATCCCATATGTACCTTATGCTTTGTGGCTTTTTTATATGCCAAAACAGATTTAAAGCATAGCAAAGTATGTTTAAATGCCATCCCATAGTGCTTAAAGCTGTTAAGCTTTCTGGGTGAGTTACAATTTAATTATGTAGGGTACAAATTCCCCCCACCATGAGCTGGGAATGCAATTCATCAACCTTGGAATGTTGGAAAATTGAAAGTACCCGAGTCTGGGATCAAACTCAGGACACGAGTCTTCACTGCAGTACAGTAGGACCCCTGTATCTGTGGCGGAACTGTTCCACGGATGCTGAAAAACGTGGAACACTATGTTAATAGCAAATGCTATACGTAGCACAATCTAGTAGCCAGTTACTGTAACTTCATTACTAAGTGAGCCAGCGGGTATTGGTCCCAGATATGGGGGGGGGGCTAATGTACTGCAGTTAACCACTGTGCTATGAAGCTCCTTAACATCCTCAAGGACTGCAACATTGACCGCAATCAGACAAAATGCAGATGGACAAGAAGGAAAGACAAGTATCATACTTTGCCCATTTACTCCTCTCCCTGCTTTGCCACTTGGGGGACAGTAGCATAGCTGCCAATGAAGTTATTTATTGAGTCTGCCCAATCAAGAATATTTTTGAATTTAATATTTAAAAAAAAAAACCACTTGTTTCTTCCTTATGCTGACAGTTTGTGTGAGTCAATCCATATCCCCTGCTTGAGGCATTCAGCAACCTGCAGGTAGCTGATGCATCTACTGCTTTATTTCTAGATAACTAGCACTGGAGTATCCAGTTCTTTTCAAATCTCAACTTTGGAGCCAGCTCCTGGTTGTTGTGGGAAAGCCTTAACACGTTTAAGCAGGAGCAGTACTGGCATGCCATGCATGGCCCACTTGAAGTTAGTTGGGAAGTAAGCTCACTCTGAGCCATCAAAAGTCACGCTAAGCACAGAATTAAGAAGCTAAAGCTTACAATATCTTGACATATGTAGCCAATTGCTTCCAATGTCGATTCTTTCATATGTTCTGTGCTGTGTTGATTTGTAACATTAGCTACAAGCTGTGGAATAAGTTCAGGCCACTGATTCATGGGGATCTCTGCGCAGGCAATGCCAGCAACACACTGTGATGCTGAGCTGGGCCTGTACGTTTCTGTGCCCAAGGTCTGCAAGACCTGTAAAGAGAAAAAGGAAAGGGTCAGCATACAGGAAGGTAAGATTATTACATGCATACGTGGCAATGGAACTACAGTGCAGCCTTTTCATTTATACTGTACATCGAATTCTCCAAGAGAGCAACAAAAAGCCACCTCAATCAACAGCAACAACAAAATCTCCATTGCTAATGCTTGTCCATATTTTCATTTGGGACCATGCAGAAAGTTAAATAAATGGAAGGAGGAAGGACTTGTAATGTTGTTATGAAACAATCTGTTAACCAAACCAAACAGACAAGATTAAATAGGAAATTAAGCAGTGAGGTTCTACATACATAATTCTTGACTTCTCGGCGAGCATTGGCATCGATTGCAAGCCATCTCTGCTGGTGCTGGGCCTTTACATCAGGGTCTTTAGATGTCAAGGAGTTCTTTATCTGCAAACCGGCTGCAACTCTGGCCACTTGGCTGTTTCCTGGGTTTGCCAACACTCTGGACAGTTCCACAAGGAAAGTGGGCTAGCCAGGAAAGAGAGATGAAGATACTAGAGTAATTAAAACTAGTGACATTTCCCTCCTGAGTAAAGGAAGTTAAGATTTAAAAGCATTTAACTCAAGCATTACCAATAGAAGAGTAACATATCAATGATGAATTGTATTTCAATCTTCCAAGCTCACTATATTCATATTCCCCTATCTAATATGTATTTCTTCCTGCTAGTTATTCTTGTAGCACTTCAAAAATGCTGACTTCCTCAGTCTTTTAGTGGTCCTGATGCTAATTTACTGTACCAAAACTGATTTTCCTTTATTTCTTCAATCAATCCAAAGAATACAGTATGTGTCGTCTATTACCAACTGAGTCCAAAACATTCGGTCCTCTGCTTCTGATTAGGCAAAAAAGAAACAATAGGGTTACTGGCACCTCTGGCTGTCTAGAAGGTGTTCAACTACAAGTCTCATCATCCAACTCCATTGGCTGTAGCTGAGAGAACAAATCACTATAGCACAATATATGAAAGGGCAAAGATTTGACACCCCCCCTACTCCTGAGCCAACACTATAAAAAGCTTACTTGATCTACTCAATCATTTTCCCTATCCCATCTCATAGTTCAACTAAAGCAGGCATGTCCAAACTTCAGCCCTCCAGATGTTTTGGACCACAACTCCCTCAGTCCTTTGCCATTGGCATTTTAAGCTTAGAATTCTGGGAGTTGGGTCCAAAACATCAGGAGGACTCAAGTTTGGACATGCCTGATCTAAAGCAAATTGCTTTATCCTGCTGTACAACAGGACAGACTGATTACTAGCCCTGTTCAGGTATCTCTGTACCATTTTCTTACATTTACCGTGCATTCCATTGTACCCAATTACACTACTTCTAATTTATTTAGACCAAAACATGAAAAAGTAGATGTTCCATTGGTGCAAATATGATTCCAAGGTGTTTAAAAAGCATCTTACACTTTCTGAAAATTCCAGCTAGATATATTATAATTAAATGCTACAGCAGGCAGCAGGGAAGACAGATGAAGCCTGGTATCAGTATTACAGCATGGTTCATTCATGATTCTAACGGAACTATTGGACTTCAGGTAAGGAGGGAAGAGTGAAGGACATAAACACCTGAAATATAAGTAGCCATTTAGAAACCTTCCAAACCTCCTATATGAACTCAATTTAGATCCACACAATCAAGGAATCTAAAAGCCAAAAAAAGGAAAGAAAGAATAAGCACATCCAAAATCCATCAGCAGCAGGTTTTCCTGTGACCTTCACAGGATAAACTATGTTACAGAGACCAAGATTCCCATCAGCTGTGTTGCCTTGGATCAAGAGACCTCTGAGAGAATTGTGTTGAATCTAGTGTGTTCCTGTAAATTATGATGTGGGACCAGTTCTTGTGTTCCAATAGGACCATAAAGCAATGGATCTCAACCTTCTAATCCGGCAACCCTTTAATACAGTTCCTCATGTTGTAGTGACTCCTTGCCCTGCTTGGAAGAGGCCACAACCCCCCTTTGGCAGGCCACTGCTGCAGATGCCATAGAGAACTTCCCTCTACAGGCACCCTCAGCCAATCGCAGCCTCCAGTGCCATTGACTGACATCCCCTCCAACCTATCAAGCTGTGATTCACTCTTTCCCCCCTTCCTCCCCCCTCCTCCAGACCCAAGCCATTTGTGCCTTTTTCTTCATTGGCCCAGGGGGACCCCTGTGAAATGGTTGTTCGACCCCAAAGGGGTCCTGACCCCCAGGTTGAGAACCACTGATGTAAAGGAATACAAAACCATCAAATATCCTTCAGTATTTAAGTGTGATTGAGAAACCACACGATTTTCAGGTCAAGTCAGTTCCGTAAAAATTAACACCACATGTACAAAGAACAATTTCCTCAAAAGCATCTCTTCAATTTCATTATCCCTAGGAGCAGAGGGGAGTATTGACAGACCAACTATGGAGTAAGTTTCCATCATTTATGGTGGCTGAAGAGGAAGTATGGACAGGATAAAAATAGGACATGGTAAATTTCATTTGCTTGATCTGAATGTGCAAAGACTAAACAGAAGACAGAAGAACACTACTGATAGCATAGACCATGATGCATACCTAAGGCAGATCTGTAGTTCACTAGAGACACATTGGCATAAAACTTGCTCGAAGGTTTGCACTATTTAGTTGCTGTTTACAAAGGCGGTTCAGAGTTTTGGTAGTAATATTACAAAATATTTATTGAAGATAAAAAGGGGAGACTTGCATTAGAGATGTAAGTTGGAAAATGGAAAATAGCCTGGTCCCCCCTTTTTTCTCTTTTTGGACAAAGATTTTTTCACATGTCTTCAACATTTCTGGAAATTTTACATCTCTGTTCCTACATAGCAGAGAGGAATGCTGTTTAAGAAACATACGCCAAATCCCCTTCTGCATATGGAGAGAAGTATGAAACTTTAGATCCTAGCCTGACTATGGTACTGAAATAATAATAATTTTCTCTGCCATCCTACAGGATGTGTAAAGAGTTTAGCTCACATCACTCAAGCCGCTATCAGCTTTAATGTTTAACACTGCCTAAGCCAGTTTAGGATGTTCTTACATTATGTTATAACTTGCCCTTTTAAACAGGCTTAGAACCTAGGTAAACTTCATTAACCTCAGTAGGAGGGAACATGGCAAATATTCCCTGCACACCAACAATTAACATAATTTCATTTGGAACGAATTAATTACTTTATACAAGGTACCACTGTACTTATAAAACTAAAAAGATGTTTTCAGTTAGATATGCAATGTTAGGATGTTATAATCTTGCTATAAGAGTGAAGTTGATCTGTAAGGAATTGGTTACTTTAAGACAGTGATTGATATATAGGTAAATGGCACTTTATGAAGAAAAATAATAATAACTTGCTGAGACTCCATATCATTGAAACAAACACTCTGCCAGTCTTTGCAACCACGTTTGTTTCACAAAACTAGCTTACTGCCAAGTCTCCTACAAAGGGTATAAAGAACTAAGAATTAGGTATGTAAAACCTCTGGAAATCTTGAAGACATGGGGAAAAACTTGGGAGAAAAATGGTGGTGGTGGGGCAGGTTTATTTTGTGGATTTTCTAAAGATGTCTCTACTAAGGATAGAACTGCATAATACACTAAGGAACCATGTTCTGAAGCTTATGTTTGACAACATGCAGCAGTTATCAGGAGGACTGAATTATCTTTGCTAATTCATTCCTGTAATTCTACTTTGATATAAGTGTGTGTATTTGAAGACTGCACAGAGAAAAACAAGTTAAATATAATCTGCTGGACTTCAGTGAGGAAAGAAACTCACAATGGCTTAAAACCAGTTGCAGCTAGGCAAACAGTTAACCCTTTGAAGCAAACTGGGGTAATAGATCTCCAGACATTATCTATTGCACACCAAATCCTATAGAGATTTAGGGCAATTCACTCCCAAAAAATATGCCCATATGCAAATGGATTTCACCCAATGTGTTCTGGCCTAGCATACAACTTTAATGATAATGCTGAATCCACAAGGAGTCCCTAACACTCATATTTTGTGAAGGAACAAATAATGGCCAACATCCTGATGAAAAATACTCTGACAAAAGGGGGTTCATGCAAGCATTTTTGTATTTTCTTGGCATTTGCTGCAAGCCAGGGCACATAACCAGTGCACAGACAAGCACAAGACTGTCTAAGCATGTGGCATCTGACTTAATTTTACACACATGTTACGTGATTTTCAGTCTGTGCTGCAGAAACTCAACAGGATTGTAGTCAAGAGATGGAAATTGATGGGTGAGGCTGACTCTGAATCTACCTGGGACATCTAAAAATTTGCACCTAGAACTGAATAATTATTTGCAGCCTACTGAAAGATTCACAAGGAATACATTAGAAAGGATAAATTTACTGGACTTGGAATAGGGATACCTCATTTTAAATCTCTGGTCAGCAATGTGTCCTTTTTTGGGTAGGAGTTGTTTCCAAATATGCTGAATATTTTGGAAGGACAAAGGGACACCTATGCAATCAGTCTTTCAATGTTATTTATTTTATTATTTATTTATTAGATGTATATACTGCACCATCTGGCAGCAAGGGCCTCATGCTTCTTGTCACATTAATTTAGAACAATGTAGGTGAACTTGTTGTTATAGCTGACACTATTTCTCACTCCAAAATATTAGCCTAATTGTATATCAATAAGCTTAATCCCTAAAAAGATTATTATCTATCAGTTCATCAAACAACATGCGAAATCATGAGAACATCCTAGAATATTTTCCACACAGCTTTCTGGAGAAGCAACAGACACACATCTAGCTGAAAAACAACTAGTGGGGTCAGGACTGTTTTCTGGCAACAAATGTGAAAAACAGCTAAATAGCAGCCTTAATTATTTGGGTTTTTTATTCCCCTTTTATTTACCATGTAAAAATAAGTACATCATAATCTTTTAAAGTAGCATGCCTGTATAAGCAGCATCAGATGCATTAGTACAAATTAACCCACAAAACATGCCCTTTAAAAGTAAACACAAAAGGGGAAAGAAATACTCTAAGCACCTATACATTCACTGGAAAAGGCTGGACAAGATAGGTTTTATCCCACACAGCATTTGGGGGCATATTCCTGAACACTGAACAATCAGCCAATTAAGATATATCACTTAAAGATTCTCTCATGTGATGAATCTCTCTCACACAGAAGTTCATTCAGGCTCACTAACAACTTGACTGGAACATGTTGCTAAGGTTTGAAAATATATGCATATTCCTTCCTAAACTTGTATATATTGACTATCTAAATAGACAATTGATGACTTCAATGAACTAGTTAAGATTATACAATTAGCTTTTCTATTGTTTCTGAAGTGATACTCATTTTACAAAGAAATAAAACAAAGGAATTTATTTAGAAGGCATCCGCTGCCCATGTGCCTCATAAATATTGTGGAACAGACTTTGAATAAAATGATCTGTCACATATTTTAAACACTTTCTTTCCACATACAAGTTTCCAGCTGTTTTGCATCAGATCCATCCACTTGGCTCTAACATCTTTACCCATTCCTACTATTTTACAAGAGAGAATTATTGGGGTGGGGGAGGTTTCAATAAAGCCCATGTAAGGACAAGATTAACGAGAAGCAGGAAATGGTGGGGATTTGGTCCACCATCAGAGGAAGGTAAATGAATAAAATGGGGAAAGAGCTGAAGATACGGCATGGCAAGCCCTCAAGATAAGAAAAGGAAAGCAAGGAAACCTAAAACGGGCCTGCCTACCAGCTTTTCGGGCCAAAAGCTCTCTATCAGGCAGCCTCCTCCTCCTCCTCCGGCTGCACCTAACTATTCATGCCGGCTTCCCCACATGGCCGGCTCCCGCAGGCCCCACAGATCCACCTCCTCCCCCATTTTCCCTCCATGCATGCAGCGCGGCAGAGCCAAGATACCCTCCCCTTCCTTTTCCCTCCCGCGGGCCCGGCTCGCCTTTGCGATTGGGTGGCGCGACTCCCGGGAGCTTTGCTATTGGCTGCCTCCTTCATTCAACCCCCCCGCCTCCAAAGGGGGAAAAAAACCCTTCAGTTAGGCTGCGCCCCTCTATGGCGGTTCGGCCTTGCTATTCTATGGGGTGTGTTTTTTTAAACACACGCACACACACACACCCAGGGAAGGGATCCCGCTCTGGCAAACCCCACCCAAGGCCACCACACGCCCGGTTTCTCCCTTACCAGGTTCTCGATGGCTGCCTGTTCCAGGAACTTCTGAGCCGCTTCGAGCTCGGTGCAGTCTGCAGCGAATTTAGCAGAAAGAAAGAAAATATACAAGGGGGGTGTCAGTTATGAATCTCCATTCCGAGTCTCAGTCCAGCAATAGCCCGCGCAGCTTCTGGGTTTTTTGCCCTAACACAAGAACCGTCCTTCCTGCTATATAAACCGAGGCACCGACAACTCCCGATGCCACCTCCCGCCCGTTTTAAGGTCCTCAACTACCCACATTCTCACTAGTTCCCCCTTCTCAGGCCCATCTTGATACGCAGAGGGCCCCAGGGAGGCATTTTACTTGCAAATACAATTTCATCGGCAAGTGGGCAAAATAGGTGGGGTGGGGGAGGGGGCCTTGCTCCGCGACACCCACAAGACTTGAAATAATTCTCTTTGACCCGGTAAATACAGATAACATTGTCCGTACAGAAGATTCCTTTCTATCCACCCCACCCTAGGCCGGTGAAATGTATCACAGCTGGTGGTCCTCATCTCGACAGAAAACAGGGGCCCCTACCTCCAAATTGGAATACACTTCGGAGGAAGGTGACACATTCAACTTCCACAACTTATATCGAGCCCCAAGGCCATGTTCCCCCCCCCACACACACACACCCATCAGGTTAACACAATTTCTGAGAATCAGTTCCAGATCACTGCCATCTACCCCGCCGATTTGGGCCTAAACTGCATCCAGAAGACCACACTAGGTGAAAGACTGGCCACGAGCAGAAGAATGCAATGGCCAGGTCCGAAATCCACACTTACACACACACTTACACACACACACACACACACACACACACACACACACACACACACACACACACACACACACACACACACACACACACACACACACACACACACACACACACACACACACACACACACACACACACACACACACACACCAACCTCCACTGGATCCATTCAAGGGCAGTGTATCATGCTCCCCTCAATTCCCGTCGCTCCCCAACACGCAAGCACAGCCGTAGGAAAACTTAACTCCCTTCCGACACCAGCCGTTAGAGAAGTCTTGCCCCACGGCCATAGTTGCGAAGCACATTCATGGGGGAAAAAAATCTTCACCCCACCCTCGGCCCACATGGCGACTCCATCCCCACCCTAGAACTGCACTCCCATCAATTCTCCTTACTCCTCGCTTCAGTTCCCCTTCCCACACACAACCCACTTTATGCAGCGAGGGGGCCCCTTTCTCGAATTCGCGGGGACACGTGTCCGGAGAGAGTCTCTCCACACGTCCCAGGAAACCACCCTCCCCCCCCCACACACAGGCAGACAGATCCGGCGGAAAGGCCGGATTGTACTTAAACAACCCCCCCGCCCCCCCGCCCCAGAGTTAAACACAAGGCCACGGACTCGACCCGCCCGGATATTTCAGTTTTTATGTGTCATTTCTGCTGCTCCCTTGGCCCAACACGGGGCCCAAGCCCAGCCCTCCATCTGCCCCATTTCAACCCACAATGGAGTCCCGCTTTCCCAACCGCCCTATATCTGGGCGTGGGGGGTAGTGGTGGCGGTGGTGGTCGCACGTTTCATCCCTTCCTCTTCCCTCTTCCCCACCACCACCCTGCCGGCATCGTTCATTCCCCCCCCGCACTCCCTCTCGACCGGCCCCTGCTTTTTCGCAACCCCCTCCCCCCACATTCAAGAGAGGAGGGGGGAAATCCTCTCTCCCCCCCCCCAAAAAAAAATAAATCCTCCTTCCCACACGAAAGGGGTCTTTCTCCTCAGCCGCCACCGCGGCCACTTCCTCGCTACCTTTATTTACATGGAAAGGGGGGCTGTGGGAGACCCTCAAGCCCACCTCCTTCCTCCCCCCCCCATTTTTTTTCTTACCTGGCGAGACCGTCTTTTCCAAGATAGTAATGAGCTCCATGGCGGCGGCAGGGCACGGGGGGAGGAAGGGCGGCGTGGACCGTCAAGCAGGGGAGGAAAGGAAAAGGAGAGGCAGGGGAGGAGGAGGAGGAGGAGGAGGAAGGGGGGGGGGAAGGAAAGAGAGGGCCGGTGTCCGGAGATCGCCGCCCCCGCCTCTTTCTTTCTCCCTCCGCCGCTCGCTCGCTCGTTTACTCGGCCGGCCGGTGGCTCTTTTTCTTTTCTTTTTCTTCCCCCCTTCCCTTGGCGCGCTCTTTACTTCTTCTTGCTCAGCTGCGGGGCGGCCCCACCCCCGGCGGAAGCGGCGGCGGCAGCGGCGACTCCGCTCTCCTCGAGGACTCCCCCCCTCCCCTCCCCTCCCCGCGCGCGCGCAAGCAAGCAACTCCTTCCAGGCGGCGGAAGAGAATGAGGGAAGGAGGGAGGGGGGAAGAGGGAGAGGGCAGGAGAGGGGAGGGGAGGGGGGAAAAACCGGCGAGTTGGGAGGAGGAGGAGGAGGAGGGGGGAGTGAGAGAAAGGGCGCGCGCGCGGCGAGGTGAAACGAAACGCTTCTTGAGGCGGCGAGTCAACGGTGGCGGGGCAGGAGGGGAATGGGAGGAAGAGGAGGAGAGGAAAGGGAGGAAAAACAAAATAGCGCGCGGGCGCTCAAACCTCCCACCCCAACCCTGCGCAACGGCCCTGAGGGGGGAAGCCAATTCGCTCCCCTTGTCCCCTCCCTTGGCGCTAACTGATGGACTGGGCTAGTCAGGCCTGCCCAAGGCCCCAGCCCGCCTTCAGGCACGTAACGTCCGTGGCGTCGATGAGCGTGCTCGCTCGCGCACGCGCGGATCTCTCCCCGAAGCCGCTTTCCCTGCCTGCGCTGTCCTCTTGGAGCGCCCCCCCCCCACGCCCGCCCGGCTCCTCGCAACGCCGATTGGCCTCTTGCCCCCTGGCGCGTCATGACGCTGACAGCCCGCAGGAAGCGCCTCTTCTTTCTTTTTTTAAAAATGTATTTTTATAAATACCTGAGTGATTTTTTTTTTTTAGGACTGGTTTTAAGAGCAGGAGTCTGCGCCCGCTCGATTGGGAGGGCTCGAAGTAGTAGTTGTACAAGCATACCGAGTATATGAAAATAAAACCATGGTGGCATCTTAAAAATCTTAATGCAAGACTAGGGGATACCTTCGTAGGCCACTAATTTAAAATTTTGTAAAAAAAATCATTTTAGTTTTTGTGGATCAAGTCCATCTCCTCTGAAGATAACCCTGTGTTCTTTATGCAATATAAATGCAGAAGATATGATACTTTTGTATGTTGTTAACAGTCGTGACCAACTCTTCATGACCCCATGTCCATGGAGGTTTTTTTTGGCAGGAATACTGGAGTGGTTTGCCAGTTCCTACTCCAGGCGCCCACAGCACCTGGTATTCCCTGGAGGTCACCCATCCAAGTACTAACCAGGACTGACCCTGCTTAACTTCCGAAGATGTTCTTAGGGCATCTAGGCAGCCCTTTTATTAAGCCACAAAAATTCCCCTCAACCAACCTTATTTTTAATTTCTGCCAAACATTTAAAAACAAAACAGATTTTATCATTTTGGCGTTCTGAAGAATTGGACTTGATTTATGAAAGCTGATATTAAAATATAAAAGTCTTCAATATGTTTCAATGTTTCAGTCTCTCCCTGTTTCTTTACTTCTTATTTTATTGTATTTTTAGGTCTGAATGCAACTGGGAGACTTAAACAGTGGTCATACTTACAATTAAATTCAGCAGGTTTTACTTATGGGTGAACATGCAATGCACAGGGCAAAAACAGTTTTGTAGACTTTGTATTATATAATGTCCCTTACCCAGAAAATAAATAAGTATTTTAAAAAAAGTTACATTTACGTGAAATGCAATGTAATTTAACATCTTACCACAAGTACCGGAAATGAGGTCTAGTGATTCTTCATCATCAACCTTATAGCTTTCACATAGCTTGTTTTAACAGGATTTGTCCTGTACATTGTGATTTCCAGTGGGTTGTGCTTGCATGTTCCTGTATGAATGTATTATATACTTTATTGCATTGCTGAGCAAGGCTGTTGAGGACAGAACATTCTGGAGATTGCTCATTCATGGGGTTACCAAAAGTTGAAAGCAATGTAACAGCATATAACTATGGTACAAGAACATGTTTACCTATACTGCAGTTTGACTTCAACCTCCTAATGAACTTTCTTTTCTTTTCTCACTCCATTTCCCAAAATTCACCAGGAAGATTGCCGGCAGTTCCACATCTGCAGACTACTCACCTATCTCAGAGACCGCATGGCTGTCACATATCTTGCTTCCTGTGATTAATTTATATAAAGGGAAGCAACCACGGTTCTTCAAGGAAAACTTAAGTTCTTGCTACCCTTTAGGCAGCTTCCTTTCTTCTCCAGTAGTGGTTTCCAACTTTTGGTAAGCCAGGTGTTCTTGCACTGCAATTCCCAGAAGCCCTAACCATCATCTGTGCTGGCCAGGGTGTCTGGGGGTTGCAGTCCAAGAATACTTGCCCCATCTATACTGTCTTTCTGGAAGCAGGCAAAGGAAAAAAGGTAGGTAAAACAATAAAGTGGGACAGATGGAAGGAGGAAACCACCTTAGGGAGAAAGGCAACATCAGGGTAGAACTTAAGATAAGAACATAAGAACATAAGATATGTCTGGTCGCAACAAAGTGCACAAAGTTTACTAGAGCCTCTAGCCGACGTGATGGCCAGGAGAAAGGCAGTCTTCAAAGTAAGTAGACAAAGGTCACATGCGGCCATAGGCAGAAAGGGTGGTTTCATGAGCTGGTGAAGCACTAAGGAAAGAGACCACTGGGGGGGATCAGTTTCTGCTCAGGGAAGGTGTTACGGAGACCTCTGAAAAATAGCTTGAGACAATGATGCTAAAAAAAATAAAGAGGCAGGCGAATTCTCTGGCTGGTGCGCCACAATGGCTGAGAGATAGACTGTCAGCAAGGTGATAGAGAGACCTGACCGCTTCAAGTGAAGAAGGTATTGTAAAACCTAAGGAAGTGACGGATTGGTCAGTGAGAAACCTTTTTCAGATGTAAAGGCAAGGAACCTCCATTTGAACCTATACATACAAGTGGTGGAAGGTTTACAGGAGGCAGCCAGAATAGAAAAAAAAAGTTCCTGATCCTCCAGGCTGTCAGCTGGAGGCATGGGAGGTCTGGGCGAAGAACCCGACAGTAGGCTGGGAAGAGTCTGTAGATGTAAATAGCCCTGGGACGTTCTTAAAAGAGGGACGAACTAGGGTTGGCAAGGCCACTACGGTGCTATCAGGATAATGTCAGCCCTTTCTTGTTGAATCTTGGTGACCACCTTATTCATAAGTGGAACAGGAGGAAAGGCATAGAGCAGCTGACTCGTCCAAGAAAACATGACAGCATCCCCCTTGGAGTTGCGATGCTTTCCCAGCTTTGAACAAAAAAGGGAGCACTTGGTGTTCGACTCCAAAGCAAACAGTTCTATTGAGGGAGTCCCCCAGCAGCAACAAAGGTGTTGGAAGGTGGGCTGGTGAAGTTCCCACTCATGTGACGTATTCTGTTTTCTGCTCAGATTGTCTGCATCGACATTCTCTTCCCCGGCTAGATGCATGGTTATGGGATGGATTCTATGTTCCAGGAATCACTCCCAGAACTCCAGTGTCAGGTGAACAAGAAGCTTGGAGTAAGTTCCACCCTGTTTGTTGATGTAGTACATGGTGGTCGTGTTGTCAGTGACCACCAGTACTACATTTCTGGAGAGGTGTTGGAGGAATGCACAAAAGGCCTTGAACACCACCAAGAGCTCCAGTTGGTTTATGTAGAGTCTGCGTTCCTGTGGAGACCAGGTATCATGTATTTTCAAGTCTAAGCAGATTGCCTCCCAACCTGTTGTACTGGCATCTATTGTAACTTGGACTGTTGGAAACAGGAAACAGAATGGACGGCCGGTTGAAAGATTGGAGTGTTTCGCCCATCAGGTAAGATATGGAAGGTGGGGAAAACAGTAAGAAGCTTGGATGGTAGGTCTGTCATGGTGTCAAAAATGAGACAGGTACCAAAGTTGAAGCATCTGGAGTTTCAGCTTGGCGTGGGCCAGTACTGAAGCCATGGAAACCATAAGGCCTAGGAGCCTTTGGACCGTAAGAGCTTCCAACCGAGCATGAAGTTGAAATAGAGGTAGGAGCGACAGAATGTCCGGAATGTGGTCGTTGGGAGGGAAGGCTAAAGCCCGAGTGGAATCCAGAGTCACTCCGATGTAAGATACGAGCTGTAGAGGAGTTAGTACCGATTTCTCCTTGTTCACTTGAAGACCCATTCTGGCAAGGGTATGAAGGACAAAGTGGATATCTTTGTTGGCTTGATCGTTGGATTCGGAGACAACCAGCCAGATGTCGAGGTATGGGAAGACGATAATACCTTGAGTAGTGAGGTATGCGGTTACAGGAGCCATGCATTTGGTGAAGACTCTTGGAGCTGTAGCCAAACCAAATGGCAGGGCGGAATATTTGAAGATATTGTCTACAACAAACCTCAGAAATCAATTGGTAGATAGAGATGTGGAAGTAGGCATCCTTTAAAAAAATAGTTCTGTACACATTTCAAATGCTGAATAAATTCACTTGTGCAGGATTCCATATTACCAAGTTGCACACGGTCATCTTCCAGAAGCAAGTATGAACTTCATATAATGGTTAAACAAATGTAATTTTGGACTGCAGTTCTGCTACCAAGATTTGATATGAATTCCTGGCCATAAACATCTGGAAATATAGTTGTCCAGCCCCAACTAGAATGACCAACTAATCTGTGATATGTAAGGGCAGGATCTTATAAATGAAAACGTTCACTTTATCTTTTCATGTAGATCCTATATGCTGGTACTGGAAATATTTTGAATAAAGCCTAATGCTCAAAAAAGAAGCTGTCATTCACCTTCCTTGTCTTTGCCTCCAATCAAGGATTGGGGTAGGATGAAGGAAGAACAGAAAACTCAAGGAAGAAAAGTAGTAGGGTTAAAATATTATTCAAGGACTGGCACGCCATGTAGGCTGCATGAAGTCTCACACTTTTAAAAAACTGTTCTGGGGAAAATGTGGCCTCAAGTTGTGAGGGTTCGGACTTAGTCCAGGCTTGCCGCCCTTCCCATTGCAAAGAAGGCATCTCACGTAACAAAGAAACAGAACTTTTATTGCTTACATCAGCAGCCAGCGGGACTTTTCTTTTAACAACAGGATTGACTTCTTTAACATCAGACAAGAAAGGGTTCTTCCCTCCATAAGTCGGGGTTTCTAGAACGTGATCAAGTTCCCCACCACCACCTGTGGGGGTTCGGCTCCACCACGACTCTCTTCCTCCCTCTCCGAGAGCCTCAGCCCCTCTACCTGGATCCCAATCTCCCTCAAGGAGGTTTGGGGGGTTCCCGCTTGTGTCCCAACTTCCGAAGTGTATCTGAGTCCACTTGGTCTCTGCTGGGGCATACGGAAGGGATAGTCGGGTCTCTTGCTCAGCTCCTCTTGTGGGTCCAAGGTCCCGTCCTCGATTTCCTGACGTATCTTTATCAGCCATCTCTCAAACTCGAGGTCCTTCCGCATCTCCTTCAGTTTACTGTTATACTCCCTATACTCTTTCTCACCCCAGTAAGAGCACTTCTGGCCATGAGCTCGGCGTCTATAGCTCTCTGCCTCTTTATGCGGCATCATCATCTGTTCCCACTCTCCAGTCCATGGGTTCTCCATCCACACCCATTCCCATCCTGCTGGGAGCACTCTCTTCCCTCCTTTTTTACATGCTGCATACCCCACCTCCACCGGAGCGGATTGGTTCCCCTTTCCCGCCAGTTCTTTTTCTCTTCCTCCGCCCTCCGGGCCTCCTCCTTCTCCTTTGCCCTAAGGGCATCGTAATACCCTTTCAGGGCCATGAACCTCTCCACCTTCGAAAGGTTCTCCAGGTTTTCTGGTTTCTTTGGCTCTTCTAACACCTGGGCAGGACGTGCAGGGGTCCCTCTCGAGCCCTTGGAGAAGTTCCCCTCACACAAGTGTTTGTCACATCCCTTTTTCATTCAATTAAAAACCCACTGTACTTGCCTTTATTGTAAGCAACCTCTGCAATATTAAAATAAAAATAAACAAACAATCAGGCAAATTGGTCCCTTTAGTGCTGTCTCTCCTGGGGTGCACTTTTTTTGGGCTACTGGAGATCTGGAATATGGCTGTTGGCCCTGCTGAGATTAGCTATCCTTATTCAAGAGAATCCACAAAAATGGAATACTATAGTGAGCCATGAAGTATACAAGCAATCATGTACCAGATATAGCAAAGCATTAACCAAGTCTTCTGTACTAGACCATTTGGGAGAATATATAAACGGTTCAGTTCTGTATGTACATGCAAGTAGGACTTCAGAACTGAATGGGATATTGGATACAGTATAACTTACTGAGAAAGAAGTTTAACCTGATATGTGGTGGAGTTTTTAGGCCTTAAGGTTATGAAGGTAATCTTGGAAATTCACACATAATTCCTACTAATAAAAAATTAGAAACAAACCTCCAAGAAAAAATTAACAGGTTGGTCAATTGATTTACGGGCAGGGCTTTTGCATAATTCATAGATTTGTGATTTCTTTGCAATAGCTAAAAGAAAATATGCACATGTACATAATTTATAACAGACGGTGTCTTCTCTTGTAGACGTTATTTTTAGCATGTGCATGCAGTACAGAGAAGTCTGAGCTTATACAGACTTCCAATGTGTCCTAGGATTATGCATCACTTACAACGAAGCACCAAATGCTTCCTACCCTCTGTTTATTTCTGTTCTTTGGATCCAAGGCACACCCCAAGACAGCAGCATCCAGAAGTCCATTTGGAAGTCTCTGCTAAAGTGGAAAAGCAAGACAAAACAGCATCTTGGCTGTGGAAAAAGCCAACGAAGTTAATGATTACATGGAAGTCTGAAAAAAACTTCCACCAGAACAATTTTTGGCTTCTTAAAAGTCTTTAACTTTTGTTCTGAATATGCTGCCCACGACTCAGCATTGATATGATATGCATTTTTCTTAAGAGTGATTGTTCTTCAACACAACACCACCACTTTAGTGCAGCAACAAAAAGACAGTCAAGGAACATATTCTTCAGTTGTCTGGAAGTGGCATACGAAGAAGACAGAGTAGCAGTTTGAAATCCAGAAGACACACCCCTTAATTTACCTGAAGGGTGGGCACAGACAAAATATTTTAAGCTTCTATCCCAATTTAATATGGGACAAGTTAATACTGACTTAACTGAAGTCTTACTGTTGTGATTTTAGTGGAAACAACTTGATGTCATATCTGATTAGTGAGTACAATTTACTGCCAGTTCTCTCAAACAATGAAACAAGTAAGCACCCATTCTTCCAATTCTGACTATATGCTCACTACATTAAATTCCTTAATGTATTGTAAATGTCTATCACCTGAAACAGCCCCGCCACTTTGCCCCATGCTAACCCCATCTCTGAGTATGGAGTGGAATATTCCAAGACACATATACGAGTAAGAATAAAGGGATAATTCTTCACTGTATACGCCAACCTATTTAAACTTATTCATAGTTAAAGCTGTGTACAAAAAAAAAAAAAACATCTTCCAGAGAATGAGGCCCAAGACCAGTTCCAGCTACACTGCAGCGAGACAACTTGACAAGGTTCTCCAGCTTATCAAGTTGAATTCCTCCAGATAAAGGGACCCTAGTGAGAGTAAAATTTCCTTGGAGAGGAAATGAAGAAGAGGCAGCAACTGTGGACCACAAAGGGAGCGGCGGCGAACTTTGTGGAAGCAGGAAAACACTCAATCTCCCACTGGAGGAAGACCTTTGTTATGGTGAAAGTAGAGCTGTTGGTGCCGGACATTAAAAGCTGTAAATATTTGGCATGTCGTGAGTAGAATGCTTCTATCTCTATGAAGCTTCTCCTTGGTATCTGGAAAATATTTCCTTCAAACAAGCACTAACCCCCCCCCCTTTTCTGAGGAAGAGGCTTTTAGCCAAAAAAGTGAATATTTTTGAAAGACAAGTGCAGAAGAAGTGACTGTTTTCACATTATTTCATGAACTTGCCTTTCTGCCTATTGTTTCCTTCTTGTGGAAAAATATTTTATGCCTTTGCTGCTCTTCATATGTGGTGGATTTAAAGACAAAATTTAGTGGAAACTACCTTATGCTCTGTGCTTTCTATATGTTGAATTTAAAGACTCACTCAACTGTAAGAGCAGCATTGGGGAAGTTGTTTTCTCAAAAAACATCATCTGACCTTGGAGTAAGCACATGTTATGAAAACAAGGCCTTTGGCTTCAATTTAGTCTAGTTACTCTGCTCTGTAACTCTCGTTTGGAAACTAAGTGGCAGAAACTATTACAAGCAATATTAACCCTTTCTTGTGAGCTATAGAGCACAATGGATTGGGAAAATATCTCAGAAAATTTTATCAACATAATTCTATCCCTTTTGCAAAAAAAATTATAGATATCTATAAAAAACAGCTTCCAGTTTTTCAATATACATACACCAAAACCAGGACTCTTCAGTTTCACATTGACTTTCCTTTTTATTAACGCCAACTTGTTTTAATAGTTTCCTTTGTTTTTCTTTTAAAACAATAGCACAAAAATGTGTATCCAGGGAAGCAGTTTGACAGCTAGTATCTGATGGCCTTCTCAAATAACAGTTAAAGCCACACCAAGTATGAATTCCTTTTTAAAAAGGTATTTTAAAAAAGGGAACTGTAAACGTTTGTGGGAGAAGTGGTGTCAGGTTTGAAATCTGGTTAGCAGGAACATGCTACTCTGGTAAGCAACTGATGGCACACAACTCCGAATTAAATCATCATGCCAGCTAGTACAAGTTTTAAGGCTTCTGAATCAAATTACCAAACATCACCAAAGAAACAGGGATGGAAAACTGCAGTCACAAAGAGTTTAGGGAAGTATTTTGGTTTCTAAACAGAGTGAGTCTTTCAGTCAAGCTTATGCATAAAGCGAGCCAGCCCTTATAGCGGCCCAGAAAAATCCAGTCACAGTAGTAAATCTTATTTGCATGCAGTGGTAGGGTATAATTTAAACAAAGATAGAAAAAAAGGTGCTGTGGATTCATTTTTGTTTTTTAATGTGGCTCAGAAAGCTGTTTCCAGATGGGTTTTGCAATCTCTATGAAGGACATCAGCAAATGAAACCAAAACTGGAGATAGACATAGACAGAATGGTTTATTTCTCCCCTCCCAAAAGACAATGAGAGAAGGGATTGGGAAAGGTGGGATTCTTACAAGCCTTCAAATAAGAACCAAGATTACAGAATGTCTCCCAGAAACCCTCACCTCAGTGTAACACACTAAATTATGCCGAGCTGTCTGTCATAATTGAACCATTCAACACAACAGGTTTGTGTTTTTGCTGCCTTGTAGTGTGCTCTCTGGTGTGCTCAGAGACGTTAACCCATTCCTGCCCTCAACTCACCATAGAATTCAACTTGCCTCTGATTTCCTTGCTGCTTTTCTTTCTTTCCTTCTTCTTTTTAATTTTTTTTAGAAAAAGGGAGAGGAATGGTTAAAAAAATCATTTATCAGTAGGTGTAAGGAAGGGGGCGGGTGTTAAATATTTTGACCACCGACAAAGGCTTAAGGAATTTTTCACAGTTTTGTTATGCTCTATTTTATTACTATTATATTTACAGGGTGGTTGTTTTTGTTTACTTTTTGCTGAATTGTTGATAATCTTTTATATAGAATTTAGTTCTGGAGTGTGAGCAGGAACCAGTTAACTACATTCATTGTCCAATCTCCACTGGTTTGAGAAAAGACTCCAATTTTCTTGGCGATTTATTCAGCTGTTGGATAGCAGCTCCTCATCCTCGCACCGAGGCAGTTGGGCCATAGCAGTTGGGATGTCTGAGGTGGGTGAGGGTGGGCTCACACAGCAGTTGGTGAGGCCTTCCGCTGCAGGAGATACTGGTGGACATTTTCAGCATCACGCTTCAGCCATGCAGCATTCAACAGAATGTTTTCACAGCACTGCTGGATTGTGCGTTCAGCTGACGGAGCAGGATGACTCTCAAAGAAAGCCTAAATGAAACAAAACAACATCCCCTGGGAGCACTGCTTTTGATGGCATCTTAGAACAGTTGAAGTAGTCAGGATATACATCACAGATGTGGGGAATCTGTGGCAATTCAGTCCTGTCTGCTGATAAATTACTCTACCCATCATCCCTCATGACTCATCAGGCTGGTCGAAACAGATGGTAAGTGAAGTTGGGATAAAGACACTGCAGCCTTGATAAGACTTCCAGTTCAATAGCATTTAAGGAAGAGAAGAGAAAGGCAGACCATAACTGGGGGGGAAAATGACGACTGTTCAGGCAGACACATGTGAGCCCCCAATATGCCATGGATAGAGCATGCCTACTACTAAAGTAGCAACGCTTGATTTTGCATGTTTATCCTTGAATGATATTTTGATTTTTCAGTACTGCTGCTGTAGCAAGATCTTCTAAGCTCCCAGGAAAGCCAGAGGACTGCATTTCAAGCCTTACAGGGAAATATATGGCTAAATGTCCAAGGGCTACCATCCACTTGAAAATGGATGGTTCATTCAGAGTCAACTTCTGAAACAGACCCATGTTAAGAATTTAACCGTGCTCCTCAAAGTGTGACAGAGCACTGAAAAACATATACCATATATACTCGAGTATAAGTCAAGGCCCCTAATTTAACCCCCCAAACTGGGGAAACATATAGACTCGAGTATAAGTCTAGGGTGGGAAATGCAGCAGGGCCTGGCAACTCTTCCTTTGTGAGCTGAGTGTGTGATGTTTAAAATAACTTTTAGCAACTGATGCAAGTGCTTGGGTCAGTGGCTAAAAGTCATTTTAAACATCGTGTGCCGCTCCACTGTGATGCAGAGGGGGGTCATGAGAAGCGGCATGCAATGTTTAAAATGACTTTTAGCCAACAGATGACTTGCCTCAGTGGCTAAAAGCATTGACCCGAATATAAGCCGAGGGCCCTTTTTTTCAGCCCAAAATTAGGGCTGAAAAACTAGGCTTATATTTGAGTATATACAGTAATTAGTTAAATCAAAACTAACTCAGCAAGCCAAGTGTCTGTTCTCCATTCTAACTGCATTGAATCCACTATACTCTGATTTAGAACTAAAACAAATTGCAACCCATGCATGGTTAACTTCCCATTTATTTATTTATTTATTTATTTATTTATTTATTTATTTAAATTCTGCCCTGACTAGCTAGAGCATACACACTACAGTAGAACCCCCATATCCACTGATTCACCACCCGCAGATTCAGTTATTCAGTTGGCGATCAGTGTGGGGGGCTGGGGGGGGGCTGAAGCTGTGCGGCAGGTTCCAGCCCTTTTGCCCCCAGCAAGCCACCATCACCCCACCGCCACTGGGCAGCAGGGCAGACCAGGTGATGCGAAGGCGCTCTCTTGTACCATCCAGTCTGCCACCTGGTCAACTCGAACAATGACATTAGGGTAAGTCAGGGTGGTGGTGGTGTAGGTGTGGAACTTGCCAGTGCAGTGCTTCTCCAGGCCAGCCAGGAGGCCTCAGAGGAGAGTCCATGGGTGCGCTAGGTGCAGGGAAAGAGCCTGCCAGGATCCCAAAGCCACTGGCCTCGAGGAGGTCGAGCGAAAAGGGAGCAGGAGGTGGTGGAGGAGCCCAGCGTGCAAGCTGTTAGAGGAGCGGATCCCCAGTTGCAGCCTTTGGAGGGATTGGCAAGGGTCCTCCCCCCACCCCCAAATTTTTCTTCACCGCTTTCCTTGCGCTCACCAGCAGCGAGGGAGGCACTAGCCTGGCCGGGGGTGGGGCTCGCCACTGGAGGCCCAGAGGCAACTTCTATCAGCCACTGCTGTGGCAATGCAAGCTGGAGCGCTCTGGTGCCGGTCTCCACTCCTTTCCTCTCACCTCCTCGGCAAGAGCACTGATGCTAGTCCAGGGCACAAACCTCCCCTGCTGCTGCTCCCTTCCTTGCCCGTTGCTCCCTCCCTCCCTCCCTCCCTCCTCTTTAGCAGCCATGTGGACTCTCCCCCCGGGGCCTCCTGCCTGGCCTCGAGAAGCACTGCACTGGCAAGTTCTACACCACCACCTCCACCACCAGCACCACCACCCCGACTTACCCTATGGCCACTGTTCGAGCAGATTGGGCAGTGGACCGAGCAGCAGAGGAGTGTGCCTTCGTGCCACCTGGTCTGCCGTGCTGCCCAGTGGCAGGTGGTGGTGGGGTGTCTAGGGTAAAAGTGTTCACCTCCAGCACCCCAACACCGCGGCCACCACCATCACCCTCAGATAAGAGCATTTGCTCTTATCCGTGGATTTCGGTATCCGTGAGGTGGTCCAGAACTGATCCCCCATGGATATGGGGGTCCTACTGTACTTTGGGAGGCTTACAAAAGGAAAAAAGCCAGACAGTACAATAAAGAAACATAATATAAAATAAAAAAAGACAACAATCAACATAGCATATAAAATAACAAGAAATAAAATAAAATATGCACTCTTTACCCAGGAATACAAAATAATTCTAGAAATTCTATATCCCCCACCTATCTTAGTTGCTAGTCTTATGCTGGGCCAAATTCAAAAGTGTTAATTTTAATGTATAAAGCCTTTAGTGATTTTAGATAGTTACCTGTCAGAGCACCTTTCTCACAGAAATGTTGGCCACTTTACTTGTTCTTCCCTTGCTGTTGTAGTGGCCACACCAAGAGAAGCAAAGATGGTGGTCTCAAGTAAAAGTTGGTTCTTCTTGATGGTGGCCCCACACTTTGAAATGGCCTGCCTCTGGAGCTCTAGCAGGCCTCCTCCCTCCAGGGATTTTTAAAAAATGCTCAAACTTATCTTCAAGAAAGCTGTTAAATATATCCTCTTCCCCCGTTAGTCTGGTCTGTGATCCATGTGCCACTTGAGGGTTATCACCATTAGTTTGTCTTTTGTAGCCTGTTTATTTATCTGTATGAGATTTATTGGTTGTTTTGATTTATTACTTTTGTTTTGAGATGAAGTCCAGATTGGAGGTAGGGTCTGCGTTATATTTTATGACCCCCAGAATTATGGTTTCCATAATCATGTGGGGAAGTGGGTAGGTGGATGGATGAACGGACAGAAAGATGGATGGATGACAGCCCCCACTGTGGCAGGGCAACAATCTCCCCACAACTTCAAATAATACTGATCTATCACCCCAACCTATGCCGATTATTTACTTATACAGTGATACACGTTCTGATTAATCCTCCCAAAGCAACCATAATTCCTCATCCTAAGTGATGTTAACTGGACTGACAGAAGAAACACTGGGAAGGCACAAGGTAAGGAAGCGCTGCTTACAGCACACCCCAGAAATTTTTGTCTTGTATAGCAACAGGCATATAAATAGTAGCTTTTTTGTAGGGGATATAGTCTGTAACCATGACAATTTTCTACATTTACTTGCTTGCCATTTGATCCATCAACTCTTACATAAGGTAAGACCAGTTTATACGGATGGGCTTAGTTACATGGTTGATTTTATCTATCTAGGTGAGTGACCCAAATTTTTAGCTGAGATTAACTAGAAAAGTGAGACCTGGAATTATTTGCTCTGGAACACTTGCCCACATTTTCTCCTCTCCTCTCAAAGAGAATGGTGGATGCCAGTGAACAGAATTACATACATAGAACTCAAATGATGTTCTCTGACTTCTAAATCCAGAGGCTCCTGCAATGCTAAAACTCAAAACACAGATCAAGCTGTCTTACCTTAACCTCTGCAGCCATTTTGTCAATTGCAAACCCATCCACTGACAGCTGGAACACAAGGCAAAGTATACAGTAAATTGGAGGAAGATATTTTCTAAACCTTTCTGTTTCAATGACTGCATAATCAAGGCTTTTCATGCACACCTTTATTAGCCTGGATATTAAGAAGCCTCCCTGATAGCGATTATACAGCTCTTCCCAGTTGTCTCTGACAAACTTCCAGGCAGCTTTCCTGCCCTGCTTGCTGCCTCCAGCCACTCCACCAATGACAGACACCGTATCCTGCGGACGTACCTCTTCCTGCAAAAAGAATAAGAAGGCACAGTCATTCTAATACCTTACAGCCACCACTCCCTACACACAAACATGTCAGTTGTGCATACTAGATTGTACTGGACAATCAAGAAGTCTTTTAAACCTTCAGGGGGTGAGTAACAGCAAGATATATAGACTGGAATCCTACTGGTGTTCATGTAAGAACTGCATAACTTGCAGCACCTAAACGTGCCATAGAATCATATCAGAGTTGGAAGAGACCTCAAGGGCCATCCAGTCCAACCCCCTGCCATGCAAGAACCCACATCACAGAATTTTCGACAGATGGCCATCCAGCCTCTGCTTAAAAACCTCCAAAGAAGGAGACTCCACCACCCTCCATGACTGCATATTCCACTGCCAAACAGCTCTAACTGTCATGAAGTTCCTCCTAATGCTCAAATGGAATCTCTTTTCCTGTAGTTTGAAACCACTGCCCTGAGTCCTAGTCTCTGAAGCCATGGAAAACAAACCTGTTCCCTCTTCAATATGACATCCTTTCAAATATTTAAACATAGCTATCTTATCACCTCAGTCTTCTTTCTGAAAGGCTAAAAATTCCCAGCTCCCTAAGCCATTCCTCATAAGACATTTCTTCCAGACCTTCAACTATCCTGGTCGCCCTCCTCTGGACCTGCTCGAGGTTGTCAGTATCCTTTTTAAATTGAGGGGCACAGACTGGACACAGTACTCCAGGTGGGGTCAGACCAGAGCAGAATACAGTGGTACTATCACTTCCCTTGATCTAGACACTATGGTTCTGTTGATGCAACCAAGAATTATATTGGCTTTCCTGATGCAAGAATCGCATTGGCTTTCCTGGCCATCTTGGGTGGACCATGCAATTGGCAACCATCTGTAGTAACCATGTGTCAAGTTTCTTCTCGTTCTGTAGTTACAGAGATCCATGATGAGATACCACACTGAGAGATCCCCTGCCTGCTGATCCTCAACAGCAGTGGCCAGTAATGTAAAGCAGGAATAGGAAAATAAGCAGCATAACACCATGCATTTGCTAACTACATATGCAGGAGGCAAGAATACAGTGCAAAATTTTGTTAGTAGCCACATTTCTGCCCATCCTCATCTTGGAACTCTAAAGCTGGCAGGGACCCTATGGATCATTAAGACCATTTAGTTCTAGTCCACATTATTCTGGTACTTTACTCAACATGGAATCTGGAACTGTACATTTTAAAGAACTCTTTTGTAAGAGCCGTCCGTGCCTTACTTCCATCCCGATTTTCACAAAAAAAAATTCACCTCCAGAATTCTGACATATTCATTCCAGCCAAGAACTGCTGAATGCGATTTCTGTGCTACTTAACTCTGTTTCTGAGAGGCTGCAAGTCTGCCACATTCCCCCTCTCTGGTCTTATTGCTCAGGGAGTCTGCCAAGTAACCCTACCTATTTCTTTCAAGCCCACGTGGAAAAAGAGAAGCAGCCACTGATTCGTCCTCCAAACATTTGGTGGCTATGCATCAGCAAGGCTAAAAGGGCAGACTCAGCAGTAAGCTGCTGGTCAGCAAGCTTCTTGCACCATGTACAAATTCAGTAGCGTTGTCCCTCAGGACTCTTCAAAGAAGTTCTGAACACATGGCCCAATTCTTGAAAAAACAAGGGGCAGTGGAGTCACTGGGTATGGTGCTGGGTTGAACCCTCTACACTTCTTCTAGCCCTCTCACTGCAGTCCTCACCTTCATCTCACCTGCAAGGCTTACTAAACACAGTTCATTTTGCTCTAACTATAGGAGAGTGTACTAACTATGGTTCAACCTCCCTGCCTCCTGTTTCTCAGCTGTCTTCACATTCTGCCAAGATGTTTTTAGCCCTAAGGATTAAGTACTTAACTAAAACAAAAGATTTTCAGGATGCTGAAACTGGGACCAGACACAACATTTTACATTTCTCCAACTGACAATCCAGGTGGGCATTTATCATGAAAGACATGGTAAATTACTCACTGAAAGTGCAAAAGTAAGAACTTTCTGTATTAACTCTGGCTGAGATATTGCTCCAAGTACACGCTCTATTCGGTTCTTCTCTTCCTGCATATCCGCTTGCTTGTGAAGCTGTACAAAACAGAAACAAACATTGCAAGTCACATAATATTTGTTTTGTAGCACAGGCAGACATCCTTTGCCCTAAATGTGAGTTGGAGAAGCTGAATTAGAAACCTAACATGGTGCACTGGCAATCCTGCTGACTCTCTGGGAGAGTGGCCAAGGAGTACTCCACAAAAGAATATTTGCCACTTAGTTTAGCTTGGGGGAGGGGGAGAGGCGGTCAAAGAAAGGCTACACTGCCAAGTAACTGCAGGTTTGTTTTGGAAACAGAGCCATTAGGTGGCGTTCTTATGCAACACACCATGAGTACATCATCTGTGTTTCATCCACCTGTCATTGCACTGCTAGTACTTTTCTCTTTTGAAAGAGCATCTTCATGGCCAGGCTCTTATTACAGAGAGGTAAGAAGCAACTGTTCTACAAGTCATAGCACATCTCAACTGACAGCAAAGCTACTTAGCATCTATTTAGTTGATTTCTACCTGGCTTTTCACCCTGTAAAGAGACTCATGATGTGGAGGAAAAAATAATCTTCCTACCAATACATGCTAGAACGTATAGGACCCTATCCCATACCCAATAAGTTTTTCAAAACCAGCTTGAACTGAGAAAAAAGAATGATCAGAGATAGAGAGCAAAAAATGAGTTTTCAAAAGTTTAAACCTTGGTAGAAAAATGTGCATTAGATTATAACTTTCAGTGGCCAAACAACTTCCTTTCACTTTGCTCTCTTGACTGTAGCCCATCCACAACCTTTTAAAAGCATAGCTGGTCTAGGTTTTATTTTATTTATAGAACAGAACTCTTACCCATTCTGAATAATAAAGGTGCACTAATTCCAAAGCATTGGTTCTACTTATGTAATATATAAAATTATCTCTCTTGTCATTCTCATACCCACCAGCACCACGTACATGTAGGGAGAGCATTTCTAATCAGCTCAGTTTTTCATCAACTTTATTTGGTAGACCAATTACAGCATTTCTTGTATAACAATTATCTGGTTTACGTGGATCCACATGCTAGTAAACTTCAGACCGTGTTTTTTATAATGCATTATTTGTTGCTGTGCCATTGAAAATGCTTGAGAATCCAGTACAGAATCCAGCTGCTAAAACTCTAGCATATAGGACCACATAGAGCCCTCTTGTATTAGTTTTCAAAGAACTACAGTGGCTTCCTGTTACTGAGGCTAATTCAAGGTGCTGGTTATTAAATTTCAATCCCTATATAGCTTTGGACATCAAATATCTGGAGAAGTAGCATTTCCCAATCTATCCATGCCCTGAAGTGATCAGAAAACAATCTTCTATATGTACCTTCTATAGGAAGATGCCGACTACCTACAAAAGATAAAGGCCTTCTCTGTGGTAGAGCCTGTCTGTCAGTAGGCAAGGACTTGCCTTTTCAGAAAGACTTTCATTTTGAGACAACAATACATGGGGGTTTAGAGAATACTGTGTTTATGAAATTTAGACATTTTAAAATGTTTTTAAAGATTGTTTTAAACACTGTTTTTAATAGTTGTTGTGAGTTTTTCAGGCTGCTTGGCCATGTTCTGGAAATTTTTCTTCCTGATGTTTCGCCAGACTCTCTGGCTGGCATCTTCAGAGGGCAAGGAGCTCAGGGAATTAGAAGTTCCTCCTTGCCCTCTAAAGATGCCAGCCAGAGAGTCTGGTGAAACGTTAGGAAGAAAAACTTCCAGAACATGGCCAAGCAGCCCAAAAAACTCACAACAACTATCAGATCCCGGCCGTGAAAGCCTTCAAGAATACACTGTTTTTAATCTTGTTTTTAATAGTGAGTATCATTAAACTGCTTTTAATCTAGGTTTTGTATAGTGTTTTAAAACTGCTACTATTGCACAGTTTTAACTGTTGTGACCTGCCTTGGGCCCTATAGAGAAAGGTGGCATATAAATGATATATATTCTGTACCAAAATTTTAATTTAAAATACATAATTTTATGCTCTTTAAAATGTACTTGTATAAAACAGAACTGGTGTTTTAAAATCAAATTGATTTCAAATGAAGATGTTTAAGTATGTGTTAAAATCTCTCCCACTTAAATGAATTATATCTTGTAGGAATATTTCTAAAGCCAACTGCTGTTGTTCACATAAAATTCAGTAAAAAATACATACAATCAAAACTACAAACATGCAGAGCACTTGTGACCCTCCTTTTCTTTAATGCATCATCCATGCAGGATCAACATGTTCATTTAGAAATGAAGTACTTTCTGTTTTTTACTGAACAGAAAGACTAATAGCACACTCACCTTTAGCATTGTATCTAAGGTTGTACTGTCACCATGCTTCAAAACAGTAACATACACCTGGAAAAAGAATGTCACATTTTAAGGTTTAAAAAAGGTAAACGTCACTTTGAAGCACCACATTAATTAATATCCAGTCACCATTAGATTCAAGTCCAAAAAGTGTTATTCTGCTATTGCTCCAAAGGCACCCAAGGTATTTTTAAGAATATTTATTAGTACCCGTATTTTTTTCATCTAGAAGATGCCCCCGTGTATAAGATGCCCCCCCCCAATATTTCCAACCCAAAATTATAGTTTCGCAACCACATGGTTCTCTCCTTGGCTTACTTCTCTGTATAAGATGATACTCAAATTTTAGTCTAAATTTTAAGACGGAAAATATAGTCTTATACATGGAAAAATGCAGTCACTATGTGAGTTTGTCCTATAGATATCAGGATATCCCCTGATTCAATAATTTAAAATTTCAAGGGAAGAATTTACCAATCTGCATTAAGAATAAATTTGCAAGTTTCTCAAATAAACTCAGTATGTGACCAAAACAAAAACCAAACAGTGGGCACTGCATTTGTACACACGTATATATATGAGGAAAATGCAGCTCATTAAGAAGAATGAAGTGTCTTAAAGCAACCTACAGGACTTCTCAGATCAGCAGACAGGACATTCTTCCCTTCCACATGGTCTTTAAATCGGCGTCGAGCTTCTTCCAATGTTGCCTTATGACCAGCTTTTCCTAGCTTGCCCAAAACTAAGCCCCTCAGAAGCGCATCCAGATGGCCTGATGCAAAATGAAAAATAAGAGGAAATTAGTTTTTTCCCTTTAAAAAAGGATTAATAGTTCCTATGTTTCTGAATTTGTAAGATTATGGAAACTGAACTAAATGGACCCAACATTATTAATACACACCCTGAAGCAGGGATTGGAGTCTGTTGTCTATGAAGATGCTTAGTGGGGCTGATAAAGGAAAACATCTAGGCAGCATATATATGCTCAGCCCAAGCCCTGAGAATGTGATATATTCTGCAAGATGCTTGCTGGCTTCTCTTCTCCTGAACTCCAGCAAGTCAGCTTTCACAACATCCTGATTTCTTCTACTGTTAGTTTTAAATTGACAATTCTGATAGAATTGCAGGCTTTAAAATAAATTCTAAAAACCAACAGCAAGATTTTAGGTGCCCGCTCTGAACAGAGCTTAAATATTCTCCCTGTTATCCATGTGAAATCTGTTAATTCCCAACACGAGTGATGAGAGGGGATGTTGATCGCTGGCAACGTGTATTAATAACCTTAGAACTGCAGAACGTGAAGGGATTCCTGTGGATCATCAAGTCCAGCCCCTTCCAAGGAGGCACAGTGGGGAATTTAATTTCTAACCTCTGGCTCCGCAGCCAGATGAAAAACACCTCAGGGGGTAGAGTTGAAAAGGCTTCTAATCAAAGACCCAAAGATCCACTACCAGATATAACAGTGATTCCCAACCTTTTTCAAGTCACAACCTGCAACCTACAATAGCCAAGTTACCTGCAACATCTTCCTCAATAATGGGGATTTTTACTGGCTAAAGTCATCCCTTCTCAGAAAGTACAGTCTTCTTTCTCCCCCTAAAGGTCTATTTCCCATACATACACATACACACAGATTTTAATATCCTACTCCAAAAGGTCAAGAAGAGATTATTGAACAAGGGCTACAAACCATAAGGTGAACCCCAGAAAACACTTTGGGACCCTCTTGGGGGCTATGACCCCCATGCTGGGAAACACTGAGATAAAGTAAAACCACTGTGTTGGATGAACTAATGGTCTGAATGCAATATAAGGCCAACATCCTGCTGGTTAATGTAGAAAATCACATTAGAATCAATGTGCCTACTGAATCAATAGGGATTTAGTGAGTCATTTCCTCTGCAAGCTCCATTGATTCAAATGGGCCTACTCTGATTGCAATTTACTGCATCAAAATAAATTGCCGTTAGATTAGAACCATTTGAACTTATGGAAGAGATGATTCAATAAATTCTCAGCAATTCAATGGGCCTACTCTAGTATGATTATTACACTAAGCAATAGGATTTTGCCTTCTGTATCAATATTTGAGGACTGCGATTTTTATAGCCTTATATGTCCCCTTAATTTGTGTTGTAATAACCCACAAGCTTATGTTTTCAGAAATGAAGGGGCAGTGACTGACAGACAGCAAATATATGGTAAAACTGCACTCTGATCCAAGACCAACACATTCTATATGTCTCTTATATTCTGACTAGTCTTCAAACAAGTTATGTTTAGTTCCAGTAGTAAATATTTGAAAGTTCCAAAAAAGATATGAAGAACATGAGACATATTGTAAGTCTAGGATTAGACCCCAGCTTAATCACAAACCTAGTAGCTGCCTGTGAATCACTGCCCTTTCATTTCTCAAAATTTATGTACCTGTGTTTTACAACAGAAATTAAAGGTGACAAGCAAAGCAACCAATATAATGTGCTCTTTCTAAACATATACTTTTAATGAATAAAAAGCAGCATAATTAGCAGAATTGGGGGGGGGGTCTATTCTTCCAGTGCAAATGTGGAATTCACCATTGAAAAATCGAAAGCTGACTATATCTCCATACCCTCGCCAGGCTTTGGGTCCCAACCCAGCTTTTCTCCAATGGGTGAAAAGATATCACAGATGAACGCCTGGATCTCCTCATAGAAGTCTGTGTGGGACAAGAGAGTTGAGAGAATCCCCAGGTTACAGCTCAGGTCGCTCCACACGGTATAGTTGGGCTCATTCACAAACGCTTCCATGACTTTTAGAACCTCTACAGTGCTAATAATTCCAGCTCGGGCCTAAGAGAGGAAAACAAGTAAGTGACATTTATCTCCAAACATTACATCTTACCGACACAGAATGCTCTCAGGATTCCTTACTTACAAGTAAAAACTGGATGCTGACTGAAGCTTTCTTGGGAGGGGAAGAGAAAGGAAAGTTCTAGTTCATATGGGACTAGATTCAGGATGCTCTAATCTGGAGACACAATAGGTCTTAGGAACACAGCACATACTCAACTCAACCCTCTTTTCTTTACCATCCTACAAGATATTTAGGCTTCTATGGTTCTCAACCCAATCAAATGATGGGCAGAGTACCATAAACAATTTATTCTGGATCAACTCAAGCCCTGAATTTACTTTCAGAAGTTGGGGTTCTGGCTCTATCTTAGAAAACACTTACAAAGATTGAATCTAGATTGATTTATGGAGACTATATTTATAGCTATTCCTTTGGTCTCCACATGAGACATCTTCTTTGTTAATACAGAAATTAACTATAGTATTTTATTTTTATAGTTGTGTATTTAATTTGAAGTTCGTCAATTTGCACTTTGTTAATGTTTGTTGTATATAATTTCTATTTTTTATATTGTAAACCACAAAGAGTAGCCCTTCAGCTAGATGGGCACTATAAAAATGTAATAAATAAATTTTAAAAATCCCCTTCCCTAGCTATCTCCATCACTTTCCATATACTTTTTCCTTCCTATTGGATAAATATTTGGATTTGCTGCCTACCACCAATTAAAACTTGGTAAAACATCTGCCCTTATCTGGCTCCTACAGAAGTACTGCTTTACTCACAACAATCAGAAAACTAAAGGTAGATACATATAGTTTGTCCACCCTATAATTCTGTCCTTTTAACTACACAGAGAAACAGGCAGAGGTCAGGCACCTAACACTGACATTTTGTTTGGTTTCAATAGTACCGATTTCTTGATGGTGCAGTTTTCAGGGGGATCAAAATATTGGCTTGACTAACTAGCAAACCCACTTCTGTTCTCCAAAAATCTATTCCTGTCCCAGGTTCTCTGCATGCACAGACAGCTACAGAAAGAAGCAGGTAAGCTCTAATGTCCCTTGGTGTATGGAGGCAATAATGAAAAGCACAAGATTCCTGCTGTTTCTACACTCCCCAAACCTCAACGCCAATGAACTGAAGGGAAGGAAGTATCCAATCATGGCATATCCTTCTTGCCTGAAATAATCAGTCCTTACAACTGGATGTGTGGATAACTACAGCTGGCAATAGTCAGCTAGCAATAGCAGTCTCTTGGGAAGCAGTGCTCATTCCACCCATTTGCTCAGAAAAGCGGCCACCAATGAACACAATTCACAGGGCAGTGTTTATCCCATAGGTAACTTATGAGCAGAACAAGAGTGATGCCCCTCCCAAAAAAGGGTGTGTGGTTCACCCACAGCCCACTCTACCAGCTGCCCATGGTTCACAGTCTAAAATCTAAAATCATTTGGCTGATGGCAAACCTCAACATGTCTGAGAAGTTCACCGTACTGAGTGTATGTTCTGCTGTCTTCCACAAGGTAATTTACTAACTGACAAACTGATGGGTGAGAAAGCGCTCCTTAAATATAGGACATTTTATAGCAGCTTTGAAGTCTATATTTTACATTCCCACTTCAAAACTACTGAAGCCAGGAGAGCAGAAATGTTAGGCATCAGATAAGTCTGTGTGCATTTCACACACCTGCAACTGTACTGTGCACTAATTAGCACTAGAAGTGCTGACACATATTGCTGCAACAAGCAACTTCCAAAGGAAATAAATACTCATCATGTGAGATGTCTGGAGACAACATGTCCAAGGATCATAAGGCAGATGTACTGTGTTTTGGTGTTCTGTATTACTCTGACACCAAAGTAGCAGAAACAACAAAGTAATTCATCCAGAATTAGCCAGAGAAGACATAGCACCCACGATCCAAGGAAGGATGAAAGCAGTTTGAGGGGAGTGGCCAAAAGAGGTGGGGCTACAAGATATAAATCAGGTGTTCAAAGGAAGCCAAAAATTCTGCTGGGCATGCAAAAGTCCCCTCTGCAGCAATCCAGAAGCCCACCTGATGTTTTGCTTGCACAATTCATGTTCTCAGAATCTCAGCTAACATCAAAAACAAGTAGCACAAGCTACTGATTCCATTATTTTCTTCCATAAAATGAGTTTGGTCTCCAAGATCTCAAGGCTAGAGCTGCAGCACCATTTCTTATCCTACCAAGGTGAACTATGTATGCCTTGCCAACAAGATGTCAAATATTTTAACTACAAAGGTGTCCCTTCAGACTGGAAAAAGGGAAGACAAACAGGTATTTACCAGAGAAAAGAGATCATTCTGCAGTCCCAGCCTATCCACAGGAGGTAAGGAGAGGTCACGGATAGCTGGGAGTAAATTCTCCAGCATGTTGGAACTGTACTGTGTGCGATAAAACCCTACTGTTCCTAGGTTTAGCTGAAAATATAGAAAGAGCATCCTATTAGCAACTCACAAAAGTTAAACTACTAGTTGAGAAATAAAGGCATGGCCCTGAACTTGCCATTTTTGTATTGTGGATCCAAATCTAAAGAACAATGTTAGGCAGAGTTATTTAATAACCTTGGTCATTACACTTCATGTAGCACTGTCAGGAAAATGAAAGCTAGAAGAGACATTAAAGTTTCTGCAATATCAAATGTAATACAATGGATCACTTTTCTTATCGGCAACAATGATAGGAGAAGAGACACCTGCTACCAAGCTCAACTCAAAAATGTTATTTTTCAAAATCACTGCAGCTGGTTCTCCAGAATAAAAATTCAATGCAATTCATTATAAGTGAACACTTTTTATCTTCCTTAAATTGAAGGAGACAACATATGCACCTAAGCAGCTTCAATGGTAACACGCTTATGTCATGGCCTATATAACAATTAAAGTCACCAAATTGTTTCTCTTTCACTTTAACTTGTAAAATTAATTGCTACCTGTCAGTAACTAATACTAAAAGTTGCAGTTACATCCAAATAAACCTAGATGCTCATTTTTACTCCTTAAGTTCCCAGATTACATAATGCAAACAGTGCTAGAACACTTTCATAGGAAGGAGACAGCAGAAAATTAAGACTGGACATCATCTAGCAGAACAGCAAAATGACAATTCAGTACCAAGTTCTCAAACAGGATTGTTGTAATATTAAGTTTCTTTGCAAGGATAACTATAAGAACATAATAAATCACCCAGCAATAGAAAACCATTGTCAGTATTTTAGTCAACAGGAGGTAGCAACTGGACCACCAATTCAAATTCAGCCCTTCCATTGCAGTTTTCAGCTACCTTTTCCTACAAGGGTAGCTACCATATATTTGCAGCCAGCTTTCTGCCAAAATCACATTTGGCAGTGGATGAGATACTTTACTATAAGCAAATAGCGAGTCAAGTTCAGCTGGCAGAATTTTTACTGGGAAGTATATACGGAAGCATCAACACTGTGATGAATAAGGTCAGAACTTACTAGTAATATCTGCAGCTCATACTGGTCTCCTTGTCAAGAAAGGTGTAGACCAGGAAAATTATGATACAGGTCAGTGGACTAGACAATTTTTCAGATCCTGCCAGAGGAATACTTCCCCTTTTACACCTTCTCACCTTTACCCACTGTTCCGGCTTCACATCTTTTAGAACCAGGGTTAACTCAGGCTTGTCCATCAGCACTTGCATCTTGGCATGAGCTGGGTCTTCACTTGTACAGATACTGATAGGTATCATCCACAGAGGGTAATCCTCCCCTATATGGAAAAAAAGAATGCCTGACAGAACAGTACGGTACACTAGCCAGCTCCAAGAAAACCACTCCCAAGGTTTTACAGCAGTAAAGAAATAGCTATTTTAAGTCTGCACATCTATTCAAGATCAAGGCAACGATCTAGATAGAATATTTTCACTGAAGCTTTGAGGTTTTTGTTGAAATGCAAAATATACAGCACTTTCAAAACCTAGCAACTTATTTATTTATTTTTGGCAAGGAACATTAGCGTTCTAGATCAAATGAAATATGTAACAAGGTGAATCGGACAATCACTTTCCCCAAACACTTGGAAAGGGGACATTTATTTATTTATTTATTTATTTATTTGTTTGTTTGTTTATTTATTTATGAGCTTGTATCCCGCCCATCTTCCCAACAGGAACTCTGGGCGGCTAACAGCAGTAAAAACACATAAAACAACAGTTAAAACTACAAGCAATAGGGCAGCAGAGGACAAGGTGGCGACAAGCCCCCCCAAAAAACAAAACAAAACAAAACAAAAAAAGAACTAGTTCACAAGGTCGCCAAAGGCCTCTCTAAATAATTAATTAATTCTCTCTAATAATTCTCAGGCCATATTTATAAGAATTGGCTTTGGGTAGTGGGCGGCATATAAGTTAAGTTAAGTTAAGTTAAGTTAAGTTAAGTTAAATAAATAAATAAATAAATAAATAAATAAATTCAACAAACATCCTTCCAGACATATTGTGTGAAACAATACTGTATAATGTATACTGAAATTCAGAACCGTGAGATGACATTTCACATGGGAAGTGACTTGTGTGAATCACACACTGAAAATTGGAAAATCAAACCAATTTGGAAAACCAATTTCATGCAGAAAGTAGTCTGTGTGCATCAAAGGTTCATCGAATCCATTTTAATCAAGCCAAAAGAGAAAACAAGCTGGTTAGCCAGGGTGGGTAGAAAAACCAACACAACAATGCTGTAACTAAATCCCTGTCACTCTACAGTGATTTCACATTTTTGAAGTTCTGCTGCCATAATACACAATGCCCAAGAACATAGTTAAAAGTGTGACTGGAGCAAAAATATAGATTTTTATTTGAAAAAAAAATTCTATCTCCTTGCACTATCTGCATGAACATTTCAAGAGCTGGGCCAGCATTCTCCCTAGCCAGATGAAGAAGTCCACCTGACATAAGTGCTTAAGCAAAATCAAGGAGATCTTGTGGATATGACTTCACTAAATTAACTAGTTGTGAGGTAGATATACAGTATCATACTTTTACGATAAAATGTACATATCCAGCTTTCCAATCACATGGGTTTGAAAGCAGTTAAAAACACAGTCTTAGTATCAGGTATGTGATATCAAGTCAATATAGGACTATTCTCCCATGGTTGTCCAGGTTTAAAAGTCTCAGAAATGATTTACCCACTCTTTTATCTGGAAGCATTCTGGGAATGTGTAGCTTGCCAAGAGCCAGACAGGTGGTAGAGCACATAACTCAATCCACCAAACAGGCTCCATGTGAACTCAGCTGGCCTCCTCTCTTTGGGCACAGTGGGAATTCAAACTCTACAACCAGGCACTCCAACCCACTAAAGCTACAGGAGCAGTAAGATACTTTCTTACCACTACATGGACAGGATAACAAACACTGTATTTTGAATTAGCCCTACAGAAATATCCAGTGGTGCCTTTCCACATGAACCTTGTGGTGTCTTCAAAATGAATGTAAGATGGTAAATAGAATGAAGAATACTGGAAACAAATTAACAGGATGAACTTTTAAAAAAGTCTCCCTAATAAATTAGAGACAAAAGAATGCAGGGTGACCAATACCAAGTTTAGATTGGAAACAGTAAAATATTCTGCTTTACTGGGAAATCACGTTTTGGAACAGCTAAGGAAGTCAAATAGTTTAGGGTATCTGGAACTTTGGAAGTGTTGCAATACAGTTAATATTTTTCTCTCACCTCTGATCATGCACATTCTTTTCTGGGCTGGCATGACTAGCAAAATTAGCAATTAAATCTCATACACTTTAGATGCCCTCAATAAAAACTCCCTCTAGAAAACTGGTTGAGTGAGTATCTCTCTCAAACACAGAAAAAGTCCTTTCTCCCAACCTCCAGACAAAAGTGGCCAATGGCTGAGTTAGACTTTTTATTACATGCTTTATCTTGAGGCATGAATCATCTGGTCCTTAGTGAGCTCTAGGCGTTCCTTTTTGAAGAAAATATTCGTCTTCAGGTTTTAAGTAGACTGATGGCGCTGCTTTTCAGCAAGCATTATAGGCTAGAAAGCTTTTGTTTTCCCCAACAGTTTAGTGAACTGTACAATTCACTAAACACACATGCCTGAATATGGCCAAATACCTGGCTTGCTTATTTTTGTGGCTATGGAGCAAGTGAATATATTCAATACTAGATTTCATGGATAGAGAGAGACCAGCTATGCAAACCCATTTCAACTGTCTTCTGCAATAATTCTTCAGATTTAAATAAACACAGGTACTATAAATACACTTTAAAGTCATTTTAAAGGCAGCTTACAATCTTGTAGGATAAAATGAGGACGTTGAGAAGAAAAGATGACAATAAAAAACTAGAACTTCAGTCTTGATAATTTTTTTGCTTGTTTAAGATTACATGTTATTTCAAACATCTAAATCCTAAAAAGGACACCTGCCTGCACAAACTGACAGTGCAAGTGCTGTTTCGTGGAATGGTTGGTGTCACGTACAATATGGTGCGCTGCTTGGCTCCTGCTATTAGCCATCGTCTTACCACTGTATGGTCCGCTGGCGCAAAATTTCTTCTGGACTAGCTTCAACACTTTGTCATCTTCTTGCTGGAACAGAGAAGAACAGGCCAGGATAGTACTGACAAGCTGCAAAATGTCCCAAATTGAACCATGTCCCAAACTCAGCCATGAGATCCCAACCCCTTAGGATTGTTCTGTTACCTGAACAACCTCCTATGTCAGGGGTGTCCAAACGTTGGCCCTCCTGATGTTTTGGACCAAAACTCCCAGAATTCCAAGCCTGTATTGCCAAAGCTAAAGGACTGTGGGAGTTATGGTCCAAAACATCTGGAGGGCCAAAGTTTGGACACCACTGTCCTATGTTATCTCTTCTTCTTCACTTCTGACAACAACTACCTCCTCCATCCCTTTGCTTTTTTTCTCCCAATAAACTGCTGTGCCCTACTTATGGCTGGTGTGTTCTCAAAATGCAGTATTACAGCACATATATAATACTGTAACTGAAATATGACAACCAGGGTTGGATGATTACGTACATAGAGTAAAATAAAGCTCCATCTACAATAGAATGTGACAAGTGTTGTAGTCTGCTCAGCTCACCTGACAAATTCATGTGGCACTGGCTTAATCTTACATATAGATCAATTTAATGAGCTAAATATCAAAATCAGGCCTCAGGACTTGAACATAAGATGTTTTTGGACAGGCTACCCTTCCCAAGCACCTCCATCTGTGCTATAATAATACAACTACTGAAATTTTATGGAAAGCATATGGACTTGTATGACTGGAAGAATTTCACCACATACATACAAAAAAACCAAAGACCAAAAATTTAAAAAATCAGAGCTCAGTCTGAGCCAGACCCAAAGGTTATTCCAGAAGTGAGTTCTGGCCTGATAAACTAAATTACCCACCTGAAGGATGGATGGGGAAGAAAACACTTCGAAGCATTCTATTGGGTTACTAAAGCCAATTCCCATCTAGGATTGGGGATGGTGCTTCTAGGTCAAACAACAGAACGACCAGGCTGATTTAAGTGCCCCATAGCACCTTAACTTTTCAAATGAAGCAAATTGATCACAGTTAAATATCACATTATTGGACTACTTGATTTAGAAAAACAATATTTAACAGAAAAGTATTGGTGCAGCACAATCTTTAAAGCATGAGCTATGGCCAAGGAAATTCTTGGCACATACCTCTACTCAGACACAAGATCAATGGCAAACCTGAGACAAGTACCTATTTCTGCTCTCTTCTTACCCTTGGGAACACAGGGATTCAATTGGCCACATGATCATTAGAATATCATGACAAAATCCTGCTTGTCTAAGACACATGGCACAAAGCTGATGACATCATAAGCTAGGGCATTTTTTTTTGAAAATTAAAAATTTCCTCCTCAAGTCCCAAGGCCCTTATAGGTCCTTTCATCCACTAATTCATGCCCTAATAAAAGAGTTCTTGCTTTGATTTTGGATTGCAGCAGAACTCTGTCACATTATATACTTGCAACCAGAAAGTGAAGCAAGAATTATTTAAGTAGTTGCAATGTGCCTCTGTCTGTGAGATCATTCATGCTGTGCTAGCTGACCTAGAGGATACTGGCCATTGTTATATACTAAGGTCTTTTAGCAGTAAACCTACACAGTTACATTTAGAGAACATGGCGGAGAATTGAGCACTTAAGAAAATGGTAGATAATGTTCAGTTAAATAAAATGATGGGTAATTGCCTAGGTCTTAGTACTGGGGGAGAGAATGATTTTTTTAAAAGCCATGAATGAAAGAATGAATGAATGCTCTTATTACTACATACTGTCAGGCTGAATCTTATTACAACCCATTCTAGGATTTTCAAGGTATACTCTGAAGTAGTTTACCCTCTTCTTGAGGACTCAGTGATTGTTCAGCTTGCCAAGGCTATATTGGCTGGCTCTTCTCTCAGAAGACATAGTGGGAAAGAAAACTCATGACTTCTGGCTCCACCACCAAAATATCCAATTTATCCGCAAGCCAATAGTCACATAGAATTTAGGGGTGGAGAAGGATTCTTACTGCTCTGGCCACTTCCTATTCTGCTGACTCCATCCCTCAATCCTGTCTTCCATAGCTGTGGGTCAGAGTAAATTCTCTAACATCACTTAGTTCCTAGCAGGAGTTTTGGATACTATTTTGACTCTGTGCAATTTGACCAGGAACAAGATTCCATTCTTTCCCCATTTTATCATATGCCTGTAAACACTTATTATGGATTACACTCTTCTTCTACTACTACTCTCCATTAGCCAACTGGGGGTGGGGTGGGGTAATCACTAAAACTGAAGGGGGGCAAGCTGAACAGATCTTAATGAGCAGACCATATTAAACAAACGCCTGGCTTTCTCATTAATGGCATTCCATCAAGCTACTGCAGATATATTCTGGCACAATTGTTTTAATTGTTCTTATTTTGCATCTAGGCCATTTTGCACACTCAAAAGAAGAACTGATTTCTAATAGAAAAATTGAAAGAAATAATTGAAAATATTGTGAAAAGTGGATTATAATCCACAAAAGCCCACACTGCAATAAATTTCTTAGTTTTAAAGATGCCAAAATATGATTGATTTTATCTTTTTTTAAAGGAATATGATGTTATTAGCCAGTGAGGCTCTATATAATCAATGAAACAAAAAGAATAGTAAAGGTACACGGAACCGATACAGCATTAAGTTTTGAGAATCTCCATCTTATTTCTTTTAAGCAACTAGAGGTAGCAAAGTATTTAAGGTTTTCTAGCTATTAAAAAGCATGAAAGTGTGTGGGAAATGCTTAAGTAAGAAAAGAAGAAGCTGGAGTGCATTAATAATTATTTCAGTAAGGTATAGAATTGAGAGTCCCATATATCTGTCACTAAGTTGTTTCAGAATTACAACTACACAAAAATACAAAGAATGTGCTTGATCTGAATAATCTGTACACCACAGAATGTTGACTGTTTTATTTTCAGGGCCCACACAATCCTATTAGTCTCTTACCACTAGTTTCTACTCCATTCAGCCAATTAATTGGTTTTGTTTGTAAATTTGCTTCATTTGTATAGTCTATCCAGGTTGTACAACTGAAGAACTTATGATTAGAAAGACACTTTCCCACATTTTGTCTTCATCACACCTAAAATATCACAAACGCTATTAAAGCTTCTGAGCCTGTAATGAGAACATGTACATTAAATTTTCCAGGGGGATAGACATGTTAGTCTGTTGCAGCAGGAACAATGGAGAGTCTTAAAAGATGAACATGATTTATTTTGTACAAGCTTCTGTGAACTGCAGCCCCCTCTGTAAAAAAGATCTGAACACTCATTAAGCAAATTCAAAGCTCCTTAACATTTTCTCTTTATTTTTAAAATAAATGTAGATATTGATGGGTTGGTTTGTTTTTGTTGTAACTATAGAAACAATTCAGGCATCATATTCAATCATATGCAAGAAATCTAATCATGTTTGGGTCCAATCTCTGCATCACAAATCATGTTCTCTGATTATCCAGAAAACATAAACAAATACAGTAATACCTCAGATACCGAATGCCTCTGATTACGAATAATTCAGATAGCGAACTGGAATTTCCGGGTATAGGGCTGCCTCAAATGTTCCCTATGGGCTGCCTGGGATTACAAATGTTTCATCATGCCTTGCAAAAAAAAGTATACCCAGAATGCATTGGACCCCCCATAGTTTGTGGAGGGGTGGGAGGAGTTAGAGTGTTTTTTTTTCCAAGTTTCATGGTGTTTCGGAGCCATTCAGGACATTTTTTTGCTGAGGGATTTGGACCTTTTTGAACTTGGAAAGGTAGGCAGCTGAGGTTTCCTTGCTTTTTCCTGTCCATTTCCATTGCTTTCCACTGCAAAGCTGAGGGGTGAGCTGAGGTTTGCAATTGAGGATTGCAAAGCGGAGGGGTGAGCTGAGAATTGTCCTGGCTTTTTCCTGGCTTTCCATTTCTTTCCATTGCAAAGCAAAGAGGTGAGCTGAGGAGGGGTGAGCTGAGGTTCGCAAATGAAGATTGCAAAACAGAGGGGTGAACAGAGAATCACCCTGGCTTTTTTCTGTCTTTCCATTGCTTTCCATTGCAAAGTGGAGGGGTGAGCTGAGAATCATCCTGGCTTTTTTCTGTGCATTTGGCAGGAACGACCGGGTGGTGTTTTGTTTTTGTTTTTTTGGAGCTTGGTTTTTATTGATCTTTGAACTCCTTTCCATTGCATTTTT
>JAHTLZ010000111.1:11252488-11277864 GCA_023846285.1 Phrynocephalus versicolor | reverse complement strand
TGAAGTCATGATTGCACCCAATATTACTACTAGGTCCATACTTTTTAGGGATGCAATGGGAGGGGTATCAAACATCATTGTGGGAACCTTTCTTCCCATTGGGGAAGTTTCAGTGCAGTGCACACAATCCTGACTTTTGCCAACATGTCATATCTGGAGAGAAGTGACCTTCTATTTCCTCTGACCTTTGCGTTGGGGTAGGGCTAAAGGGCACCTGCCTCCTATCAGAACCAACTGTTTTCATAAATGCTCCAATTTCTGCTTAAAGAATTTAGATAAGATGAATAAAACAAGCCTTCTGGAGAAGGTGCAGGTCAGTCTTTGTCTACAAGTCTGTGCAGCGCTTTCTTCCCAGCTGGCTGAGAAAAAAGAATGTTGTCTTTGTTTATTTCTGTAATCAAGATCAGTTTTCTTTGGAGCTTTCCCAGCAAATTCCCACACATAATTCTCTTCCTGGCAGCCCCATTCAATTTGCTTTGCATTCATTACTGCCCTATTCATTTTATTTCTCTTTAATTTTATTTCTTGTTCATCTGGGCTCCATACTAGGGAGGACTAAGGAAGTGGAAAGAGGTGAAATGCGATGGAGGCATACATTAGATTGGGATTCAGACAAAATGTGTATGATGTCTTCCTGACAAGCATCTGCAAGCCTCCATAGCCTTCAACAGGCAGCTCCACCACATCGCTTCTCAACTTTACTTTCTTCTTTGATTGACTCCTGTCTCATAGGTTAGAGGTGGGTTTGGTCGATACAGTGGGATGGGATTGGCTCTGCTGCCTTTCCATTCTGTAACCGTGCATCAGGACTGCAGCTGTCCTGTCAGACTTTCCTTACGGTGAAGTTGGTGAGTCTTGCATTAGAATTTTTGAAGGGGCTGCAGGGAGCAGACTGTTGAGTGAGTGTGAAGACACTTCAGGATGGAAGGCCAAGGGACATGGTGCAAGCAGACTGAGATAGCTGCTGCAACGTCAGGAACTTCAGTGGACCCAGCCCCTCCTTATTCTCTTCAGTACTGAAGCCTGGCATGGGTTCCAGATAGTGATATTTTCCATTTCTTTGATCAAAAATAGAGGGAAGAACCTTGGGAGAGACTAGGAAGTGTTGCCCTCTGTCTGTGAGCAAAAGACGTACCAAACACAATTGCACTACATGCTTTGTAAATTTATGTCTCGAAGCAATGCTAAATGGCTTTGTCAACAATCATCTAGAACCACTAATTTTATAAGACAGATATGTATAATTTCAGATATATTTTTCTTCACAGTACCTAGCACATTCCTGATATTACATAAAATATTAAAGGCAGCCAAGCTAAATATAGACTTTCCACCACCACCACATAATATGTTACTAATTGTCAAGCATTTAATTGCACAACTGACCCTTTCATAAAAAGGTAGCTATCAGAGATTAATACAATATCATCTTACTTTGGAGAAAGGAACTTAGAAGTTACTTTTCTCAAGTTCCCAAGTTTTAGAATTCGATCTGCGTTTCTGATAAAGCCAACATCACCAACTAATTGGCCTCTCAAATTCTGATGAGCATCATCAGAGAAATCTAACAGTATCTGTTGGGAGTGTCACAAGTCACACCCCTTATCTAAAGCTATGTTTGGCTCAGAACTTTAAGTAAATAAAATAAGAAATAAATCAGATAAAGTATGTAGGAGGAATCTAACATTCATAAAGCTATAATTTAGTAGGAGCCACTTTGTTAGTGAACACAGAAGAAGACAAATAGCAAATACATTCGCGAAATACCTGTAGCTGCATTCTTGTGTTGGAACTTGGTAAGATATAGGTGCATTCCTTTTCGGAAATCCTACAGATATAAGAAATTGTCAAGAGTTAGTGTAACAATGCATGGAACAGGAGAATAATGCGTTTTTCAAAAAAAAAAAAAAAAAATTAAAAAATCATTTTCCAAGCACTTAATTTTTTTAAATTTAATTTCAATTTAAATTAGTTAATTAATTTTAATTTAAGATTTTTAATTAAAAGGTTTTCTACAAAACAAACCTCAATGTACTATATGCAGCACTTTCCACAACCTAAGGTAACTGCCAACTGACTTTGAAATTGAGAAGTCCAGTAAAAATAATGTCCCATTATCTTATAAAATAGTACATTTTGTTAATTTGCCCAAATAAGTACAGACTAATTATCCCTATATGTAGGAATGAGAGCACTGGTGGCCAAGCTCCAAAGATCCAAGGTCTATTTACCACCCCCAATGCTGCACTGAGCTCCCCATGGGTAAAAACATGGGGAAACTAATCTGGAATTTTTAATTTGAAGTTTTATTAAAAAAAAAATGTGACTTGGAAAGGTTGCAGAGGGGCTGTGAAGTGTAGCTTATAAAATCCTCTTCTCAGGATCTTCTAGGTGTATACAGATGATTCAACTATTTCTTCTTGTGGAAGTGCTCTGGGACAGTGTAGCTTGACCAAGGCCACAAAGCCTGGCTTTTGTTTCAGAAGAAGCAATGGAGAATTAAAATCCTGATCTCTGGCTCTGCAGGGATCTTCCAGGAGAGGTGATTCTCCTTATTTAATCAGATTTCATTTCCTGGTATTTCATGGGGTTAGGGACCGTCCCTGTAGAAATATGGGGCTACAAAAAGTGATCCTGAGGAACATGATTCGCACCACTATGTTAGGTATTACAGTGGCACCTCAGATAATGAATTTAATCCGTTCTCTGCAGCAATTCGTTATCCAAAAAAATTCATTATCCGAAATGCGGTTTCTCATACGAATGAATGTGAAACCAATTAGTTCGTCCCAGAGCCTAGGAAAATGACACAGACCCCTGGTTTTTTGCTCAAAACTCTTTATAAAGGGCACTTTAAAGGTACAGATATGATGCAGCCCAGGATAACTCTTTTTTACTGGTGCATGCTAGAAATCTGTTATCCGAGGCAGCCCATAGGAAAATTCATTATCCGAGGCAGCCTTATACCTGGAAATTGCGATTCGTTATCTGAAAAATTCATTATCAGGGGCATTCATTATCCGAGGTATTGCTGTATAGGGAAATTGACCCCTCATGTACAAATACTGTATAGCATTTAAATGTAAGCTTTCAAGACAAGAAGGGGATGGCTATTTTCCTAATGATCTGCTTGTGAACTCCCGGAATTATCAGACTATTCTATATTCCATTTGGGGGAAATAGACACTCAGCTCCGTCACAAACTTTCCGACAAAACATGTATTGTTACACTAGAAATTAGTTGCAGAGAAATTACAGATCATTACCTCATCTCCAATATAGTCATGCAGCATGCGGATTACTGATGCACCCTTGCTATAAGAAATTGCATCAAATATTTCATCTACTTCAGATGGATGACCCACATTGACCTGAGATAAGAAAAGAGAGGAAAAGAAGTCACTAGAATAATGTGCATTTCGCTTGCATCTTGAGTTAAGGCTATACTAATCTGTAAACGGCTACATTACTGTTGGATGTTCCCCACACCCAACTTTAATGATGAGGAAATATGTGAGAACTGCCAAGGGGAGGACTTACAATGCCATTAATTATAGCAGTTGGCACTTACTTCAATGGGATGACTGTTGTCTAAGGCATCAAGCTCCTGAGCTCGTGTATAATCAGCAGAAACAAATTGTGTCCAGATATCATACTCTGGAAAGCAATGATCTACACAAAGATATTCAATCCAGGATGCAAAGCCTTCATTCAGCCAGAGATGGGTCCACCATTCCTAAAAATAGGTTAGAAAATTATTGATAAAAATATTTATTAAAAACAACCTTATGCAAGATTTTAAAACAAGAACAAATTGTCATTCAGACACAGGCCTTCTCTAATTTTGACAACTCATCATCTTTTAAAGAACAGATCTGAAGGAACTTATTGAAGTCTCAGACCAACAGTTGCATATATGGATAAATTCAACCTTATTTCTAAGGGCCAAAGATTGCCATTTCCACAACAATTTTCACAACATCAGGTTTCAAGGCAAAACATGGGGCCCCAAAAGTGTGGTAACACTGTCAGTATCTCTACAATTAAAAAAATAAGAATAATTTGAACATCATTTTCCAAATACCTATAACATGTCTCTATCTCTTATCTTGTAAAACATTTACCTTTTATATACTTTTGGTACTTGTTAAAAGTTTAAAGCAAGCACAGTCTGAAATACAGGTCTGCAGAGCAAGCTGAACCATGAAACAATTAAACCTGACTGTGATGAAACGGAAAGTTGGAGGTATGAAATTAGAAACTACTTTACTTGGATCCTGATATAGGTGAGAGGAAGTAAACTGGATACGTATCAAAGGATATGATTTGGAATTACACACAGATCAAATTACCAGCTTTCTATTTTTCGAACCAAATCAGCTGTCCCAGCTGTGCTGCAACACCCATTTTCAAACTTACTATTAATGGCAGAGACAAGCATCAAGGACTCATATATTTCTTACCCCTGGCTCTGGCATTCTTGAATTACAATTCTTTTTTTTTTTTGTTGTTGTTAACTACTGCCCTTTACCTGTGCCACTCTGCAGATTTTCAAAAGATGTGATCACTAACCTATTGTTACTTTTCATTTTTTGAGCTTTAAAATGCACACAAATCCTACATGTATAAACACATGACATTCCTGAGGTTTGTGATAAAGGTATTTCAAATACTTCTGTAAGGGTGGATAACACTGTCCCATTCCAAAGCTGAGGGTATGATAAGAATGTTCAAAATGTGTGTGCTCTGGACTAATTATGTACTGGGATAGCAGAAATGTTCTAAAATGAATTATGCAGTGTATAAATCATGCACATTTACAGGCACGTGCACATTATTCATTCTGTTTATACCAGTTAAGGAGAGAGGCAGAGAATCAGGCAAGATACAACCCTTCACCCACAAATGCGAATCTATGAGCTATTAAACTTATACTGGTTTTCATTTTCATGAAAACCCATGGAGAACCTTTTAAAGAAGTTGCAGACAGCATCCTACTGACCACAGAGACATGTCCAGCTTTAACAAAAGAAACCATCAGATACTTTGGATGTTTTTTTTTCTTCAAACATAATGCAGGATGCTGATTTATGTGATCAATACAATTTCCATGTGTAATCACAAATCAGTTGGGGAATTTTAAAATTTGATTCTAAAACAAAAAGAAATGAAGGATGAAAACGGAAGACGGCAATGCATGACAGCAGAAAATGTTTGCCCACAGAAATAAAAATGTGCTTCTCTGTACCTGCTTAATGTGATGTGAAATTGAGGCCAAAAATCAAGACTTGGTCTGCATATTAAAGCAAAGTGTTTTGGTTATATACCACCCCATACCACTTCAAGTAGTCTCTGGGCAGTTTAGTTTATTTACAGTATGCAGGCTACACATTGCCGCCGCCCCCCCGCAAGCTGGGTACTCATTTTACCGACTTCAGAAAGATGGAAGGCTGAGTCAACCATGAGCCTGCTACCTGGGATTGAACCCCAGGTTGTGAGAACAGTTTTACCTGCAGTACAGGCATTTAACCCTGCACCACAAGGCTTCTGATACTATTTAAAACAGAGACAAGATAAGGTCTGGACTGCAAAGGCTACATACTGTTTTCAGTACAAAGTATGTAAAAAAATCAAGGCACGGCATTGTTTAAATACAAATAAATACCCTTATCACAAAGCTACTGGGAGGATATATGTGGGATCATTATGTTCTAGGATTCAAAGCCAGAATAATTATTTTGCTACATCTCACTGTTGTTTCTTAAGAGTGAAAATGAGGTGATAAACTCATGATTTTGGAACCTGCTATTATTTAACAATAGTACCAATTAGTCAAAAGGGTGAGGTGAAAGCTTTTGCAAGAGTTCTGAGGAGAGAGAGAAGTGGTCTGCACTAAAAACTAAAAAGGTCTATCCAGGGCTGCTCCTTCACTTCAGGAAAGACCTGATTAGACACATAAAGACGTCTCCTCCATGCTTCCAACTATCCCAGTGACAGACAAAATGCTAAAAATACGTGGCATGTTTTGTAATAAACACTTCTTTTAAGCAACTCCTGCTTCAGCTAGTATTGCAAGGTCACATGACAAAGAAAAGGTGGGCCCTGCAATGAAAGCATCCATGCACAAAACGCTAATGATGTGGGGAAATGTCAGACTTTCAACACATTTAGAAGAAAAACATGTGTATACCATTATGGATGCTGAAGGGAAGATTGAGCTAGTCTTTTAAAAAGAGAAAATATGAAGTATGACAGGCGTAATTCAGATATTCTTAGACTGCAACTCCCAGAGGCATTCATCGCCAGCTGTAAAGGCTGAGGTTTTCGGGAGTTGTAGTCCAAGAACATCTTTGATAACCAAGGTTGGTAACCACTGCTTTATGGTATGAAACGCAAACCAGTGCTCTGACAATTTATGAGTAGATAAATTTATTTGCAGAAATGAGTATAGACTGTCTTTATAGACAGGCTTCTACTCAATGCTTTCCCAGTAAAATCTCAGATGCAGAGAATATAACTTAGTCAGCATATTAAGAATCTGGGCTTCTCTCACTCACTTTAAAGCAAGATGCAAATATAAAATCACAAATTTATGACCAATGAATGCAGGATCTCTACAGATGCCAGATGAAGTCTGTACAATCTTTCTCCCCACAAATAGCAGGAGCTTAATCATAAGTGATGCACATTTACCTCAATGTGATTCAACTGTACAATTTACATAAGCAATTGTTTTGATCTGCCTTGTGTGTGTGATATATATAAAATATCAATTCTGCTAAAAATATCCAGTTTAGAAATTAGATATAATCAAGACTGTTATTCCTCATTACACAACAGTGTCAGGCACAATACCATATGAAAATATAAGGCATCTGCAACACTTGTGAGTAGGGGCACTCAGAACAAGCAAGAGTTACAGCGCTGGCAAGGAAAAGAACCAATGGGACCACCCCACAATTTTAGTCATCATGATCTAAGTCAAGAGAAGCCAAATACATTAAAGGTACCATAGTCACAAGGTTTCCAAACCACTGATGAGCAAGTTCATGACCAACCACAAGAGCCACCCACTGGCGAGAGGAAGAACAGGAGTTTTTGGGATCAATCAGCAGTGCCGTTTCCCTAGATATTTAACAAGGAAAAAAACACAGGTTGAAGCAAGAAGACATCGGAGAAGAGCATGATTTTAAGAACTAATCTATCTCATTAACAGATCAAATAATCCCATAAAAACTGAAATACAGAATGAAAGCAAAATCAGTGGTTCATATCAGCAAGGTGACCCATTCTTCCAAGCAATCAAGAAGTCTAGAATCTGCAACCATCCCTCAAAATCCAAACTGGTGGACAAATACAATCAAGGATAACTTGCTTCATTTAGTAGATAATTTGCTCTGGGGTTTTCAGATATCCTTCATTCCAAAATATTTAACTTATCACAACATCATCCATATTCTATCAGCATCACAAGTTCATCTATACAAACCCGCGAAAGACAAAGAAATGAACCAACAGATACTGCTGAACTGGCGGTTCATGCCCATCTCCAATTCTGACCACAAGTGAAAAGATGCAGAACTACACAGCACAGGTGTGCTACACTGTTTTCCCTGGTCAAGAATGCTCGAGAGTTCTTCTGGTGGCTTTTTGATCTCAACATAGGCACTTAAATCCAGGACTTTCAAGGACCTTGCTCACTAGTAACCAACATGACCAGGCTGAGACATAACTAAAAAGGCCACTAGTTAAAAACATAAGGGAAAGCTTCAGATCTTCTTACAGATATGCTGCAGGACAAGACAGGATCATAAGAGCCTCACCATTCACATTAACTAACACATCATGACAAGGCAGTGTTGCATCTCCATTTTGCCACACAGAGTTGTAAGAAGACACAACTGCAGCAATTTCATTACATGTTTGGCTCTTGAAAACTGCCTTCATAAGGTTGCAATATTTCCCTCCAAGATTCATGTATATATTTTTGTTTTTTTTAAAAGTAATGTTGCTCAAAATGGAAGATTGTTTGAAGAAAGTTACTGGACATTAATCAGAGCAATGCCAAGTTATTATACTGTCTTACTATTCAGCTTGATATGCTTGGGAAAATATATGAACAGACAGAGAAATGTGAGTATTTTAACAGCATACCTATAAGTAACAAGGCCCCAGTTCTCCATGGCACCTTTATAAAAAATAAATACAAAGATTTATCAAGATTAATATGTGAAACAATTTGTAAAACACTTTACAATTGAAGAAAACTCAGATTTTAGAGAAACACAAAGTACTTTACCAGCTGCAAAGTCTGCAATAGCTATGAGATCAATTTTAGGGAGAGGATAAGGAACATTGAAATAATCCTTATAAAAAGGCAGAGTTTTAGCAGCAACCTATAAATGTAAAGAAAAAAATCATGAACATGATATATTAATCAAAATACAGTAAACACATCATTCTTAACCTTAGTACACTATGTTTTAACTTATGGTCAGAAAGCTACAAGACCTGTCAAAATTCTACCATCCTAACCAATTAGCAACCTAGTTCAGGTCTGAATCTCAGCATGCCAGCCACAAAATTGTAGCTGGAATTAAACTCTTCTGTATACTACAACTTGATCATATCAAACAACAGCACCTTAAATGTTTTCAAACATCACCTCTCTTTTGAATTTTGCATGCATAGCTTGTGCTCTATCTAAGTATTTGAAACCAGTAATTCCAAAGCATTCAGCTTTTAGATTATATAAACTTAATTACAGAGCTTGCCTATTTGAGTCCAATGCATACTGTATATTAAAATTCATGCTGACTAAATGCTACTTAAAAACAGCCTGCACCCAGCATGAAAAAAACATAGGAAGTTGTTTTATACCCTTACCCAGTCAAAACACTAGGTCATCTAATTGAATCTTTTATAAAAAAAAATGCAATCCTCTGGATGCTGCTGGACATCAACTTCCAGCATTTTTCGTTGGCTGTATTTTGATTATGATGGCTAGGGGTGAAGGAAACTGCAGCTCAGCAACTTGAGGGGGGGCAGCACACTGCATGCACTACAGGTTGCAACAAGCAGGGTTAACACAAAAGGAAAGAAAAGCATTGTAACAACTATATATGGGTACTCCAGATTTCAGGCAAAATTCTTTCCTTCCCTCCTATCCCCTTTAGCAACTGAAAAAGGCTAGCTGAAGATAGGAATATTTAAGTACAATTTACCTCCAATGCAAATTTTCCTTGTTCCGCTTTGCCGACAGGAGTGTAAACACGGACTAACACACCATCAGTTGACCTGGTCTCAACAAAGTCATATTCTCCAACCACAAAAGCAACAAGATAGGTTGACATCACAGGAGTACGGGCAAACTTGACTTCCACCAGGCTTTCATCATCAGGGTAGGGCCTCCGATCTGTGATATTCTTTCCAAGGAAAGATGTTTGGAAGAGGCTTGTTACTTTATTTATTTAATTATTTGATTTATATACCACAACCATTCTAGCTAAAAGCTATTTTTCTTAGGTTGAATGGGATTCAACAACAGATTTCATAAGAAGGCAGGGCTTGGTAGTTCCTGTGTTATTTGCAATATCAAAAACAATGTGTGAACCTAGGTTCTCAAACTTGCTCCTTCCTCTCAGCATCACTTCTAACATTGTTCTGCTTTGTTACTCTACTAACTCATTTTTGGTATACAGTGGTACCTCTTAAGACAAATGCCGCGTAAGACAAAAAAAAAACTCGTAGGAAGAAAAAAAAACTTAGAAGAAGAAGAAAAAACTTCCAGGAATAGACATGCTTCGCATAACAAAAAATTCCCTTTGAGATGCTTCGCAAGACGAAAAAATGTTCCACATAGAATCATAGAGTTGGAAGAGAGCTCAAGGGGCATCCAGTCCAACCCCCTGCCATGCAGGAAGCCCCATCACAGTACTCTTGAGAGATGCCCATCCAGACTCTGCTTTAAAACCTCCAAAGAATGAGACTCCACCATCCTCCATGGCAGCATATTCCATTGCCGCACTGCTCTAACCATCAGGAAGTTCTTCCTGATGTTTAAATTGAATCTCTTTTCCTATACTGTAGTTTGAAACCACTGTCTAGAGTCCTAGTCAATGAAGCCATGGAAAACAAACCAGTTCCCTCTTCAATATGACATCCTTTCAAATATTTAAACATGGCTATCATATCCCCCTCAGCCTTCTTTTTCGTAAGGCTACAAAACGTACATGTACCCAGGAAAAAAACTGGTTATTTCTGTATTCTGGCCTCCAGAACGGATTAATGAGTTCCCAATGCATTCCTTTGGGAAACTGTGTTTTGTAAGACAAAATTTTTCATAAAATGAAGCAATCCATAGCCTCTGGAAGAGATTAATCCATTTTCAATGCACTCCTATGGATTTCATAAGACAAATTTTTCTTAAAACAAACTGGCACACAGAACAAATTCATTTTAAGAGGAACCACTGTACTTCTCTTAATACTTGTAGTACTCTAGTTCAGTATTTCTCAAAGCTGCTATCTGCTCTCCCCCTGAAGATCAGCACAAAATTCATTTAACAAAGCCTTTTATAATTTTGTTTCTAATTTTACAATATTACATCTTTCTTTCAATTCAGGAACCCACTTTTTTCTATATGGACAGAGCTACATTTTAATGTACATTTTACTTCTTACCAATTCCAAAGACTTACCATATTTGACAAAGCTACCCTGTCTTTGGGAACCACCAGGGAGATGTCAAAAGTTGCCTTGATGGCTGGCTCATCCCAGCAAGGAAAGGCCCTGCGAGCATCAGTGGCCTGGAGGGAGCAAGAATGTTACTAAATCAAAGCAGCTGTGACACTCTGAAAATACCCAAAACAAAAAAATCCAAAAAGCTTTAGCTTTTCAATAAAAGAGTATTTGGGTGACATGGGTCAAAACAAACACAGAAGCATGCAATAGGCAACAAAAGAGCATATGGGGGCTATCAAGTAACTCCCCATGGCCATAAAATAGTCCAGGAAAAAGACACAAGATATTCAAGAAACATGTGACTCACATGACATTTGAAAAGGGGCTACTACAGAAAGACAGATAGAGGCTTTGCTTTCAAAGGATGTGCAAATACAAAACCAAAGCAGACAACTTCATAAGTATCTGAGTGCCTTCAGAAGCCAAATAGATCTTTAATGAAATATCTGAAAATGAAGCAGGCTGTTTCTAACACTCTGAACCAGTTAACTGTTTGTTGAGTACCAGGTACCAGGCCAGTTTTAAAAGCCATGACCGTCAACTGTTCTGAATACAAGTACGGGAAAAGTGGTAAAAATGGTCCTGAATACAAGTATGAAAGCAGCAAGAAAAAGAGTATGAGGAAGGCCACATCACCAAAAACAGCTGACAGAACAGTGCCTACTTCTCACATCTGGCCCCAAAAAATCCATCTCCCTAGGGTTTTCCCCCATCAAAAATGCTGTAGGAATCACTGAGTCAAAAAGCACATTTATCTACTGCAAGCATGTCCAAATTTCGGCCCTCCAGATGTTTTGGACCACAACTCCCACAGTCCTTTGCCTTTGGAAATACAGGATTGGAATTCTGGCAGTTGTGGTCCAAAACATCTGGAGGGCCGAAGTTTGGACATGCCTGATCTAGTGTATTCACAGAGATAGTACAACAAAGACTTGGAGAAAAAAGTCCTTAATGACACCTCCTTTGATAATTGAACTTCTACCTGCTACCAGACCTACGCAGGTTATATTTTTAATACAGTAAATTTCTGCTGTGACAAAGAATTGGTGCAAACATGTAGACAGCTTTTAAAAAGCAACAGCAAATGTGGCTACAGCTACATTATTTCCCTGCAATAATCTAAAGAACATGAAGAATGTATGTCACTTTCAATGAAATAGACTGAAAAGGTCGACTACAAATAAAAGGAGTCCATACCTCAAATTGGGTAACAGCAGCAAAACGTGTATCTCCAGAAGGGGTTGTATATTTACTTCTATAGAAGCCTTTCATTTTATCATTCAGTTCTCCAACAAAATCTATTTTTAAGGTTCCCATCCCTGCAGTTAACAAAAGAGGTAGTATGATGTGTAGCACCATATCAATCAGCCAATGCATCTTCAACAATTTCCCTTTCATACCATAACAAAAAAGCAATAGGATTCTGGCCATAATAATTCAATAACTCCTCCATTTGTGCAAATATCTTAGCATGATAGGTCTGTTAAACACATTCCAACTATACCTAATGTAACTCGTCCACTTTTCATGTAACAGTTCAAGGATATATAATTAATGTAAATGTTTTCAAACATGTGGAAAAGGAATCTAAGGAAACTAGTCCATGTAATTCTTCAAGAATCTGAAACTTGCAACCAGGATTTCAGATAATTTTTTCCAGCTCTAAGGGACTTCTTAGAAAAGGTTCAGAAGGGGTAAGAGGGTGTTATTTGTAGGTGCTAGTCAACAGAGAAAAATAATGTTTGTATTAACCTACTATACTTTTAAATTGGATAAAAGAGCATTTGGCTCCTTCTCAGTGTAGTTTTCATGAATTAGTGACAAACTTCAAAAGTTATCAGGTAACCAAACCTAAAAAACTAATTCTTCATTAAGTACTGTACTTAAAGAACCATGAAACATAACTTTATTTCAGTAATTTCCTTGGCTATGACTGGAGCTAACAGATATATATTTAGTATAAATACTTTAGTTCTTTTCACTCCAAATGTAACTAGAGAAGCAAATCCTACTGCAGCAAAACTTGCTTCATTTCAACAAACACACACTGTAATTATCCAGCAAATAGCAGGTACTTTTCAAATGTCTCATTCAACATGCTCTCTAATTTTCGTTCCCTCTCCAGTGCTCTTTTCCATGCACATGTGCAAATCTCCCCTTCCCACGGGGGTTTCATCACAACCATAACAAAAACAGTTAACAGGTGAGTCGGTTTGGGAAAGTCCCACACGTAAAGGGGTTGAAACATACACGTGAGTGCTTAGAAAGAATGCTGGTCTCATTCCAACAGCTCCTTTTAAAATGTAGAACTCACTAATTTATCCAAAGGCAACTTTACTTCAACATCTATCCACCCCTTGATACCATGGGAACTATAAATTGGAAGTAAGACCCTCTCTGACAGTGATGCAAACCATTCACTGGAATATGTGCATTTAAGCAGCTTATCTGAGTCTACTGCTTGTGCTGGATATTAAATCATGTTTAATGACTTCAAAATCAGCTAAGCCTTGCCTTCCCCAGGCTCAGGCAGTAAGCATCCCTTCTCCAAGTATTATTAACCATAGCTGGATAGCTCAGTGGTTAGGTATCTGGTTGCAGTGCCAGAGTTAGGAGTTTGATTACCCTCTGTGTCTTTTTGACAAAACTGAATTCCATAATCCATAAGTTCTCTTCTTGCTTTGTAGTTCTAAGATGATGATAACGATGGTGATAGTTACAGAAGTTAATCCAGTTTCATAAATAAGGCTAACTTGTTTCCAAAAATCATACTTCAAATTAATTAGGTTTTGTCTAGGTCTGAACAGAGCAAGCAACCACTAATTAAGGAACAGAAGCAAAACTTTCCAAACTCCTTCTCACAGCCATATCTACAGAGACAGGAGAAACACATGTGTCTTGGAGAAAACTAGATGTCTCCTTTAGTACAATTTATCACTACAAACAATTCATTCTTGATCTCCCCCTACAATATTGCTTAATCCATACCTTAACATCCTGTTTCACATTATCTCACTCCACATGATGACCTATCTTGGCAAGAACAAGAAAACAGGAACACCATGCTGTTTCTCTCTTGCCAACTCACAGCAGCAGAAACAAAGCATGTAAATTTGTTGAATGGCTGAGAACATATGACATTACTGAGATACAGCATATGGTAGGTTAAGATACAATGAACATGACTCAAGAATGTGGCTCCCAGTGGTAGCCTTGGTCTCCTATAAACCTTTCTTTGTTTATAAAATAAGACAAATGTCTTTGTGGGTTCAGGACTTTCTTTGTATCTTATTTATACTTTCTCATTTGTTTACTGAAGCTGAGTTTATATCTATATCTGGAAATTATGATGTTTACGCTTTGTTTTAGGTTGTAGTTCTTACTTGCTGTTTCTCAGTAGCAGGCAGGCAATGCTATCACCATGAGGAAATATTTTCAAAAGATGTGATCAATTTATGCAATCTTCCTGTTCTTTTTTGGTCTTCCTTCATTTTGTTATGAACTGGCTTGCTGCATATAATTCTTATGTCTTGCCTTTATCTCTTCTATAGTATTTTAAGATAAGGAATCTATGGTGGCTTAATTGGATACTAACCTAGAGAGGAAACCTTGAGGGGAAGTCTGTATCTTTAGGAAAGGCATTTCCTATATAAGCTCTCATCCAGGGAATGTTATAAATTCTAATGCTATTAAAATCTTCACTTTTTTCCAGCTTCTCCACTTTACCTTACATATCTCCCTGTGAATCCAAACTTTACCTAATTGTTATTCCCCAATATTCTGCACTTAATTTTAAAGATTCGCCTTAAAAATATTTCCCCTGCAACAAAGGTAACATTCAGAGCTTTCTGATTCTAGTCAGAACAGTTTGCTCACAAAATTCAGTTCACCAGAGAAACCCTGAAAGTCACCAATATTTTGTGTGAGAGTAGTTGCTAGATGCAACACATCTAAGCAACCATCTCTTCATAGTGCTGACAAGTAAAAATGTTTTTACTGCTGAGCTAGAACTAGCTTTCATAATTATGTGCTGAAAATATTTGGCAATGTCTACTACCACAGCCATCTGATAGTAAATTCAGTCTTTTAAATAAAGTACAGTAGGACTCCTGTTCCAGTTCATCCTGTGGATAACGAAAACCGTGGATAAGAGAGAACACCAAAAAAAATCCCGCAGAACCGCTGTTCTGTGATAGTTCTTTGCTTTGCAGCTGCTATTTTACAACAGTAGCTTGCTTTACAGCTGCTGTTTGTGACAGTAACTTGATTTACAGCTCTTGTTTGTGACAGTAGCTTGATTTGCAGCTGCTGAGTTATTTATTTAATTTTTCCTCTGCCAATCATAGAAAACTGAATCAGTGGTTAATGAATCAGTGGATATGAGGGTCCGACTATATTACAAAAGAAAATGTGCTTTGGTGAAAAATGTTCTATCTGCCCCTTGAAAAAGAGAATATATGATCCTCCAAATGTTACTCCATTGCCATTACCACTGGCTATGCTGATTAGGTGAGGCGCGAGTTCCAGTACAACATTTGCAGATGTATAAGTAGTTTTGAGTGCCTTCTAAAGGATTCTGTTCTTGAAATTAAATGGATTTTATCCCAATCATCCTCTCTCTTCTTTTCAAACATTATCACTGGGAGTTCAAAGAGGCTATAGCAATGGTACTAACCCTATGATGCATATGGTCTCTAAACAAATGGCACCAGACAGAAGAGTTCAAAGTAAGTTTTCAGAACTACATTCAACCATGCTGATGTGCGGTGGTTCCCAGCCTCAGCCCCCCAGATGTTATTGTACTGCAACTTCCAGAAGCCTTCATCACTAGCTGTGCTGACAAGAGCTTCTGGGAGTTGCAGTCCAAGAACATCTGAGGACCCAAGGCTGGGAACTAATGCTACAAAGGACAGATACATTCAGGTCTTTGAACCAGATCAAAAGGCTGAGGCAAAAAAGAGTTACAACATTTCTTAGCCTGCAAGCACTTACAATCTCAGATCATATGAAATGGTAGTAGTAGTTAGCTTGTAACAGGAAACAGAACAGAGCATCATGGGTTTATTATTGTAAATTGGTATTGCTTTTTTTTTTTTAAGCTGTCATGTTAATTGCTGGAGGAGGAAAGAAAAGTAACCTTCGCCATTCTGGAAGCACTACCCAGCACATTACATGCCAAAGTATTTAACCATGAATACTGGTAATAAAAAAAAAAAACCAAACCGAGGTACAGATCACCTTCCATTCAGCCAAGAAATCAATCTGTATTCCCATATAAATGTAAGAACCAGGGTGGATTTTAAAACAATGATTTTTAAAAAAATCAAATTGAGTTAAATCATGGTGTAAATACAATTTATTTTTTTTTAATTTAAATCACATCCACCCTGGTAATAGTAGTACTAATTTTAAGAAAATATAACAAGTCAGGGGAAAAAGCATAGATGAAAAATAAAAAATAGTAATTGAATGTGCTTATTAAACTGAACTAAAACTCTTATAATTGATCTAACAATATTAATATTTGTTTTCATAAATGCATGTAACTGTATAAATGCATCTCACAGTTACCATATTGACTTCAGCTTTATCTAGCAAAAAGTGACTGATACAAAACCCATCCAACATATGTACTGTATGTCCCTATGTAGAAAATGACTGAACATTAGGGCATTAAAATATCTGGGGAAGCTCATTAAGTCATACAGTATTATGGTTCAAATAAGGTAGTAAAGCTGCAACTACATTTACATATAGTTAAGGAAATGCTCTTGGATTGGGGGGGAGGTGAGAAGGAGGAAGCTAGTGGGCCGTCCGAAATGCCCACAATCAAGGAAAGGCAGGGAGAAATGAAGATTGAAAAGAGAAAAGAAGAAGGGGGAAAAGAGGAGGATAAAGAAAGGGAAGAATTGAGTGCGCGCGAGAAAGGGAGAGGCATGGCTGATAAAGAAGAGACTGGGGGTTTGTGGGTTGCTACTGAGGATGAGGAAGATGTGGTTGACGAGGGTTGGATAGAGAGGGAACCAATCCAAACAATGCACGAGACGGGGGTTCAAAAAGAGGGGTTGAGAGTTGAGACGGTTAGGGGAGATGAGATCTGGGAACGGTCAGTTACGGTCACACCAACACGGAGTGGAGCCAACCCAGGGATGATGAGGGGGAATATCCCTTACAGGGGATTGAAGGAACCTCCCCGCTGGGCGCGGCATCCATGTTGCAACACGCCGTGTCATGGGACGGGGAGTTTCCTTGATCCCACCCATTTGCACAAGTTTGGGAGACCCCGTTAATAGGAAATAAGAACGTCACCACTGGTTCCAAGGTTAAACCTGTTATGCTTGAAGTTCATGATGTTAATATAGAAGAAGAAAGAACAACCAATCTGTTTATTGCTAATACGTTTAATAAAACTTTATTGGAAAATTCAGCTCCTTTGTCCATCAATTTTGTCTCAAAGGAACATGATCTGAGGGATGAAAATGAACCCACTCACAGAGGGGCAGATTCACATCTCCCCAATGACCACATCATGTAAATGCGGTAGGTAAGGTAGGTAGGTAGGTAAATGCAAATTTGACTCAGCCCTTCCCCCCAAATCCATAGTTTTTCTCTTTAGTTTGTTTAAATGAAAATCCATTTCCACTGGTTCAAGCAGAGTTATTACTTGAAGCACAAAAGTGTGCTCCTGCATGGAGTTTGCTCACCACTGATACGCTCCAGGCAGAATAATGCCTTAAAAACTGCTTGGTGCTTACACCCCCTCCCCTATGAAAGAAAGAAATTGCATCACATTTTTTCTTGAAGTTAATTAAAGCCTGTACAGAAGAGGTGCATTTATGGCTTGTTAAGGTAGTTCCCCCATACCTGTACCTCTTGCAAAACTGGAGGACTACAGGAAAACTACATCGACAAGCTGCAGTTTCCTCCTCTCTCCCTGTGTGGTCAAATTAAGTCCACCCATGAGAACTCTGAGTCCATGGCACAACTTCACAACAGAGACAGTCAGACTGTGAACAAACAAATGAAAAGGAACTTTTACCTTTTTGAAGTGTGCTGGGAAAAGACAATGTCACTTTCTCATCTTCATTTTGGTAGTTGAATCCTGTGGCATGGACTTCTGAAAACAGAAGAACACTGCTTAAAAGTTTTGAATATCCAAAAACATTTCCTACTAATCTTCCAGACCGCATTTTAAAAAGAAACACAGATTGAAGATGGAATAATCATTCAGTGCAGAATTACAGAGCAGTTGAGTAGCCAAGTTTCCACTGACATAACAGGTGCACTCTAGTGCAATTCACTACATTAAGCAACAGTATTTTGGCCAATTTTACTTGTGAATAGCACCACCACTCCTACTTAAAGCAGATTTTTATAGTACAGTCCCTCCCCAATTTCTTTAGGTTATAAGAGATAGATAATAAATATATATACAGTACATGGTGAGAAGGCTATCAATATTAGTTTACTATAACTAGAAAAAGCTTGTGCTTTTTAAAAAGTAATGCTCTCTGTTTTAGGAACTATCAAAATAGAAAATTACACAAAAGCCTAGTTCTAGCCATTTAGTTCTGGAAGAAATATTTTAAGCATTTTCAGCTGTCTTCCTCATGAAATAGGCAAATTTTAAAAAGCAAAAGTGTTCTGCTTATATACCGCCCCATACCACTTTAAGTAGTCTCTGGGCGGTTTACAATTTGAACTACAGTGTGCAGGCTACACATTGCCCCCCCCCCAGCAAGCTGGGTACTCATTTTACCGACCTCGGAAGGATGGAAGGCTGAGTGAACCTTGAGCCTGCTACCTGGGATTGAACCCCAGGTTGTGAGCACAGTTTTACCTGCAGTACAGGCATTTAACCACTGCGCCATGAGGTTAATTATGTTAGTCCAATACAGACTGCTGACTTAGAAGTAAAAAGCTTTACCTTCAGGATGGTTTCTCATACATATACTCACACTTAAATCTACAGGCTGAGTTTCAAAGAGCCATTAAATTTAGGAACAGATAACATTTGTGTTGAGTTTATTCAGATAAGACAAAGGGTTTATCATCTTGTGTTATTTCTTTCAACTGAACAGAAGATAAGAGACATGATTTCACAGCTACAGAACACAGTTTCAAAGCCACAAAACACTGGAGAGCGGCAAAGTGAACCCCTTCTCTAGTTACCTCCCTGCCTCTCCCAAATTAAAATCAAGGCAAGGCTTTTCAGAATATCCGTGAATCCTGAAAAAACAGAATGCTGTGACAAGGTGAAAAGGAAGTACTAACCACCGATTAAATGCATTTCTATGGGAAACCATGCTTCGTAAGATTTTTTTTCCTAGTATGAATGCATCCCTGGAATCAATTAAAAACATCCTTCGAGGTATTACTGTAGTGTGGTGCTTCTGACATGCACAAAGAGAGAAGACTGGCCAACACTGCTGAAACCACTTTTGAAAATGCTTCAATTACATAGTCAAACTCATTACAAGAAACTGAGGCCAAGAAATGAGTCACATTCCCGACAAACCAAACCAAAATTTTGCAAACCACCCTTGTATAAGACTGAAAGTACCTTAAATGTATAGACACTAACTAGCACAATATCTTTAGAAACATAGGTAAACAGAACTCCTAAAATGTTTTTCTATACCAAGATTGGAAAACTGATACTGATGGTCAGAAGCAAACGGGTCGAAATCAATTTCTCTATTGTGGCTATCACCATAAAATCTTTTCATTTTCTGCTCCTCCCCACAGATTTTTAGTTAAAATATGGCTTCTTGATTAAAAATTAAACTACAGTATATTTTGCTAAATTACACATTAGGATACCATACTTTGCATTCTGTCTCTTTACATAATGACATAATTGGTTTCAAAAGAACCACAGTTCAATTTCCCATTTGGCCACAGAAATTCGCAGGGCAGTTGTACTGCTTAAAAATCTCATGTCTCTTAAAAATCCTGTTAGGGCTGCCATAAGTCATACTCTTTATTTTGCAGTACTGCTGTAAAATTTGGCTTGTGATGACATATGAATAAATAAAAAAAACTACGATAAACTGTGAAAGCTTGTAAGCCTTCAATACACAGAGCACTCTACGTATTAACAATCTTGCTGCAAAGAACATCTAGTACAGATTAAAATGATTCTGCATCTACAAAGCAATTCCTGAAATTACGCAGTGGCCAGATGGAAATGTCAATTAATTAATGATTCCAAATTGCAGGCCTGTAATATAAAACAGCCTGGACCTTGGCCAAAGGTTATTGGCAGTTATGTTCCAAAAGGAAGGACAGAGTCAACTGTTCAAGCCAGAATTAAATACACTAGAAAGGAGGCTGATATATACAATGCTCATTCATATCACACAGAACTGAACACTGATATTACCTGGGCGCTTGGCCGCAGGACAATAAACCACCAATTACTGAATCATGGAATTGAACAACAAGAAGAGACACCAATGATCATGAGATTTTTGGAGGAAATCTACAGCTGAAGAAACCCTGGCAGAATGACATCTACTGTATATACTCGAGTATAAGTCGACTCGAGTATAAGTTGGGACCCCTAATTTAAACCCAAAAAACTGGGAAAATTTATTGACTCAAGTATAAGCCTAGGGTGGGAAATGCAGCAGGGCCTGGCAACTCCTCCTTTGTGAGCTGGGTGTGTGTGTGATGTTTAAAATGACTTTTAGCCACTGAGGCAAGTGCTTGAGTTGGTGACTAAAAGTCATTTTAAACATTGTTTTAAAATGACTTTTTAAAAAGTCATTTTAAACATGGTGGGGTCAGGAGAAGTGGCGCACAATGTTTAAAATGACTTTTAGCCATCTACCCAAATTTGCCTCAGTGGCTAAAAGTACTGACCTGAATATAAGCCGAAGACCCCTTTTTTCAGCCCAAAATTAGGGCTGAAAAACTAGGCTTATACTCAAGTATATACAGTAACTGCTGTTCACAAACCTCCAAGGAAGGAGAGTCCACCAAATGGAGTCTATTCCACTATCAAAGACCATTATTATCTTAATGTTTAGTAAGAATCTCCTTCCTTGTAATCTTAATCCTTTAGTTCATGTCCCACCTGTTGGAGCCACGGAAAATGATTTTGTCCATCTTTCACATCATCATTAGGCCCTATGTAGAGCACACTGGGCAAGTGATTCTCTGATGAACTCAATCTTCCATATGATGCCCTCTCAGTCCTCTCTTCTATGGACTAATCATAATCATCTCCCTTAATTCTTCCTTGCAGGACTTAGTTTCCAAATTCTTTATCATCTTGGTCACTCTCTTCTGAATATGTTTCAGCATGTTTATATCTTTTCTAAAAACTTTTTTGGTAACTGGGCAAAGTAGTCCAGGAGAAGTTTAACCAAATCAAGATATAACTAAATTACTATTTCCCTTGCAAAAACTTTCTTTTTGTTGATGCAGCCTACAATTGTATTGGGTTTCTTTTGCCACTGCCATGAACTCTTCACTCATATCTAACTTTTAGGCTAAGAAACCTGGACCTCTTTTATAACTATTGCTATAAAATTAAGTGTCACCCATCTCATGCTTACTCATTTTTCCTGGCTAAACTTTTACATTTTTCCCGTTAAAACATGTTTTATTTGTTTTATCCCTGGTGTTTCAATCTGTCAATGTCATACTGAATCTCAGTTCTATCTTCTGAAATATTAGATGCTCCTTCCAATTTAGTGTTTCCCTCAAATGTGATGAGCAAACACACACTCAACTCAAGAAGCCATGGACATATATGGTATTCCTCATTTACTCCTTCCTACATAATGTATTAGTGAACTCTGCCTTAATATCAGTTAACAAAGATAAGAAGCTACTGATTTGACCAGGGAAGGTTCTAGGGAAGAATGGCAACAAAATGAAACCTTGAAAGCAATTTAAGAAGCTGACTGTTTATCTCAGTATGGGGGAATGCAACCTCATGTCTTTAAAATGTTTTCGCTTACACTTCTCATTAGTTGGAACCAGCATATAGCAAGCCTAGAAGGAATTTCAAGTTCAGCGAGATATTTAAAAAGTGGCTTCACCAGTTCCACTCCCCCAGTGAGTTTCCATGGCTGAGCAGGGATTTGAACTCTGGTCTCCAGAGTTCTGATCCATCACTTAATCCACTGCATCACACTGAGAATCCCTAGCTTCAATTAGCAAGGCCAAAACGAAGTGGGAACTGCAGTCAAAAACGTATGGTGAGCATTGCCTTGTTTGTTTGTTTTTAACATTGCTTCATAAAAGCTTGCAGAGGTAAGGGTGAGAACAAGGAGAAAGAATGCATGAATTTCTCTCTCTGAATGGTGTATCATTGTACAAGATAGGCTACTATGATGGCATAGCTTCACCTATTTCTTGCTGTATAAATTTAAGGTTGTTTGTAAATGCTTATTAATTCTGATAGAAAAGAAAAAAGCCATGTGGTTCTTGTATACAATTCAAAGTCAAGGGTGGGTAGTACCTTTATTAGAACATTAAAAGATTATAAACAGAAGCCAGCTTTTGAGCTAGACTAGAGATGCAAAATTTTCAGAAATTTTGATGCGTGGAAAAAAACCACTTTTTCCCATTTTTTCCCCAGGAAAAAATTGAAATTTTTTTTTGAAAAATTAAAAAAAATATGCTACCTTAGCACTCCCACGCTTTACAGCTTTAAAGTCATCCTGTTACTTTAGGAACATAAAATATGACTATGGACAATGTGTGATAAAATTATCACAACTAGCGTATTAAAATGTAGTATATCCAAACACTATTACAAAAAGAATTTACATTTTAAATAATATTTATTTGTAATTGTAACAAATGGAGTAACAATCTCCTGCACTGTTTACTAGTCTATGTGGAACAAAACACCTCTACAAAACAATGTTTAAAAATCCAGAATTAACAATTTTTCATATTTCCTCTCCACAGTATTAAATAAAGATAAAATAAAAATCTAATTCTCATAAAAAGAACCAAAGGGGGGAATGTATAGAAGGGAGTGGTAGTAAAGAGGACAGAACAGAACCAAACATACTCACCCACATGCAAAAACAAAAGTGATTTATTATTTATTTATTTATTTATTTGGTGACAACAGCAGCACCTCCCAAAGGAGAAATGCATCTTGTTTTTGCATTGGAGAGTTCCCTTTGTAACCTAGGATTAGCTTGTCCTCAGTGTACCAAAATTAGAATAATCTGATACTATGCATATTTTTAGGAATTATTTGGAAAATATTTGAACACCCTGTCTTAAAATATTTTATTCCTCATGTTAAAATAAAATATTCCATAATCATTTTTCTTGTTCCTTTTTCCATTTTTCCGGAAAACAAAACAAAACAAAAAGGCTTCAGGAAAAAAACGGGGGGGGGACCCTTCCCCCTCCCCCATTTTTTTACGGGCCTTTACATCTCTAATCTAGACAGATCTTCAGGTAGAAAGAAATCATGTAGTTCAATACAGAGCAATAAAAGAGGGAGGATGCTGAATGACTGGCATTCCTTTTGTCTAAGAAGCTTGGGAGAGACATTCTAATTCACCAGAGATGTAACCTGAAACCTGAATCTCTGACATGAGACTAGAATCACTAATTTGAAACTTACTTTAAGCAGAAAAGCCGGGCCAGCACATATGGTCGTAATTTTAGAGCATTTGTGTTTTTTTCTGCACCATGGACAGCTCTGTAGTGCCCACCTTGAAAAATATATGCATGTATTGGAAAGCCAATTTTACTGTTTGTAAATTTTTGTAATAAAAACTGCAATAAAGTTCTTGTCCTCCGTCACCTTTGAATCATATACATGGCATTTTTCTTTTTCTTGAGCTATGGAAGATAAGCCAAATAGCTCATAACATATAACCAAATATGAACAGTTTAACGTGACAAAGCAGGACTCCCACCTAAGGACATCTCCACCCAACCATCGTGTATTATTGTTAACTTGGCTACCAGCAACTTACTTAAGATAACCTGTCTCACAAGGGGTTTCTGTGTAGTTTCATTCCCAGCCAAAACGGGGCAATGTGTTTGTAATACAGTAGTACTGTACCTCATAAGACGAATGCACCTTAAACAAAAAACTCATAAGGTGAATGAAATTTCTGGGAATAGGAAAACCTCGTAAGATGAATTTTTCACATGGGATGCCTCGCAAGACAAATTTAATGCATTCCTATGGGAACCACGTTAAACCACGTTTTGTAGGATGAATTTTTCGTAAAACAAATTGTCCCATAGAATGAATGAAATTTGTCTTAAAGGCACCACTGTATTTTGTGGTCTAATAAAGGTACCAGCCACCCTTAACAGTGTGTGAAATGCATAACATTCATCTGCATGCCCACGTTTCAAAAGTGTTTATTTTGCTAAGCATCTTCTCAACAGTCCAAACCTCACACTCATGCAGGAGGGTTGACCCAACGTAACACTGTAACATTTTCAGTCTTAAAGATACCTTAAACTGTTTGTAACATAGTTTTCAGCTTCATAAACTTCCATGAATTGATGCAATACTACGGGGACGTATATCTTCTTCATGGGGTATGTGGAAGGATGTATGGAATTAAGTATATACAGTGGTACCTTGGGTTACGATGTTGATCCGTTATGTAACCCGGATCCAAATGGGGTGCAATGCATCCTGGGAAATGAAGTCTTTCAGAAAATAATTGTAATGGGGGGTTTGCATAAAAATGCGTAAAGTGTTTTTTTATGTTAAAAATGCATCAACGGATGCATTGTTTCCAAAGGAATTTGTTATGTAACGCAGAAATTACATAAACTGGGTTGTTTGTAACCTGGGGTACCACTGCACAGTTTTAGACTATATTTTTTTCAAGAATGAAAATTGAGGGTCGTCTTATACATGGAAGTAAGCCAAGGAGAGAACCATGCAATTGCAAGATAGTAATTTTGGGTTGGAAAAGTGGGGGTCATCTTATACATGTGGGCATCTTGTAGATGGAAAATATGATATACAGCTTTGACCCTATCCAGCCTTAGAAGGTGATTCATGAGAGAATGCAACTCTTGGATACAAAGGGCTCCTTCCACACTCCTTTTTTACCCTAGCTGATTATTATTGCCCCAGCAGCATTTCAAAGTTCTTATGTATGAAGATTCCTACCACTGATATTTTATGTACCTAAGATTTTTCAAGCCAAAAGTACAGATACAGTAATCTATACTCAAGATAATAATTGACTACATTCTGGAGGAAAGAGAATAATTAGGGGGGGAGGAGGTTTTCTTCATAACACCATTTACTTTAATGCTGCATTCTCAGATATTATCCTGAGACTTGGCAAGTCCATTAAGCACTAAAAGCTTCTTCTAAGTATAATAATAAGTTCTCCCCCAAGTAGAATGATACTGTACACTTCTTAAATGGTCTCCATCTAAGAATCATTGGAATTCAACCACTACACTTTCAGAAGTGCTAAGCAACAGTTCTACCACTTAAATTAGTACTATAAAATGATTTTTTAAAAACATCTATGTGGCTTCTTTACTCAGCAGCGTGGAAGAACTTCTATAATCCACACCATCCAGTCAGCTCCTTGCTATCATTATCCTGCTTTAGAAACAAATCATAATGCCTCTGTCTGGAAGTTGAGTCATGGCTACTGG
>JAHTLZ010000111.1:11240845-11252448 GCA_023846285.1 Phrynocephalus versicolor | reverse complement strand
GAAAACAGTATTTTTAAAACCAGAACAACTTGTTAAACCTTCTGCTTCAACTTGATGGATGTGAATCTAGCCTAGGCAGGTTATCACATTTCCCCTTTACTACTTGCACCTATGATGACTGACTGACTGACTGACTGTCTCTCTCTCTCTCTCTCTCACACACACACACACACACACACACAATCAAAGTAACCTCAAGCACTCAATGACTCACAGAACATGGACAAATAATTATAACTTCCTCAGCTCAAGAGAAGAAATTAAGTAGTTAATGAGGAAAATGAAACTTATAGTCATCAGAGTCTTAGTTTCCGTTTCGCTTCTATTTGCTATTTAAAACTTTTAGTGATAGAGGGCAAATGCTGTCTTGTGTAAGTCTAATAAAGATTCCATCAGAAACTAATGTCATTGTGCACAGGAAATGGTTTTTATTCTTTATTTTTCAGTTCTTTTATGGTCAATGGAACACTAGGGTTCGTCAGTGCTCATCTGAGAAGTTTTAAAAGTTCATATCCTATACCAGTGTTGGCAAACCTATGGCACAGGTGCCAAAGGTGGCACTCGGAGCCCTTTCTGTGGGCACCTGACATCGCCCCTTTACAGTCCCCTGTATTCAGGTTAAATTGCTGTATTGGCACTTTGTGTGAAAAATGAATGGGTTTTGAATTGCAGTTTGGGCACTCGGTCTCTAAAAGGTTCACCATCCCTGTCCTATACTAACTAGTGTTTCCCAATCTGGGGATTGCAAAGTGCTTTTGGGGGGAGTGTCATAGGTCACCTTATATAAGTTGTAGCCGTTGCTTAATAATTTCAGCCTTGACCTTTTACAGCAAGATATTCTATTTAGGGTGCATGCACAGTAAATGAGAAACAGGCCCTTTTGGGGAGAAAGAAGCCTCTGCTTTCTGAGAATGGATGACTTTAGTCCATTAAAAATGCATTTTATGCAAATAAGATGGGGTAGGGGGAGTTATAGGTTACTTGCCTATTAGTAAAGGAGGGATCACAACTTTAAAAAAGGTTGGGAACCCCTGCTATATGCAGTACAACTAACATGACTGTCTGCAGTGCAAGAGCCAAGACAGTTATAGATAAATGCAGACGTGCATGGCATATACAGTATATATAAAGGAATTCAGGACCTAAGAAATATTCTCAATTAGTAGCAAATCACCAAGCTTAATTACTGCAATACCTTGGTTTATGAGTGCCTTGGTGTTGAGAGTGTTTTGCAAGACAAACAACCATTTCTGATCATTTTGTCTTGATCAACCAGTCATGTCTTGCAATAGGAATACTGGACAGGTCACAAGATCACAAGTGAGGCAATGGTGACTCTCTCTCTCCTTCGCTGCTGGATTGTGGGGGATTGTCTGGAACAGGGGTCCTCAAAGTTTTTAAACAGCAGGCCCGTCCACCAGCCCTCAGACACCACTGGGGGCCGGACCACAGGGGAGGGAGGGGCAAGTGGGGCCACCTCCCCACGATCGGCCCATGATCAGTGCATCTCCGGGCCCCCAGCAAATGCCTCCTGCTCCAGGTTGTGCCGCTGCTGGGATCCCTCTGCTGCGCCTCTTCCTCCTCCTCCTCCTCTTCCTCCTGCAGTGGCAGCAGCTGGAGCAGCTCTCCTTCCTTCCTTCCTTCACTGCATCGGGAAGGAGGTGGCAGCCCAGGCAAGCGCAGGCCCCTCATCACCTTCTAGGCAGCCACTGAGGATGAGAAGCAGCAGCTGCAGCAAGGCTGGCACCACTGCACATGGATCCAGCTGTGCGCCCTGGCCATCACGACCTTTCTGCGCCCGGGGAGGGAAAGCTGCCTTCTCTCTTTGCCTAGCCCAGCCGGGCTAGGCAAGATGCACCACAAGTGAGGGAGGGAGCGAGCAAGGGCTGGGAACTGCCTCAGCAACAGAAGCAGCTGTGGAGTCTGGCTTGCTTGGAGGGGTCTGCAATTGGTCCCGGGGGCCAGATTCAGGACCCTGGGGGGCTGCATCCGGCCCCTGGGCCTTAGGTTGAGGACCCCTGGTCTGGAACATTCCCTCTCAGGCAAGCCTGAAAAACAGAGGGAGGAAACAACGGACATTTCCCTTGCACCAGCCAGGAATGATTTCTAGGAGAGTGCAGGTTAGGGTTTTATTTATATTTATATATAATTTGTTTTCAAAATCCTTTCTTATTTTTCAAACAATTTCTAGCCAGAGGGGAACTAGTCAAGTGTATACAGGGCTACAAATTGCACTTTATGATTGTCACATTAAAAGCACAGAGAAAAATCCAGTTGTTAGTCCCAAGCAGAGCAGATTCTGCCTCCAGGTACCTAAGCCATGGTGTGGATGTGGACTTCTAGCCAACTTCTTGTGTGAGTTTTGGCATTTTGTATATATACTATGTCGTCTACTAGAATGAATTATCTGGGTTTCCATTATTTCTTTGCTTTGATATAGGAAATTTGCTTTGATATAGGAGTGTTTTGGTTTACAAGCCTGTTTCCAGAAGCGATTATACTCATAAACCAAGGCATTACTGCACCAGTTATACTTTGTTTAATTATATGTATACAGTACAATGAAGTCCACTCTGAAGGGTCAAGTGGTGTCCAAAGCCAAGATTAGGCCATAAAAATACTAAAACCAAGTACAGCTCAGACTGTCAGAAATTACTCTAATGCTTGTTCTTAAAGATTTCTTCCCACATACTTTAAACAGTGACAAAAGAAGCAATACAGTAGAATAGTAAGTCGCACAAGAGGAAGCCCACTGAATCAGTGGAAATTTGTAGAGTCAATTTCTTCAGAAGTTCTACGGATTCAAATATGCCTACTCTAACTGCAACATACTTTGTGAAGCAACTGAATTTCAGCCAATAAGAAATCTAAAATAATCATATGTGTTTCATATACTACTAGAGTTAAATAAGGGTGTTCATTCCTAACTCTGGCCAACAAGTGCCACAGGGTATTTTAACAGCGAATAGTCTGACAAATATATTCAATAGTACTTTCAAAGCCAACATGCTTTGGCAACCTCCGAGATAACCAAATTCCTTGACCTTTTCAAGAAACAGGCAGGGTATGGGAATATAACCTAGTAGTACCATAATAATCTGTCATTGCATCAAGGCCATGCATTAAGCATATATAAAATTATTAAGATTGTTCCACAGAGAGGTGAATATGGTGCATCTACTCAAAAGTTGTATAAATTACAGTCAAGATTAAACATTTGATCTCTAATATGCTACAGATTTTTTTCCAAGGTTGCTTTTATGTGAGTGTCATTATTCACTATACTGTACATTAAATTCTACAAGCAATCTCAAGCTAGTATTGCAAACTATGTTGGCTACATCCTGACATCTTGCTAGAACACAAATTATGTCAGTCTGTTATGTTAGTTTGTTGTTTCTGGCCCAGACTGCCTCCCATCTCTCACATATTTCACTCCAGTCCTTATGGTCAGCTCCCCTGTCATGGTGAACAGCTGAAGAGACAAGCTAAGAAAAAGTCACGTTCTGGGTTTGGAAATTACAAGCCCAAATTGAAGCCTAAGTTCATACACCAGAAAGAAATCTACAGCTTCTAAATGTGGTTTGAGTCCAGGAAACAAATCATAGATTATTTGCAGAAACAGATTTGGGCATAATAATTAGCCAAATTTCAACAAACAACAACCTGGGTCCTACTATGTGAGCAAATGTGACAAACCAATGATCCGACTACTACATTATTCCTAATAAATGTTACTGTCAAACAGAATGCCACTGTTTCTAAATGCCAAGGATTCCAATATAAGGTAAGATGAGACAAACACATGTCATACCACCAAAGAATATGAACAGGAGAATGTGAGTATGTGTTGCCTCTGTACACTGGAAACAGTGAGAAAAACACAGGTGTGAGCTCTCATTTGTTGAGTTATGGGAAGGAAAATACTGTATGCCAGTTCAGTTCTAAAGAGGAAAAGATACAATCAGGTTTAGTAATCAACATCTGTTCAGCTACAACAATCCATATGTTATACTACTAAACAAATCTAGTTTTATGCATGTCTTCATTGGTAAATCAGCAATCTCACATGGAAATGAAACACACTGAAATGTAGGGGAAGGAGCCTTTCATCAAACTAACTAGCTTGCTTGCATCACTAACAGATTAGAAGAAACCTGTTGTTCTTTCTCCTTCTTGCTCCACATGTTTTCCTTTGTTTTGTTATTCATACTTTTTCCAAGATATTCCCAGGGAAGGTGGAAGATTAAGCCTTCTCAGGCTTAAAAATGGAGATTTCTCAACCTTAGCTACTTTGTGCCACCCCCACCCCCAATAATCTCTGGACCTCTACAGAATCTACTAATACCTGTACTGAATAAGATACATTTTCCCCTTTTATATCTAAATATAGCCTCCTGAATGTTATTTCTATAAAATGCTGACTTTGGGAGAGGAGTGCAATTGTAAAGGGAGGCTCCGGGCTAATTCTGACCTTAATTGTCTGACCTTCTTTTGCAAATGTTAAGGAAATTTAAGCAGATTCCATAACACTAAGCAATTTTATGAAATCCTGGTAATTATTCATTCAGTTTGCATTTGTTTATTGACAACTTCTCTATTCAGGGAATTCTTAATATTTTGCCAGGCAAAAATAAACAAAAATGAAATAATAAAGAAGACAAAATATTGTGGCACCTTAAAACCTAACTACTATATTTTACTGTGAGTTTTCATGGACAAATCCACGTAGTTCAGACAATTCTGTGATATAGCCCAATTTCAGATGATTCTTTTTGATACCCCATGTTAGTCCACAACTCCATAACATCAAGTAGAACTAAGGGTGCACCACACAATACAATTTGCATTTTCACAGCCAATTTTCAGTTGACATTAGTTACAGTAAATCTTGCAGAGGGCTACAGATATATGGCATTATCACTCTCCATCTTCCAGACTATATTCTGCATTTCATAACTGTGCATTATACAAGCTGAATGGGATGAAATTACCTACTTCATACCACTACTATGAGATAGGCTATCCATCACAAACTCAGAATTCATGCCTATATACCAATATGCCACCAAGAGAGCAGCTGCATTACAAATTCTTGCCCATAACATGACAAAACAACTTCAGGTTATTCAAGTAACCTAGGTTACATATTCCAGAAGACAGATTACTGTGAAATTTGAGTTCAGGAAATAATTAGCCATCTGCTATATCTTGAGCAAAAAGCAGCTTCTAGATCATCTGGACTTTCTTAAAGCAAACCTTAACACAGATTTATGAAACACAAAAGCCAATATTGTTAGTGTGGACTCACACAGTAACCCAGCAAATACTCAGGAACCTCCAGTATGCTTGCAATCTTATAGAGGCAGGAAAAAATCATAAATTTCCCGCCAGGTTGGTAATAAACCATATCACACTTGCAGGAATTGTTATCTTGAAATACCATGTGTTCATAGGCATGGCACAAAGTACTCAGTAGTCTGGAATACACAGTAAGAGTTCTGGCTACCACAATACTATTTTCCTTATTCCAACATCTTCTTTTCTTGAAGTACTAGGTTAAGCAATGTATTATTGTAAGTGAACTTTGGTGAACTTTGGATTTTCAATCACCTAATCTTATCAAAGTATATTCTATACTAAAGCTTGAAAAAGTTATTTCTAGGAGTTTTTCCACATTCTGCTCCATATAATGTTTTTATTATCATTCAGGTTGTCTCACATCAATGTATCCAGGAAACATTTCTGGCAAACTAAATGTATTAACCATGTGATCAATATTATGTTGAATCAACATGAAGACGTGGTCCAAGTATGTCCTCTTACCTTCATCTCCTTCTGGTGCATAAGAAGCTGTAATAATGTCGATATCAGCACAATTCATCACAATCTGGTTGGTTGCATGCTTCACCTACAAGACATGTTCATCTTCATTACATATAACACTGAATGCAACAAAACACAAGAAACAATTCAACTAATAATAGCTCAGGAGTGTAGATATCTGGCTGTGGAGGCAGAGGCTGCACCCAATCCTCAGGGCCTTTCCAGATCTGCAGTTCTAAGATTATTACATTATAACAAGTGGGAAATCTGATCATTGCCCATCCTCAACTACAGAGCTATAAAAAGTTCCAGATACAAAGCAAAGCATTCTGCTTATGTACATCCTCATACACTTCAAGTAGTTTCTGGGTGGTTTAAAATTTAATTACAGTATGAAGTCTACACATTCCCCCACCACCACCAAGCAAGCTGGGTACTCATTTTACCAACCTCAGAAGGATGGAAGGCTGAGTCAACCATGAGCCTGTTACTTGGGATTTGAACCCCAGGTCGTGAGCACAGTTTTAGCTGCAGTGCAGGCATTTAAGCACTGTGCCAGGATACACCTATCGATATCCTCCACTATTCAAATCTTCTCATTTCATTTATGACTGATAATTTCATCCAAGTTACTATATGCATACAGAAGAATTGTACACAGAAACATAAAAGAACAAAGAGAAAGTGAATACGCACCATGAAAGAGAGATAAAGCACTACATGCCACTAAATCTGGCATAAGCTTATCCAGGGTAAAAGACAGCAAAGCAACATGTAGAGAGCTGCTCTGAGGCTCTTACCACCTATAAAAATGGCGGACAGGTCCAAATGTTGTCCACAAGTAAAGCAAACCGTTCTGCTTATATACTGCCCCATACCACTTCAAGCACTCTTCGGGAGGTTTACAATTTAATTATGCAGGCTATATACTGAATGAGTCTCATGATGCCCAGAAATCCAAAGTACATTTCCAATTCTCCATATATAAGCACCTTCACAAAAATAACTGATTTCTAAAAATGTCAACTTTTTATCAATCCAGGCCCTACTTCTACCCTACTTCTATCAAGTAAACCAAGAATTTTTTTTAAAAAATGATTCCATTACCTAGGTGCCTGAAATACTTTTTCAATTCTTCATACACCCATGTTTAAAAGCCACAAACTCAACAATCATAACATCTCCTGAGTTCAAACTCTATTTTCATATTATTATTCTGCCAACCACATGAACACAAATGATGGCTGAGGTTTGTTTGTGCAGTTGCTAGATGTTAGATTCAATTAAAAATAATTCAGCTGTAGAGAATTCCACAACCACTTTTCAACAGACAAGCAAGAATGTCAAAGCCTTTCCAGCAAACACTGCTGAAGTACCCATTGTGCACTACACTCCATTACTGAACAAGTTCATTACCATAGCATCTATGTCAGTCAAAGTCCAGTGAGAACAACTATCATCCAAATCTACATATAAGGAATAGACATACAGTACTTATTTTTAAAAGATAATACCTAAAAGCTCCAAACAGTCCTTCACACATGAAACAGGCACAATCTGTACCTGTACATATGCAACATAGTTTTTCAAAATAAAATTCACAGCTACTTGAGTGTTAACTTGTTTTAATACTAAATTTACACACAATTACTTTAGAAAACTGTGCAGGTGTTGGAAAAACTTAAAGGGAACTATTAATGGTTGAACATACTTAAGTAAGGGTTAAATAAGGAATCAGTTAACTACATACAGTACATTAAAAACTACAGATTATATAAAATGCAAGCTTGAGAATAAATATTCCTTCTAGCAAAGTCCAAACTGATTTCTGAGGTATTCCACCTATACATGACATTTCAGGATGCAATCCTTATTTTTGTGAAAAATATAAAAATAATACCATGCCATCCAGTCAACCCTTACCAGAGATTTCTAGACAAAAGGTACTCAGAAATAGTTTACCATTTCATCTTTGGGGGTACTCAAAGCTTGCCCACAGTTACACATGCTGGCGTTTCTCTCCAGAGGCAGTGTGAGAAATCCAACTCCCAATCTCTAGCGATGCAACCAGGTACCCAATTCAGTGAGGTACAGAGATACCTAAATAACATTTTAAGGTATGATATTTCATATTGCAGGACTTTTTAAAACAAAGGTGGGTTCCAGCCTGCAGAATCACATTACTGTACATTCATTTATAAGTTCATTTACATCCTCAATAACCTCAGTCCAAACCATCATCTTCCACACATTCCGCTGCATTCATTTGAGATTTAAGCAAACAGAAGTACAAGAAACTGACAAGAACAGGAAAGGAATCTCATACTGAAATTATTTTGGAACCTCACATTGAAAGTTTGTTATTACAAGCCACCAGTATCCAGTAGAACTTCATGTCAAAACCAGGCAACTGAATTTCCTAATACACTGGACAGTGGTTATGTTTATTCTCTCAAAAATATGAAAATAAAAATAATTCCCACCCAAGTACATAAACGAAAGAAGAGTTTTGCCAGATCATATCTCTGGCCAATGTCAGCAGCCACAGTAATTATTAAGTCCTATCTAGGCTACTAAATATTTTTCACTAATTTGCATTCAGTGTAAATTACAGTAGACAAGCTGCTAAAACAACATACATCAGCATTCTCTCCTCTGTTTAAAAATTTGGTTAAATCATTAAAGGAAATACTGTAAAGCAGTTCAGCATTTAAATGACAGACTGGCTGTCAAGTTAACTCCTTTGCAGAAACTGTACTTAAACTTGTATAACCACAAGTTTACCTAATTATAGCATTGCTTACATGAGGAATTTGAAAGTGCACAGACCAAATCTGAAAACAGCTAGAAACAATGAACAGACAGGCCAAACATGAGTAACAAGACTTCAAAGATATTCTATCTGAAACTTCAGAACCCACAACATACCGTATATACTGGAGTATAAGCTGAGTTTTTCAGCCCTTATTTTTGGCTGGAAAAAATGCCCTCGGCTTATACTTGAGTCAATAAATTTCCCAGGTTTTTTTGCTGTGTGTGTGTGTAAAATTAGGCGCTCAGATGGCTTGGGGAGGGCAGCTATGGGCAAGTCCTGATCAGGCGAGCAATAGCAGTGCCTCCGCTTCCCATGTGATTCCAAGGAGAAAGTTTAGGGGCACCCCCTTTGGAGCATCATAACTCAGCCCCCTTATCCCCAAATGTTTACAAATTTTAGGGGCTTCCCTAAAATTACTTTATGAAGGTACCCTTGCTACTTTGGTGCCCCCAAAGTAAGTAATTTCGAGTGCATGTTTTTTAAAAAATATGCACTCAAAATTATTTTTTTAATTATGCAATCAAAATTTACTTACCTTGGGACTTCAATGTAGCACGGGTACCATCAGAAAGTTATTTTAGAGAACCCTCTGAAATTTGGAAACATTTGGGGATAAGCAGGCTGAGTTAAGGGGGTGCCCCTAGGAAAAAACCTTCTACTCCAAAGCTGAGCAGGTGGGAAATAAGGCTGCTGCTGCTTCCCATATGATACCAATTAGAAGGTTTTTTTCCTAGGGGCACCCCATTTGGAGCTTCTTAACTCAGCCTGCTTATCCCAAAATGTTTCCAAATTTCAGGGGTTCCCTAAAATCGCTTTCTGAAGGTACCCCTCCTACTTTGGTGGCAGAAAAGTAATTCTGAGTGCATGTTTTTAAAAAATATGCACTCAATATTATTTTTAAAATGTGCAATCAAAATTTACTTACCTTGGGACGCCAAAGTAGCAGGGGTACCTTCCCAAAGCGATTTTAGGGAACCCTCTGAAATCTGGAAAGATTTAGTGGGTAAGGGGACTTAGTTATGAAGCTCTAAAGGGGCTGGGGGTAGTATTGGCAGCTGTGCAGACTGTGGGGGCAATCAGGGAATTTATGATATTAACTCCCTAATAGCCTCCACACTCCCAGCACACGTTGCCAATTAGTACCCCCAGCCCCTTTAGAGCTCAGCTGCTTTACCGTATATACTTGAGTATAACAAAAATACGCCCTTGGCTTATACTTGAGTCAATAATTTTTCCCAGTTTTGGGGTGGGGGGTAAAATTAGGCCCTCGGCTTATACTCAGGTCAGCTTATACTCAATTATATACGGATATTTATTTGTTCAGTCTAAAAAACTACTACAGGTTGCCTAAGTACTTGGTTTGTGTGCCTGCTGAGACTACTATTTGTTAAATAGCATAGCTTTTATACCAGAAAAACTGCTTTTTAAAAAACTTACAGCTTCAGAGTTGGCTTACTATGCAATACAGAAGGCTGCAGTTCATCCAAATCTCCCCTCAGAGTTTGGAACCAGTGTTATTTCTTGAATTCCAGCCATTGACCTAGTTACTGTAATTTGAAGAAATTTCATCAGCCACTGGGAGAAAGAACCCAATTGCTCTTGTCTTAAAATCTTTGGTCAGTCAACACTTGGACAAACTATATATCTAGTACAGATACAGGAGTCAGCAAAGTTCAGCATCTTAAATACAATGACCTGAAGCATAAAATCAACACCTAATCGGCATGATCCACAAATCTGGCAGATACTATACAAGCAAGCTATAAAAAGCAACAAAGACAAGTTAAACTTTGCTATGTATAGCAGGATGTCCTTCAATCAAATAAGTGAACCAAACCAACACAGCAAAAGAATTGACATACTCAATGGTCTTTGCCTTACTGCATACATACATAACAAAGGCCATCAGAGTTTCAAGCTCAATACTTTAAACTTGTTCATAAATGTATAGTCAATTTCCAAAAAGAAAGAACCATCACTTGAATAAGATATTAGGGAATGAATTGATGTTTTTCACTTTTAAAAAATGTCTGCATTTTTAAGGACATGTTTAGTCCTTTTTGCCCACGGTTTTTTGCCAATTTTTATTAAAGGTCAGCACAAAAAACTACAGTACATGCACTCTCTCTAACGTATATGGTTTTGTAAACAATTTTTTGCTCTGAATGCTTTATCACAACATTTTTAAGAACTCTGAAAAACAAAATTCAACTAGGTTCCAGCATAGACATTAGTCTGCGGGTTAATGTATATAATGCAACTTGAAATCAAGTTCTCTTCCTGCACCAACACAACTTTTGTAAAGCATTAGGGGATAATATTCTTTGTTCCCTTAGCTCTGTAGAGGTTCTTTTATATTCATATGGTCATGGCTACAAAGGGGACTGTGGCAAGGAACAGGTGTATATCCTGAAACTTCTCAGACAGCTTGGAATTTTGGCTGAAGCTATCAGAATTCTAGCCAGAATCCCTGCTGATTTATGACCGCTGTGATGAAAAACAAAATCAGAAAATGTCATATCTAGCCCTCCTTTCAGTTTTTGTTCTTTGTTGTAAAACACTTAAACTGACTGGACAAGTACAAATTTGACTCAAAAGGCAAAACTTAAGTGAAAGACAGTTCTGCAAGCCTTCCACAAACAGTTTAAGAGATTGCTTAACTAGAAGAAACAATGAAACATCTGCACATATAACAGTATTCCCCAATTTGATGACCTTCAGTTATAATCAGGTCTAAACAGGATGGCCAGTGCTGAGGGATTATGGAAGTTATAGTGCTGAATATGCTTAGGGATCAGGCTGAGGATGGCTGACAATATTTCCAATTAATGAATGAATAGTTGTGCCATTAAAAAGATTACACAACAGCCTTATCATCTTCAGGTGGAAGTAAGTAGGAAGTAAGTTAGAAGAAGTATTTATTTATTTATTTATTTATTTATTTATTTATTTATTTATTTAT
>JAHTLZ010000111.1:11209820-11240835 GCA_023846285.1 Phrynocephalus versicolor | reverse complement strand
TACTTATTAACCACCCGATTTTCCCACAGGAACTCTGGGCGGTGTACAACAAATTACAACATAAACAGCCTATCAAAACAAAAACAGACCAGCACTAAGAGTACAATAAAACAAAAATAAAAATAGACAACCGCATCCATACCACAAAAATAGAGTCACTCAACCATCGCCGAAGCTTTCCCGAAAGAGTCAGGTTTTTAGTGCTCTCCTTAAAGGCCGGCAGAGACTCCGCCAACCTGATCTCCGTCAGCAGAGTGTTCCAAAGTGCTGGGGCAGCCACTGAGAAAGCCCATTTTTGGGTAGAGACCCTTCGGGCCTCCCTTGGAGTGGCCAAGCGGAGTGACTGGGAGGGTGAGGCTCTGGTCGGTCGAGATAAAGCTGGGAGATCCGCTCCGCCAAACAGACAGGTCCCAAGCCATGGAGGGTTTTGTAAACTAAAACCAGTACCTTGAACGTTATTTGGGAGGCAACAGGTAGCCAGTGCAGACAAGCCAAGATGGGGGTGATGCGGTCAAACCTGCCCACACCAACCAGCAGCCTAGCCGCCGCATTCTGCACCAGTTGCAATTGCTGAGCAAGGGTCAAGGGAAGCCCCTTGTAAAGAGTGTTACAATAGTCTATCCTCAAAATCACCAGTCCTTGCACAACTGACTTAAGGGAATCCATGTCCAAGTACGGGCGAATCTGGGCAAATTCTATTAGTTGTTGCCATCAAGTATACTATAAATGGCAATATTTTGGCAGTGTATTGTGGCAAGTTGTGAGGTCACTATACATATTATACGTTGCATATCAAGTTGTCAGACACAGCAGACAACCAATAATGTCTATGCTGTTTAGTTATTTGCAACAACTCGCTATCAATAACTACACCATTTGCATTACATCAGGATAAAACATCAACAGGATTTTTTAAACATGTTTCGTAAACATATTTCAAATTATTCTTCTATACAGTATTTCTAAAAAGAGCATAGTCCATGCAGTTTAATGACTAACTCCCATAATTTGGATAGCTACCCAGTCAGTCTGCTCCTAATTTCAATTACTATTTACTAATACTGTATGCAGGATCAGAACGACCACTAAGCAAACTAGGTGACTGCCTAGAACACAGACCTGAGAGGGGAGCAAACCTGACCTCAGACAGTCACAGAACTGACCTGAGGGGTGCAGAACTGAACTCAGAAGGGTTCTATTACTCGTTTTCCCAGTTTTTAAAAATAGTTTCACAATTTCAACTGTAGTACTTTCTGTTTTTCCTACAATTTGTCTATTTTTGAAAATTGGTTATGAGGGCTCAAGTAGTTAAGTCTTGCCTACGGCACAAAAAAGCCTGGCACCGTCCCTACTAATATATGTGTGAATATATTAGCTTCCAGCAGAAAAATGAGACTGCTTGTCAGACGGCAGAACTGAACACAGAAACTCTAACAAAAGTGAAAACATCTACAGGCCTTATAAAATTTCCATGTACATAATTTTCATAACTCCTATACCAAGATAGCTAAGTATGAGTGTCTCAAAACAATACTTTCAAAACAAATTCTAATAGGTCATACAGCAAGTGAAGTAAAGTATCCTTTCCAAGAAGCTCTGTGATATAATGCTATATTTTATATTTTTACCTGTGCACTCACAGTTTAGATTTACTGTTCTGGGAAGGTCACCCAAAGGGATGTAGAACATTGGCTATATAGTATCTCAGCTAAACTGGAAAGAATTTTAATCTGCTAGCAATCCACAAGATGAGTCACTTCTTTAACAGATGACTGTTGCATGTGTTAACTTTTTATACTTGAAGTAACAAGTATGATAAGAAGTAACAAGCTTCTTCTATCTAGGAAAACAATGCAGATTCCAAATATACCAGAATGCTACACGAGAATGAAAGCCATCAAATAAACTCAAGTTAATTTTATCAGCCTTTGAAATCACATTATTTTGTTGCAGTATCAATAACAAATTTCTGTTAATTCAATGAAAACCTATAGCTTTATAAGAGGTAGTTGTGTTAGTCTGTGCAAGCATATAAGGCAAAATCCAAAGAACAAAACAAGACAAGATAAAAACACCTGGCACTTTAAAGACTATGTATTATATTTTAATATGAGCTTTCATGGATGTTTAACTTGTGAATTCTGTATTCCATTTTATCCCATATTTCTGAAGAAGTGGACTTGATCCAGAAAAGCTCACATTGATTTTAATAGTCTTTAAGCTCACTTTTTTATTTTGTTTGTTTTTCCTTTGAATTTTGCCTGAAAAGCTCGTTAGTTCTGATTCACTCAAGTGACAACCTCTCACTTAGGTTATTTTTATTATCAACCTTTGTATCCTACACATATTTCAAGGAGTTCAGGTGTGGGGTGGGTGGGAACACACAAGGTAGTCCTAACAGCCTTATGAGATACTGGCTGGGCCCTAAGGTCAGCAGGCTTCATGGCTCAGTGGAGATCTACAGACAGCTCTCCCTAATCAAAGTCCACTATCCTCACTGTTTTCAACATTACATTCAGCTTTCTTTCATCAAGTGAGAAAGTATTCTCAACATGGACAGTCATTGTTCCTGAAAGATTTAAATTTAAGCCAAGATGACTTCTTCCAAGCACTGCCTATTGGACAAACGAAAGCATCTTGTACACTAATTAAGTAACCATAGATAATCCCCACCCAATCATAGATTTCTCATTTCTTTTTTCCTCGACTGCTAGTGCATGGCTGATATGTCAAACATGGGAGTAGTAGGACAGAGTACTGTTCCTTCACATTTGCAGGTTTGGGTTTATTTTGTTTGTTTAAAAGATGGGCTGAGTTTCCTATATTTGGGAGGGGGTCTTTTGGTGGGAGGACATGATGGGGTGGAATTTTGAGTTGGGTACTTTTTTTTTTGAGGGGGAAACACCTGTTTTCTGAGCATCACTAGTTTCCTTTCTTCAGTGCATCCTATAGTTTATTGTGCTTTCATAAAGCAAATGCATGGTTCAATATTTAGAAAGACCACCTCAGTCTTTTGCTTAGAGTCCTTAGTTCTAATCTCAGCAGTTTACATTTCTGTGAATTTAGTGTTTTGATTAAGTAAAAAACAAAAACAAACAAAATAACAACTATGGGTGTTTTCCTCTATGTTGAAATACCTGATTTTTGCATGATATTACATCTTATGTATAGCCACACTTATCACTGGCAGCCATTTTGCAACTTCCCCTTTCCATCAACCAATGTATGATGCTGCACATGGCAGATTCTCAAAATTCTGGTTGTGCCTAAGGATCTAGTAAGGCTCAACCCCTGTTCATACTGCTTTGCAGTCTTACACAGCAATGCAGCTGAAAAATATCATTAACCAATCTTTTGTATTTTAGAAGAGATAACCCTGTTAGTCCATTCCATTCCATTCCATAAACCTTTAATGGCATTAAAACAAAGAAAGTACACAAATAAAGACTAAACAGTTACACAGAACATTAACCCTGTTAGTACCTGCAAGAATATCAGGCAAAATCCAAAGAAAAAAACAAAGTCATACAAAACACGTCTCAAAGATGTCATATGCTTTTTGTTTTGTTTTTTGTCTTTGGATTCTCTTTGAGAATATGCAATTTGTATTATGTCGATGTAACAGTTAGATACCCTACTTAGAAATGCATTGCTTTCCACCTATATAAATCCATTAGAGTCCCCCCCCAAACAAAGTATGGGGAAAAGTTTTGGCCAAGGTAAAGGGCTATTTCGGAAAACACTAGGTTATGGAAAAAGACTCTTGGCAAAAAGAATAAGGAAAGGTGACATATTTAGGAAGAAAATTAGGCAAGTACAGTTTATCTAAGGAAATTTCTTTTTATTCACACTTCTATGAATTGCTAAAAAGATCAGATAAATAATGAACAAACCAACTTCTGGTCTTCAACATGATGATAAACCAGTTAACACAAGATGGCATAATATGCAAATCAAGTTCATACCACAACTTCAAATGGAGTTTGTTGGCAAAAAAAAGTACAATGAATTTCCATACTCAATTCGTGTGTGGCTTAGCATTAAATCAATCTATTAAATCAGGTTCTTTCAGTTCTATCATTATAGTTAAAACAAAGTTACAGTTAAAATTACTTTAAAATGATTTTTTGACTTACATAAGCCTTAGCATGCTTCCTGGTATGACATATAAAGCACAAAACCTACATAAAAATCAAGGTTATTTTAATTTTACCTGTCTTCAATCATCTTCTCTACAACATTTTGCTACTCCAATAAAACTTCAAAATAACTGCTGGAAATGTTAAAAGCTAGTAACAAGATCTTGGTATAACCTGTCAAGAAGTCTTTTTAATAAAATAGTTAGGAAATCAATAAATGGCTTGTTCACTGCTGGCTACTTTCTATCAAAATTTAACAATCAGGTTTTACATGTGTCACTGGAATTCTCACCTATCAAATTAGTTCTAACTCTGTGAGCCCTGGAATCTAAATCCAAACCCACCTCACGTTAAACATTGGACAGTATAATCTACGGCAAACACACTTTTAATATAAGGTCAGTGGTTAATAGTGGCTTCAAAATGAGCATAAATGCCTCAAGATAATTCAAGGTAATAAACTTAGCACACTTCCATCAACTATACAGATACATAAATTCAAAATATTTACATATCACATTGGCTTTGAACAAGTGTCAAACCAGTTTTTAGTGGCAAACACCAAACTTTACAGATGATGGAGAACTAGTTCTAGGCAGACAGCCAAAGCAAGCCTCCAGCAGCCCTACATCACCAGGAAGACGATCATCATATTCCATTATGTCACAGGGTCCTTTCCTACCCAGAACTTCAACCAGAGCCTCTACTTTGCTTCTCCTTCTTATTCCACATGCAGCATGGGGAGGCACGCTGAAATACTCTTAATTAGGATCTGAAAATGCTTGTTGAAGGCAGTCAGCATTGCACACATTCCTTTCCCAAATAAAAAAGGACTGCAAAATAATTTTTATGTTGGCTTTTCCCTCCCTTGCTCCCTGTAATTTAAAGGAAGCGAGGCTTCAGGTGGCTTGCAAGGAGGATGACCTGAGAGGTTTGATGATCCACATTCTCATCCTTTACACAATGATTAGACCTGTGGTAGGATATTTCTCCCTTTCCTTTACAAGTACTAGAAATATGTGTAATTCTATGTCAGCTGTGAGGGGCAAAAATGAAAAAAATTCATTACTTTTTATTTAAAATGTTTTGAAATAACAGTTGCAAGTGTTAAAAGTCAGAAAGAGGATGTTGGTGTACTCTGTCAAGAAACCTTTACAGTAAAGTGGTTAGGAAATCATTAATAACCCTTGCTTACTGCTGGTTACTTTCCATCCTAATTTAACAACCACACTTTACAAGTGTCACTGTATTCACTGAACCTTGCATCTGCCTAAGAAACCTTACGCTTTTATTTTATTACACTGGTGCCTCTCCTTCAAAGCACCAAGTACATGCATATGCACTTACACAAACCCTCCAATCAGTTAACTTGGAAATACACAGGCCATTCTCTGCTGGAGTTTGCATTCCTTTCCCCTGTAAGTTGTCTCCATGGTATTTATTCAACTGGCCACCTAGTAGTATTTTTAAATATCTGATTATATAGTTAAAATGCTCTCTAGATTTTTAAAGGAAAATTTTACTCCTGCTGAACGAATCAGTCATGGCTAAGCAGTAATTTTATTCTCCAGCTCAAACAATTTGTGAGAAGTACCTCGCCACTGCTTTCTATAGATCTCTTCACCATATAAATAAGAGCATTTAACACACATCCTGAAAAACTCAATGGATTAAAAACACATTTGTCCCATTGAATTTAGTCTGCATGTTAAATTTTGTTGCATTTAAGGCACAAATAGATACTACTAATTATCACAACAGCCACAACTCATTCACTTTAAAACTTTTTATAATACGAGGTTTGGGCTTATCCAGTTCACTGAAACATTTTCACAAACTGTTTTGGTTTTTCGAGAATTCCTGAGTTCAAACATGGGACTAAAGCATGGTTGGGCAACTCAGTGTCTTCAGATGTTCTGGATTACATCTCTCATAACCCTGACCACTGATCATGTTGGCTGAGACAGAAGAGGGGTATGTGCAGCCCAACATGCCTGTAAGATGTCAGGTTGCTTACCCCATTCTAAAGGGTGAGCATTACAAACTATGCACAAATATGTCTTATTGAACAGGTAGGAAACTTTTATCAATTATCGGGTATATTAACTGCATTCATAGTCACCTTCCAAGTTCTCACAATTCAGAAACACTCACTCCAATTCACTCCATTCCATCCTACCCAAGTCTATAACCACATCGGCTACTGAGCTAGTTTAGCATAGAATCCATGAATGAGCCATGCTCTGGGAAACTTAATTCTTACTCATGAACGATTCAATTAAATCACAAGATTTCAGAACTCATTTATGACAAAGCATTTTTCTGTTACACTGGACTAAACGTCTTCTTGGTATCTCAAACTGCACTACTGTACAGTACAGTATATCGATGCAAGTCAACCCAATCAGGAAACAGTCCAGAAAAGTCTAGCAAGATCTGCATTATATGCACAGAAATTTCACAAAGAAAACTTCCATTCCCTTCCAGAAAAATTTAGAGTCAGAGCTTTGTTCTCAATAGACATTCCACAGATAAGACTGACTTAAATTGTTGTCTCCCATTGCATCTATGTTTCAAATTAGTACAGAAACTTCAAAAAGCATCTTTTCAGTATTTAGCACATTTAAATTACAAGCAGTCCTATCCCTGTAGAAAGCCAAAGATGGCAAGCTACTAAGGGGGAGAATGCTATTGGTTATTTACATTACCAAAGTACAATGACATAAATTGTGTCAATCAAGTTGTCATGAATATAATCAGCAAATATTTAACTAGCTGCAGTTTGCCACACAACTGCTTTTACACTTGTGAAAATAACCAATAGGGTTCTGGATGTTTTGTGACGATATTTATGTGACTTTATTGGTCAAAACACATACATACACATAGCTCAATTTAAGTTTTAAATCAGGTTATTTATAATACACAAATGAATACATGAAATACAATATGTAGTATAAAACCAAGTAACAAGCCTATAATTGCCCTTACATCTTTTAAATAATTGCCCTTACATGAAAGCATATTGACCTGCAAACCACTAACATGTATGTGTTACATTTTAATACAACATAAACAACCTTACAAAAGGCACTATACTCTTCTACTTTCTATTCAGAGCCCATGCTGCTCATAAGCGTAGTTGCAAAAGGCAACTGGATTTCGGCATTGGCTTTAATCTGGATGAGTTAACTGAGTTGCCAACTGAATTCAAAAGTCAAACTGTTATGGTAAACCAGATCAAAAAGTCCGAATGACCACTCTTTCCAATACCTTCTGAAAAATCTTTCAAGTAATCACTTCTAGTTTCCATATTAATTTTCCATACTAAACAAGATGAATCACAATGTAACAGGGCCCAGGAGCCCTCATACTTTAATACAGGAATTCAAGATGGATAGCTTTACAACCATGACCCTATTATGATACTAAAAGTACTCCTCAGACTTAGAATCCATAAACAGAAGAAAAAAGTTGGATTCCAAAGAGGAACACATTCTCCAACCTCTACCAAGAAGTTCATGACAAGTTTGTGGTTGACTTCCCCATGATACTGGCATATCTATGTTTCTGAATCCTTGCACATTATATACCTCTACTACAATATTTTCATCTAACGTTTAAGGAGACAGGAGACTTTCAACCTAAAATCTCAAAGCTAGAGGTAAAGGGCCACCACACAAGACCCTAACATCAGCTTTCCCTTCTTAAGTAACGGCCCTAAATCTACAGAAGATGCTTCCTCCCTTCCAGAACACCTGCAATCCAGATTCTCTTCCACTCAATCTTAGAAGACTATTTCCACCTCTTACATACTAGGCTTGCTCAATAAAACTTAAGAGAACTACTCTTTCAAGTCAAAACCACAACCTGCTACTCTAGATAAACCATCCCTACCACTACCACACATTCTCCTAAAAGAAACCTCTCTCCTACTCGGTGTTTACAAAATCTACTTTCCTGAAATACTGAAACAACACATCAGAAGGGCTCCATCTCCAGGGAGACTTCAACCACCCCAACAACCTACACACAATGCAAGATCTCAAAATAATTGCAGACACCACTGATAGGTGGTGAGGGAATGCAGTTCTCTCACACACAGAGAAGCAGAGTAGTCAGCCAGCAAGGAGCAGTAAGCTCAAATCTATGATTTTTCTCCCTTGACAAAAAAAAAAAGTGGGGGCCCATCGAAAGTCTTTTTCCCCCCTACTCACACACCCTTTCTGATCAACCTGATCCGATTTGTGGTATTGATTCCACTTCCACCCATCGCAGGCGCCGCAAGGCCTCCCCAAGACGCGCAGCCCTCCGACAATTTGGCTTACCTTTTTACCACCCCCACCCCCTCATACCTCTCCCCCCTCTCGTGAAGCCGTCAACCCCCCCACAATCACCTTTCTCCCACTTACTCCTCCTACCTGGCCCACACCCGAGGCCTTCGAAGCCAGGTTCCCATCCCGGAACTCTGGCGCGGCTCGTCCTCTCCTCTCCCCTCCTCTTTTCTCTTCAACCCCGACCGACCACCCAACCAACCACCCAACCACCCTCCCTGCCGACTCTCCTCGGATCCCCCCCTCCACCCCTCTCCGCTCCCTTCCCCACACACACCCCATTCTTCCTGGCACGATTCCCCTTCACAAGGCGAGTCACCCAACCCTGCGCGCTTTCTCTCTCTCACACACACACACACACCTAGACATATATATTGTATATATTTACAATTAGACACACACACGCCGATTCCCACCTCACCCCCCCCCCGAGCTCCGTCCCTTGCCCATCCATCCTTCGCCTGCCTTTTTACCTCCACGGCGGCCTCGAGTTTCCCCTCGAAGGTGAAGTCCACAAGGTCGGGCTTGAGGCACAGCCCGTAATTGAGAGGGCGCACTTCGGCCGGCAGCCGCTCGAAGGGCCGCTTCTCCGGCATCGCAGGAGCAGCAGCAGCAGCAGCAGCAGCAACGAAACAGGAGGAAGAAGAGGAGGAGGAGACGGTAGTGGCGGCGGCGGAGGAGGAGGAGGTTGAAAAGGAGGCGGTGGCTGTGGCGGGCGCTGCTGCTGTTGCTGCCGCCGCTGCTGAGGCGAATGGGGAGGCCCAGCGCGCGCGCGCACTGAGGGGGCGGCAGCCACCTCCCGCCGCTGACAGGAGGAGGGGACGGAAAATGGGAGCAGGAGGAGGAGGAGGAGGAGGAAGAGGAGGCTGCGCGCGCCGCCCCTGCCCCGACCGAGAGACAGCCTGACGGGAGAGGGCCTGACGGGAGCGAGCGCTGCCCTGCCGCTGCTGCCTTCCCTCCGCTGACTCGAGCCGCCGAGAACGGGGCGCCCACTGCGCACGCGCGTTCCACCTGGCCCTCCCGGCCTCGCGCGCTCGCGACGCAGCCCCCTCCTCCTCTTCCCGCTTCCAGCCGAGAGAAAATGCTGAGGAGGAGGAGGAGGAGGAGGAGGAACAACGACGGAGGCTACTGGTTGGGTAACGCGAACGCTTCGGCGCCTGCGCACTAGCAGGCCGTGACGCCGAGAAAGCGCTTGAAACGAAGCGGGCCAGGAAAGGTCCGTAAGAAAAAGCCATTCGGATCCGCGCGCGGCACCTTCTCTTGCCTCTCTCTGGCTCGACCTGGATGGCGGCGCGGTGGACGCGTTGGGGGGGGGAAGGGTGAAAGAGAGAGGGAGAGGGCTGGGGACCTCGCGAGACTGGCCGCGCGCGTGACAAAAACGGGAACTAAAAAAAAATGGAGAGGGAGGAGGGTGCGGGTACCATGGCGCACGCGCGGTGCGATGAAAGGGAAAGAATGGGATTTTGCTCTCTGCTGCCGCTGTAAAGGGAAGAACTGCGACACGGGCGGGTCAGGTGGTTTACATACTCTGTGCTCCCTTTCTCTCTCTCTCTCTCCACCCAGGAGGGCTCAGTGCGGCTGCCCCTCCCTTCATCTGGAAATCTCCGGAAGACTTTTTTTTATTTTTCCTTTATTTATTTCTATTTAAAGCGGCTCCAAAGACAGCAACAACGGAATTGCGTTCCAAAAAAATTATCAGCTCTGTGCGTTCTCAAAGCGGGGACTTAAAACACACAGTTTGCTAAAACCACGATGCTTTAATTTCTGAAAGCCTTATTGTAGCCTTAAAAAGGGATCACGTTTCATTCCGTACTGTTATCTCCAAGCCACACATTTCGAAGAGGAGGAGCGGTTCAAAAGGGTAGCCGCGCGGCCACCTGACTGAGTTCATGACATCCTATATAAAGGCGATTTAGCTTCCGATGCCTGCATTCACAGCCTGGCCCCTGGGTTGTCGTGTTATACACAGTGTAATAGCATCAAATTATTTATGAATTAATAACTAAAATGCCGGAACTAAAAAGAGCAATTGTTAAAATACTTTTAAATCCCAGGATTCGGGTTATATGTATAAATATTTTATTATGTATTATTTTACTGTTTTTATTGGTCGATATTTCATATTACAGTGTTTGGTTTGTAACTTTATATAATCTGCTTTTTTCTGTAGGGTTCTTTTTTGCCACTTTAACATTTCTTTTGGAAGAAAAAGATTGATACATAAAACGAATCTGGTATAATAACTGCAAGGTTCTCTTTTTTAAATGATATTGCTGACATGCTGAGTTATGAAATCTTTAAAACAAACTAATATTTAAAGATAAAATGAAAAATTCTTTTGTGAACATGTGCCAGCACACACAATTTACATTTAGATTAAGGTTTGTGCTTGTAGATACTGTAAACGGGACACATAGAGGAACACATTAGCATGCAGGATAACAAACTACAGTAGATCTGAAATGTACGGTTGTAAAAAGCCTACAAAAAAATTGTCCTCAAGTGATTAGAATTAAAGACTTCTGCAAACAGGGGAGTGTACAGGCTGTTGATTTGCCACAAGTGATTGTTACAGATCATATACGGTAATAATATATTGGCACAATATAGTAGTGTAGTCCCCTCCTTCCTTAACAACAAAGTATAAATTCCTGCAACCAAACTAAATTCTTCCCATTTCCCCTGTGCTGCATGGAACAGTCTCTGGCTCTATGATTCAATAGGATTTTTCTCTATTCTTTATTGCCTCACCTATATCAAACCATAGACAGTAAGTTCCCTGGGACAAAGCCCTTATCATTTCACAGTGAATGTCACAGGTATTGACATCATTATATATATTCAGTATTTTCTGAGCAATAGTAAGTAAAAATATTTTGAGGAAGAACAATTTCCATGGAAAACAGAATAGCGGACCCCGCCACCATGTGAAACAAACATTAAGAAAAATAATATGAAAAGAAGAGGATAGCAGGCCTGCTAGTTATTTTTAAAACTAGAAAGTGGTGTCCTGGGCAGCCTATTAAAATGCAGTGCTCACCTTTTATATAGACTTCTTCCTTCAACAATGCAGGGGTTAGGGGTGACAGACACCCTGCCCCATAATTCAAAACCCATGTATAGCTCTTGTGCCACCCCAAATGTAACTACAAAACATAAACAGCTGATTAATACAGAAAGAGAACAGCTCTTTCTGTCAGGGGTCTCTTCTATAGCATTGTCAATCCTTTCCATACAGGACCATATGTAATGAGCCTTCAGTGCCTTTATGACCCTCTGATCCAGAGGCTGAATTAAAGGTGTTGTGTTTGGGGACAAGTAGACCACTAGGAAGCAAGAAAACCTGTTAACCAAAACTTTGCTATTCAGACTTGTGCAATTTAAGGGAGAAGTGTATCTTACTGGCGAATAGGTTTCTAGGGCTAATAGAGTGTGAATTGAAGCTTCAAAGCCATAAATAATAGAGAGTCAGATTGTTAAAAGGATTATCTTCACTTCTGTTATGATTCTGCAGAAATCTACATTTCTCAAATGCCCCCTGTTAAAGTTTGTTAGGGTGGAACTAGGGCTTCTCAGCAGTAACCCTTATCCCAATATTGTGGCATTGCCCTTAACATTATCTGGGCACTTCCTTTGAGAGGTTTTCCTGGCAAAAGTTGTTTGCAGTCATGTTAGTACTGAATATCTGAGCAGCCTTAGTTTTATAACTTCAGATTTCTGGTAGAAAAAGAATGAGGAGGTCCATGCATTCTTCTGAACCTGTATCATTCTCTGCGATTGCCACAATATGTTATATATGAATGTGCTCTTGTGTAAATTTCCCAGGGTCATAGACGTAAAGAAAACGATGGAAAAAAGAGAATCTCAATTTCACATTTAAATAATGTGTACTGTAGATAAATTGTTGCTAAATCCTGAGCCAGATGGTAATTTGCAGCCGTTGTATAGAAAGTGGCTTTAAGAAATATCTCGATGGAAGTGGGTTTGGCTTACTTTGAAGAGGGATTGCCTAAATCCCCGCCATCACTACTTTTGGTTTGCTGATAAACTTTAGTGTCCAAACTTCAGCCCTTCAGATGTTTTGGACCACAACTCCCACAGTCCTTTGTAATTGGCAAATACAGGCTTGGAATTCTGGGAATTGCGGTCCAAAAACATCTGGAGGGCCAAAGTTTGGACACCCCTATTTAAGCACTCTGCTCCTTTCGTGTCCTACTTTTCACTGTTTTCTATTTCCTCACACAGAGTAATGTAAAAACGTGTTGAGTTGAGATCCCTTCATGGTTGTAACCCACTAAGTAATTAAAATCTCAAATGCCAAAGAAATAATAGTGGGGATCAAGTCCTCTTTGGGGTGTCATATACGTTTCTTATCAGGATTAAGAGAGAGCAAGGATGCTTATCTCAGGATGTTGGGGTTGGGCGGGATAATTGGTGGGTGTAAATTTCTGTTATACCCATGAATGTTGTTTTTTAGGAGGTTTTGTTTCAGTTCAAAGTGATATCTCACTGTTTAAAATATAAGTTAGCACAGAGCCTGATAGAAACCTGAGAGGATGAGAATGCTAATTTAACACAAGCCTCGAGGCAGTGCAGCAAGAAATTGGGGCAAGCGAGTGAGAACAAAGATTTTCAAGGAGGATTAAAGACAGCTGAGAAAGATGGGTGTTGTAATATAAGATGGCTCTACAAAATATTAATGGATGTTTCTTGTTTTGTAGGGAAAGAAATACAGTACCATAAGATCTCAAATCAGTATCCTCTGGTACACAGAGGGTTTTTAACATTCCTCATCCATTTCAGATTCCAGGTGGCTACATTCCAACAGCTGAGGCTGGCCTACGGTCAAATTCTGATTGACCAACAGGCTTTATATAGCACGAGTGACTGAAGTGCTGGAGCAAAATGCCTGCTTCAAATGGCTTACGAGTTGTGGCTCCTTTGGCCCTTCCAAAGCTTTCCTGATCAGATGGGAAGTATTTTATACAAATCTTTCTAGGTCGTATCAGCTCCTGTCCTTTTTATGTTCAACTACTGTGGAAGGATTCAGTTTTCCATCATCTCAAGTACTGTACTTCATACTGTGGGCAAAACCCGGAAAGAGAGCAACAACCAAGGTTTTCTAGATTTAAAAAAGTTTTAGTAAGAGGCAGTGTGGTGCAGTGGTTAGAATGTTAGCCTGCAACTTTTTATATCCAGTTTTACTTTCCATGAAAACTCATTGGATGTTCTGGAGATGGGTGCTCTTAATTAACCACGCCTACCTCAGAAGGTTGTTTGGAGGATGAAGTGAGGAACAAGTGAGCTGCATTTACTGCCTTGACCTCACTGAACAAAAGCAGGATACAGTACAAATGCAACAGGAAGTGTTACAGAAGGCTGAGCAGAAAAACAGTAGAGATTAGTTTAAGGAGAGAAATAAAGCAGTTTTAGTTCGACAGTGCCTGATCTGGGTTTTGTGGAGCTGTTGGACTAGGGATGCTGTTTTGTGGAGGGGGAAGCAGGCTTCGCTTGCTAATGCCACTGTCATTAGCCAAATACCAGTTCCCAAAGGGAAAGAGTAAGACATGCAAAGACTACTAGTTTGTCTCTCTTCTCACTTTTTAGTCACTCAGGATAGACAAACTAACCATGACAACTAGCCTGCAAATGGAGGCAGAAAAAGTGGGACTACACATAAATGTAGAAAAGACCAAGACCATGAGTGTTCAGCGGTAAACAAAGTGAATATTGCAGTTGAACAGAAACCCATTGAGGAGGTTGGCAAGTTCACCTCTCTTGGTAGCATCATGTCCAATGCTGGAGACAATGAAAAAAGATGTTAGATGCAGGATTGGCCAGGCATCTGTTATGTTCCAATGTTTGTGCCAAATTTGATCTTCACTGTCATATGTTGCACTCAAAATTCAACTGCACACCAGCATTATTATTCTGACTGCAATGTATGCTAGTGAAACATGGACAATGGCAAAAAGAACAACCCGGAGACTGAACATATTCCATCAGAGATGTTTGCTCAGGAAACATCTCCTACTCAGGGACCATGGTACAAATAAGGATGTATTGCAGCCGAGAGGCATCCAGAAATTAAATGAAATTGTGACTAATGCTGGATGCACCTTACTGGGCACATTCTTCAGTTCCCTGTACACTGGATCCCCAAGACCGCAATGCACTGACCATCTCCTAAAGGAAAAAGAAAAGACCACAGAAGCCCTGGCGAGCAACTTTCCATGAAGATCTAAATGTGGCCAATGTCACATGACAAAATGCCGAAATAGAAGCTGCAAACCACACTTCTTCCCCACAGCTGGAGGAACCAAGTCTAAATACTATAGATGAACTGGCAACTACAGCAAAATGAGCAGGGCTGGAAAACTAACATCAGAGCTTGGAAATTATACTTCCTGGACCACAAATCCCAGAATTCTTCAGCCATCAGAGCCACAGATAATGGGGTTCTAGGAGCTGAAGTGTATAAAATGGGTTTTCCCCCTCCAAGCTAAATCCCAGTCTTCTGCTGATCTCGACTGGATTCCATTTGGATTGATGATCAAGAAAATGGTCCACAATTTCTATTTCTCCATTATCAACTTTCATACATTGTTGAGCATGAACATTGAATTCTCATCAGCAAAGGAGTACTGAGGACGTATTTATGTGACTATGTATCTCCAGATGTTGCAAGACTGCAACTGCTAACTATCATAGTTATGAGGAATAATAGGGGCTACAGCCCAACAACATCTGGAGAGCCATAGGTTTGCACATACCTAGGCACATGTCATGAAATATTTCCATGCTGAAATCTATAATTTAAGCTCTGTCTCTTATCCAGAACTCCCAGTGGTGTATTGGAGTGTTGGTCTAAGACTCAAGAAACCTGAGTTCAAATCCCCACTGAGCAGTGGAAATTTGTTGGGTATGTTATTGTTGAAAGCACTCTTTAAATATCCATGAACACTAGTGGGGGTGCCAGAAACTGGATGCGACTTGAAAGCACAAAGAACATAAACATTATGTCCCTTATCTGGAAAAGTTTTAAAAGATCTATTCTTGGATTTTTTAAAAATTCACATTGCCTTCTCCCTTAACTATTTTTCCCTCTTTAAAAATAAGTTTCTTACATAGTAGTACTATACTGTATAATTGTGGAGTAAAGAAAATAACCAGGCATGCTAACAACAAACTATATAGGGGAAAAATACTGGAAAAATGGAGGTCCATCAACAAGGAACCCCTGAAAGTACAAAAATTGCCTCATGCCAAACATTCAGGCAAGAAATCAAACAAATATGGAAATGAAATCAAACTACCCTCCTTCCCATACTAATTTCGGCAACAAAAATCATTCAAAAATATTTGGTTCCCGGTTTAAAACTATTGACAGTAGTTGCTAATTGGAGCTTTTGGTGGAAGCTTGTTGGGCTTCTTCTTATCATTTAAGAGATTACTTAAGACTCTAACGTTTCATGAAGCTTTTAAGAACATCCTCACATAAATTATTTCTATAGGTGTTCCTGTGGTCCGTTATCACTTGGGTGACATTTAGTAATAGTATGTGTGTTCTTAAATTTTTATTTAGAGCAGTGTGTGATTTGGTTCAAGCAGTGTCTTTGGCAATTTCTCCCCCGCGGACCACTCAAGAAGCAGAGATAGCATGCTGAAACTGTCACTTTAATTCTTAACATAATTTTCGGAATGGTGAAGAATAACTTCTTCAGGCATAAACAGGTTATGCAGAACTTCCAAACAAACGGGTGGAGTCCATTGGAACAGTTCTGAACCACAAGACTCTAAGAGGATGGGAGCCTCTGAAACCACTCTTGGTCATAGGGCGGCCTCAGGTGAGGTCCGCACACAACACAAAGGGTCCTGCAACCTGGGTGGTGAGCCCAATCTGCAGACATTTATAGCAAATTTGCCCACCCACAACCCTCTGATGGGGCCTTCTTCAAGGGACCGATGGCATTCTGGAATACATACAACTTCCCTTCCTCCACATCCGCCTCTCTCCTCTCTGTCTCTCTCTCTCTCATCTTCCTCCACCTTCTCCCCTCTCTCCCGCTCTTTTATCTATCCTGCTCTTTTTTGTTCTACCTCCAGTTGCTTAATCTCTTAGCCTTCCTCTGTCAAGAGGAAGCTCTCTACCACTTCACTCCCCTTATCCGTACAACTCACGCTGAGCCTCCCAGCCACTGAGTTCCCCTCCTCTGGATGCATTCTGACATCTTGGACTCCTCACACCAAAACACCCATCTCCTGATCTTCAGGTATATGTAAGGGAATGGACAGCACACTTCATAGACAGCGTTCTTTGGGTCCACAATCCTTACACAGTGCTCGACTATATATATGTCCGCAGTATAGAAATACCCAAATAAATATTTTTTAAAAATGAAAAAACTCAGTGATTTTTGCAAATGCTTCACTTCATCTATACATTTTGAGGGATTGATTCTAGGTCTAGAAAAAGTTTTGACTTGATCCTTTGGTCTGCACAAGTGTACCAGCAATGATGAGAAATAAAAAATGGAGTATAATGATGATGGTGATGATTACAGTATATACATTAGAACACCTTTTTCTCATCCTCTACATTCAAGAGGACAAAACTACAAAAGGTTGGTGGATGGAGATCTTGATGAGAGCTGTTAGCAGTGTGGGATAATAGCCAATGCATATTATTTCATAGGTCAGATCTGCTTTGAGATGGAATTTTTCTCCTCCCCTCCTCTTCTGTGAGGAATAGCCACCGTCTGGGAACAAGTTATAGGCCTCCTGTGTTGGAAGAAGTAAGCTTTGGTTTGGCACCACAGCCCAAGCCCATTTGGAATAGATCTATTCCTGGAATGGATTGGCTCCTTGTTCTGCCTCAATCAAGGGATGTTTGTTTGTTTCAAATGGCTTATTCAGATCTCAAATGTCTGTCCATTTAAACACCGTAGCCTGAGAAGATGAAAAGGACCCAGATTTGCACTGGCTCTGGAGAACAGAATCATGAATCAGACTGTACAGCGTGTGGCTTACATCTGCCACACTGAGCAAACTTGGAACTGGAAAATGGGGTCTCCAGGCCAAATCAATCTGTACTTGAGGACGATTCCTCCTCTGGCCACTCCAGGGTAGGCATAACATAGTTTTCTAGAGTTATTGCATCCAAACACAAGGTAATTCCATAATACAGTACATGTTGGCAATTTCCCCCACCTTCAAATACCCTAGGGCTAGATGGGCAGTATAAAAGTCAAATAAATAAGTAAATAAGCTGAGAACTTGATAAAAAAGGGAGATAGTCACAAAGTTTGAAGGAGAAATTATGTTCTGATCACAACATCAGAGCATAAGGTGTGTGTGTGTGTGTGTGTGTGTGTGTGTGTGTGTGTGTTTTGAGTCGTTACAGTCTTCATGACTCCATGTCCAAGGAGTTTTCTTGGCAGGAATACTGGAGTGGTTTGCCAGTTCCTACTCCAGGCGCCTACAGCACCTGGTATTCCCTGGTGGTCTCCCATCCAAGTAGCTCAGGGCAGTTTTCATTGGCATCCAGAAGGATCAAAATCAGCAACTATTCCTCTTGCTGTAGTGTTCCATCAAGTTGGAACTGACCTACAGCAACACCTATACCTTTTTTAAGTTAAGTGGGATATTTAAGGAACTGGTTCATAGTTCCAAGTCCCTACTGAGCTTTCATGTCTAAGCAGGGATGTGAACTCATGCCTCCTGAGTCCTAGTCTGTCCCTATCCCCTACACCCCAGTGGGTCTCCCATGCTTCCTATTTGTTCTTAATACTAGAAGACTGCCCTTCGGAACAGAAATATGATGTGCAGAATCATAGTACAAGCTGGGGGATGTTGGGTTTTAGGTTTGTTTGTTTTTGGATGTTCTTCTCTCTGCAGTTCATCAGATGTGAAGAAATTATTTGTTTCAAGACTTTTAAATGCCTTAATTCCCAAGCTGGGATTTGAAGTCCAGTCAACAAGTTAACCCTGCCCTCAGTAGCAGTAGAAAAGGAGATCTGTTCCAACATCGACAAAAACCATTGGAGCGACTCCAGCTCTAGACACAGGCTGTCAAGAGTTTTAGAGTGTGAAACCACTGGACACTCTGGAAGCAGCCAAATAAACAAGATGCCTATTGCTGGAGTCAGCAAAAGCACAGCTCGGGCCGTGTCTTACCCACTGCATGAAATAAACAATTTTTGAGCATGCTTGGCTGTTTTGGGGGCAGGAGGACATTATGGGGGCAACACTGGCAACACTGCCGGAGCCGATTTTAGCACAGTAAGGCAGCTGCTCCAGGCTGCTACATGATAGTGGGTGATGAACAGAGAGAAGTTTTGGGGGTGGAAGTTGTGCAGGTGATACAGCCTGTCCTGAAGTTCCAAAGCTTTAGAACCTCGAGCCTGCTGGATGTTTTGGCATCCAGTTTCTCTTGAGTACCACCTATGTAGGCCAATGATATGAGATTGTGAAAGGTAAATGAAAGCATTGGGAGAAGTTAGGTTCCCCACTCCTGCCTTATTCTAGACCCCTGTCCTCAACGGTAATGAAAGAAGCTGCCCTTCTGTCACCAGTGCTGTGAAAAGATTCAAGGGCTCATTTGATCAGCTTTATACAGGAAATGAGGGAGTTGCTGCAGCAAAGTGTCATGGAACAGTTCTGACCACTCTTGGTGCTGATATAACAGCGATCTTTTAATGTCTGTTACATTTTTTCCAAATCTTAAATGTTCTTGGAGGGGAAGGCGATGCTAGTTAAACCCCACCTCCCCCTAGTCAGTGACTGCCCAATCCCGCCATAATAATCTCTTATCCGGCCTACTTTTCTTCTAATAGCTCAATTTCTTAACTGTCCAGGAAACAACCACACAATTCTTTTCAGTGTTCTGCAGTAATATCCCATTAAAGCCTTTGCCCTTTGAGAAAAGTCATACACAAGCCTTCTGGTTGATGTATTACGGACTGGATGTTTCATTTGCAGAAGGATTGCCAACACCAATTAAAACCAGCCACAATAATTAAAAAAAGCCATAAGAGTGGTAAAAAAATAACTACACATTGTTTTAAAATACACTGATTAAATTATTTCCCATTTCATAGGCAGAAGACATCTTTCTCGACCTTTGTGAAACGTAAAAGCTTGACAAAAACCTCCATGGACTGCTGGATAGGTCAGGGATTTGGGCATCTGCCTGGGGAGCCAAAGGTAGGGAGTTCAGTTCCTCACTGTCCCTCCTTGACAGAAGCTGGGTAAGGGGGTGGTGGTATATGACCCATGTTTCTTTGTTTGAAGAACGGGGGTGTGACTTAAGAAACAACCTTTTACAACTGCCCTGCTTGCCTCCAACAAGAATCCTGTCCTGGCTACAACAACATCTAGCCATGGATTTTAAGAACATCATCTAAATAAGTCTGTGAAGATTCTCAGTCATCCAGGTGAGTTTATCTGGAAGTTGAGTCATGGCTACTGGACTTCTTTTTGAGAGATAGAAACGTTTTGCTGTTCATCCAAACAGCTTCATCGGTCTGAATACAGCTAGTGCAAAAAGAAGTTCAGTAGCCATGACTCAACTTCCAGATAATCTAAATAAGGACTTTAAAAGTAACCTCCTGGTGAAGAACATATTTCACCATGTCTGAACTTCTGGGACCTGCTTTGAAGAAGGGTGATTGACTGCACTCGAAAGCTTGCAATGTTCCTTTTTTATTTTTAATAGTGGCCTATGCAGGTATCGCCTGTAACCTATTTTTGCAATTGTGTTTGTGACGGCCACGCGGCTCCATTCCTTTTTGCCTTGAAGATTCATAGATTCCCTTCTAGCTCCACAGTTCTAAGATGAAGATAATGAGGATGATTGGACAGGGTGGGATCTTCAAAACTAGATCACCTATACCAGTTTAGTCTTACATTTGTATTTTGTAATGGCCACACGGCTCCCCCTTTTTTATTTCAATAGAATCCCCTTGACACTCATGTGGCTATGCTGGGAGAGAAATCTAATTGTTTTTTAAGGGTGATATTTCCAAACTCTCTGATTTAAATCTGTGAGCTAATCAGGAATGAGAAAGAAATTAAAAAGTACCATATTTTTCCATCTATAAGATGCCCCCCATGTATAACACAACCCCCCACTTTTCCAACCCAAAAATACAGTTTTGCAGCCGTGGTTCCTGGCACCGTGCGGTTCCCTCCTTGGCTTACTTCAGCGTATAAGACTACTCTCAATTTTAAGTTTCAGAATTTTTGGCAAACATATACAGTACATGGAAAAATACTGTAATATGTTACTTGAATTCTTCCCCTCTTAATCAACACTTTCCCCCTGCAGTGAAATATTCAAATTGCCCTGAAAGGCAGTTTCTTGGAGACCGTGTTGCAATGCTTCCATCAGGAAGCTCTGAAAGCAGACATGATGCCAAGTACGATCTGATATTGGAACAGAAACAATCCAAGATATTTTACTGCCAGAAGCAAAGGATAAGATGGCCACCTCTCTGCCTGAAACCAAACTGGACTGGCACTGAAATCTTATATTAACACTATAAATGAAATAGGTTTGGGCTTTCTGTAGCATCTGCAGATTACCCATCTGAGGATGGCCCAGTTTAGGAATGTAGATGGGCTGAATGCCCAGAATGTTCTATCCTTGGAAAACATGAGCAAAGCTAGACCTGAAACTAGGGTGCTTGTTTCACTCTGCCAAATTGTTGGGCCTGCCCAGCACCTGAGGGGTTAGGCATAGATGTTAGAATGCAGTCATAGAGCCTTGCCCCACGGCTGGAAGAACCGGCTCCTAAGAGAAGGCAGATTCATTCCGCCAACGATCACATGATTTGGAACAGGGGTTGTGTCCTCATGGACGGTGCTGTATTCTCCACCTAAGTTTGTCCCCACCCCCGTGATGCGCATCAAAACGGCAGTTTCTCTCATGTTCCCCTTCTCTTCCACTGCAAACAATTTTTTAAAAGTTTCTGTGCCGAGTCTGACATATCACCTTCCTTGTGTCACTGTGAACTCTGTGGTAATGTGTGCAACTATAATTATTATTACATCAAGGTGTTTAATAGGGAAATTCCCAGTAATTTCAGTAAAATACAGGCCAACGCATATGATGTGGGCTTGCCAGCATATCGATATCCTGAAACACCAAATTTTATTGTTAAAAAAAAACACTTAAGTTTGCGCCGCAGGCCTGCCCAACAGGTAGCCCGCGAAGAGTTCAAAAGTAGTGCTCTGGCCATCAATTAAAAAGTGAGGGGATAAGTTCTCCACCCCTCCCTCCCCCATCCCAAGGACCACCAATGTCCCAGCAAAATTCTGGGTCTGCCAGCCCACTGTCTCAGCTGAGCAAGGTAATTCAAGGGCCATAGCGCATTGAAATCTGTTCCCTCCAGAACAGATTAATTGGTTTTCAATGCATTCCTATGGGAAATTGCTGCTCTACTTATAAAAGCTTATACTTATGAGCATGTGCTCGGAACGGATAAAATTCGTAAGCAGAGGTTTTAGTGTAGTAGCCCTTAGGCACTTTGGGCTGGATAAAGTAGACCTTGACCTGTTCAGAGTTGAACAGCCCTGCCTTAAAAGACACATCAAAAACAGCTCAAACAACCAGTCCCCCCCAGAGGTAGTTGCTGGAGGACCCACTGGGATGCGCTTAAGGGGGCGCGGTTGGGTTTTGTTTTTTTAAAAGCCAGCTGCTTTGGGGGGCACAATTTTTGAAGACTTTTTTTCTGAATTTACAAGTGCTTTTTAGCAGTCGTGGGATAAGGCTTACAGCTAAAATAATGCCCAGGGCGGACGCCAGAGACAACAGTCAAAAGGGCTGAGAGGTAAGCAGCTCCCTATGATGAGGTTGCTTGACAGAAAACATACAGTGGCACCACAACTTACGAACTTAATCCATTCCGAATGCATGCTCTTAAGTCAAACAACTCTTAAGTCGGGGTACCTATCTAAAAATTGGAAAAAAAAGTTTAAAAATTTAAAAAATGAAAAAAAGTTCTAAGTCAAGCAGACCATATCTAAAATTTGTAAGGCGGCAGTTAAAATGCCAACAGTTTTCTGCTCTTAAGATGAATTGCTCTTAAGTCAGGGTACCACTGTATTTGAAAAACCCTAAGTTCAGCTCATTCACAGTAGCTTTAAACATTTGGCGACAATGCTTAGCAGGTTACTTGGAACTGGAAAGCAAATGCCACTGAAATCAAGAGGGCTTCCAATAATCGTCATAGGGAGAATTAGGGCGTTTATACACGACCCCTAAGCTCCGCTGCAAATGGCTCCCAGTTCTGGAGCTTAAAAATGTTTCCCCACTAGCTCCGGAGCTAACAGAAAATTAAGTGTGACCCGCCCACCTAAGCGCGACCCAGCGCACCTTTCAAGTACCTGCTCTGGGAGAGTGAAAATTTTTGATGCGGAGAGTGCTGGGCTCTCCTTGCTTCTTTTTGTTGTTGTTTTTTTTGCCTCCCGCCCCTTTAAGAGGAACCAGGAAGTAACGGGGGGTCGGAGCAACTTCCACCGGCACTCCGGAGGTAAGAGTACATTCTTTTCTCCCTTTTTTTCTCCCTCCCCTCACGCAGACAGAACAAGGAAGTGCGGAGGGGGTGGGAACGCAGGGAGAGCGACAAACCCTCAAGATCTCTGGTCCGAATTTAAGGGACCAGCGGATCTTAGGGGGCGTGTAAAAAGGCCCATTGTGTTGCCATGACCAGCTCTGAGTTTATACCAGGTCAGCATACTGAAAAGTGGAGTGAGGCAGTTTGCTCTGGTAGTACCTGATGGTGTAGACAGAGCTGTATATGCTACATAGCCTGCATGATGGTCCCTAAGCTAATATCAGTTCTCCGGTGCAGTGGAAGATGTTGTACCCTCACTGATGCTGAAGCAAGAATCAACTGCTAGTCTGGACAGTTTTTGCCCAGGGAAGAAGGCACCATCTTTTCCTCTCCGCTGGCAACAAAAATATTGTGCTTCTACACTCTAGTGAATAGAATTTAAATAGGGAGCGGGAACCATCATGTCTTACAAACTCCACATTCCCCTTTCACCCCTTTAGCCCAGGCCCTTCCCTCTATTAATTAGGTGAGGAGTGATGAGGCTGGGGAACAGCATGCCCTTCACGTTTCCCATGCTTCTCCTTCCAGCTCTTAATAAAACCATTGAGTGCTTGCTGCTCCGCCTGACATCCTGAATCGAAGTTCTTGTGCTTAATGTTTCCTGGCAAGTTGGTGAAGGCAGGGGTGTAGCGGATGGAACAATGATACCGTCATGAACGCAGTCGGGAGCAACAAGCCAAAGCGATCCTCTGCCTTTGCAAGGCCTGCTCTGTTCTCGCTGTCTGGGTGCCTGTTTGATGCACACAAAGACCTGTTGACCTGCCTTGTGTGAATCATAAAGCTGACTGTATGCTTGGCTGTGGCTTGTCTTATCCATGGGTCTCAAAGGCGTTACATGAACTCATTTCTTCATTCACTTATTCCTCCTCCTTCTCCTCCTCCTCCTGCATTCATCCAGCAAGTTAAGGCTTATGTAACAGAGAGGAACGAATACACACACCCAAATAAGAGAGTGCTCATTCCTGAAACCTTTGGGCCTCCACAAGCAGTTATGGGGCTGTATTCTCAGAGAGATGCCTCATGGAAGTATCCCAGGCCTTTTAAACAATGGGAATAATAATGAACTTAATAACAGCAGCACAACAGGCTGTAGTAGGAGCCCCGTGGCGCAGTGGTTAAATGCCTGTACTGCAGGTAAAACTGTGCTCACGACCTGGGTTCAATCCCCGGTAGCAGGCACAAGGTTCACTCAGCCTTCCATCCTTCTGAGGTCAGTAAAATGAGTACCCAGCTTGCTGGGGGGGGGCAATGTGTAGCCTGCACATTGTAATTAAAATTGTAAACCGCCCAGAGACCACTTGTAGTGGTATGGGGCGATATATAAGCAGAACACTTTTTTGCTTTTTGCTTTAGTATATGAAGGGGTATATAATCATAATAGATTTGTTTTGAGGTGTTGCAAGAAGAAATAAAATAAGTATGTCAAAGTTGATCCATGTTATTATCACCAGTGGGAAATGGCTGAGGGGGACACAAAGAGGCAGAGAACGAGGCACAGACATTTTTCTTTTCCTGTCTTCCCTCTGTTCCAGCAGCCCTACAAATATCTCAGCCAGTTCCTCTATATGGAAAAAAAAATTCCACGTGAAAACCAACATGTTGAGGAAAATAATAATAATTTTAGGACTGCAGAGCTGGAGGGACTATCTAGCCTAGATTCCCCTTACATGTTTTGTGTCTGTGAATGTTTAGTTTGAAGGGATTTTAATTCTGTATACAAAAGGGTGTTTTTTTCCCCAAAAAGAAACTTGCAACTTTATCAAATACTGTATAATCGAGATTTTCAGTGGCTGTCACAGAATAACAAAAACTATGACAATAATCAGTGCAAAGAAATAGAAAACAATGAAACAGGAACAATGATCTATTCCATATGATATAAGAAATAAAAAGGAAATTTAAACCTATATTAGGATGCTGAAATATCAGCAGGGGAACATACTATTTAACCAGCCTAAAGGGAAGGTAGAAACATCATACTGAACAAGAAATGCAAAGATAACCTTTTTTTTAAAAAAAAAATCATGTGATGAAGAATCTGTAAGTTTAGAAAGCGGAGTGAAAGCTTTCCTCGAAGGACATGGAAGAAATGAATCAGCAGAAGTAGATGGGATATTGATAGAAGAACTATTTCAAGTTACAGAGACTGAATCTGTCAAGTGGCAGTGACCAAATAAGAATATCCCAACAAATGTGGAAAACAGAACAATGATCCACAAGCTGGAAATGTTTACCTTTCAGTTATTGAGAAAGGAGATACCAAGTAGCACAATACAGTACTGTAATCATAGGGCCATTGCATTAATTTACCAAAGAAAGGAAAGCAATGTTCAAGGTTTTGCAAACACTTTTACAATATGCGGAGTTCTGGATTCTGAAAACAAAGAGGCACTAGAGACCACATCACTAATAAGTTGATTCCTGGAGTGTATCAAAGAATTTCAGAAGATCAACCAGTGCTTTACAAAATATTTACTCAATATAGGTAGCTGTAGACTTTTGTCTTAAATACTGTACTTCAGTAAAGCTCTTAAAAACTAGACCTTTTGTAGGTCCCTCTTTCATAGGATAAGTTGGAGGCAGCTCCATTGCACGTAACAAAACAACTGAGATTGTAACTTAATATATATGCATTTCTAATATTAAAAAATTCAGACAGTAGATTTAAAGAAAACCACCAGGATGTTGTATGTTGCTTTATCCTATGACACAAAACACACCTAAGCAGTTAGACTGCCCCCCTGTAACTGTAATAAATAATGTAAACACTTATAACTACATTGCACAAGGAGTGAAGTCCCTCCTTACATTACAGTCATAATATAAATTGCTTAGGCATTAATTATGGCAAAAAAGGAAATTCATTTAACGTGTTATTTATTAACTAGCTATTTTAAAACTGACCACAACACGCATTAGAGACACATTTTTGTTTGAACCTATATCCCACCCTGTTCTAGAAGGGCAGTGCAGCTAAGTCACATACAATTAAAATATAATAAAATGATGTATCCAATGCCAGCAACTAGCGTGACTGGTGGGTCCGACTCAGGACAGCACATGAGCCGCGTTCCCTGGACACATCCATTTTCTTTGATCATTTAAAATGGACAAACCATCTGTGCGCAGATGGGACAGGGATGTTACAAATATGTGCAGGCTATCTAGGTCTGTTTGTTTGCCATGGAGGGATTTCCCCCCTCTTCTAAAGGCCATGTGTATGACTAGGTGGTAAGAGGAACAAACCAGCAGTGCCCTGCCCTCTGCCCATGGACACAGTCTGTTAGATTAAGTGAATAACGAGGCACTAACATGCAGATGGGAAGGGTTATTTTGTAATGGGGTCCTTTGGAAGATCTTCCACCCACCCATACCTAGAGCTGAATTACTCCTCTTTCTATCTACCCAGCACAATCTCAGCAAAGAGCAGCTTAGGGATGGCGTGGGCCCGCTCAAGAATATTTTTAGGCACCAGGATGCTCCTTGAAGAAAATGAAATAAAATAAAATGGCAAAAATATTGTTTCCCCCCAGAAGCTTCCCAAAAGAAGTGGTGGCATCACAATAAAATAAAATGCAAGAAACCTCACCCTTCATGAAAGGGAAAAAAACAAAACCTAAAAACCACAGTGATGTGGGACTTCCAGCAACCTTCAGTTTTGATCATTTGGAATTAGAGCCAGGCAGCTCTGGTTTGGGATTATATCTCCTAGACATGTGCGTAGCAGTATTCCTATTTGCTTAATTTGAAGCTCTATGCACACCACTGGGTCATGAAGATGTGTGGAAAACTGGCCCTGGGACCATCTCCAATTGCCCTTCCCGGATGTGGGATAACCTTCGGTGTTATAAACTACTACAGTATTCCCAACCAACGTCATGAACTACAGTACTTCCTTGCTACAATTGAGATCCATTAGAATCTGTACTTTTCAACTGTTGAAAGAAACAGGTTATGTACTTCACAATCCCACACAGTGATATTGGTGCACCCTCTAGTGAAGCACTTACGAAACAGTCAGTCTCAGCCAAGTACGTAGATCAATGGCAAGGTAATAAAACTCCTCTGCTGTAGGAAATGCTTTTGGAGATGATCAGTTGTGCTGCATGAACACATTTTATGTATGCAGAACATGTATACCTTCAGCCACCTGCAATGCCACCCAATCTCTTGTATGGATTCAAGCGCAGAGGAGTTGTTATTTCTGCATCTCGCACCAGAGAAGGGCATCATGCCCTTTCCTATTCCTAATTAAATGATGAATATACAATTTTTTGGTCTCCAAAGGGTTTTAAAACAGCATCTGTTTTTCCCGAGTTTACTCGGTGCAACTCCCAATTTATAGCTTGCCCAAGTCCAGATGAGGGTTGCCACGTGCTTCAAGATCCCCAGGATGATGTATTATTGTAAATGGATTTCTAGCATTCCTCTCCTCCCTCTCATAGCTCAATAATTCCCAATTGTGCCCACGTGACCATGAAGGATTATGGGGCAGTGTTTCTAGGTCAGGCAACATAGCTTCAGTTTGGTGACGGTTTATGATGCTGCAGAGAATGTCTTTATGATGTGTGGTTCTTTTACAGAAGCCTTGAATTGCTGGGTATTTCCATCTGTCTTTCTTCTGAATTAGTCCAACGAGAGTTAGTTTTTCTGGTAAAATAATATTTGCAAGTTCTGTTTCCCTCTCGGAGAAATATAGAAAAAGTACAAGTACTGTAAGGTCTTATCAGAGTATTGTACTGTATTTGTTTTCACAAAACTGCTGGGTTCTACAGCAGTAGTGGTGTTGATAACTTAATGATCCCTTGGTTCTGTGGGTTGTTTGTTTGTTTTTGTTTTTGTTTTGCTTTTGTCACTTTCTGGTCATGGTTTATGTTTAGTCTCACTTTGTTCTGGACTGGAGGATCGAATTGTAGGATTTCCCATTGAAGCTGTGTGGAAACGGTTTGTAAAGTTTATATTGAAATAACTCTGTTAATCTGATGGGTTGCCATGTCACATTAGAAAAAGTTTTACCTCATCCTTATTTGCTACTTACAGAGGCAGTGAGCACTGAGAATGTTTACTCAGGGTCTCCTTTATGGCAAGGCACTTCATTTTTTTAAAAAATCAGTTTTGATTCTGACCGATAAAGCCCTCTGTAGATTTCGACCATGTTACTTGTCGGTACAGTAATTTGTCTGCCTCAACAGATCTTCCCAGGCAGTGCCCCTCGGAAGGGCCACGAGTCACGACTATGGAGGCCAGGAGCTCATAAATGAAGGTTAGGCCTTCTTAGCTGTGGAATCAACTCTCTGGAACCAGCTGTCGGTGGAGCTGCCCTGGGTTCACTCCCTCTCAGTGAGGGTTTAGAGAAGGAATCTCAAAACCTTGCTTTTTAGAGAGGCCTTCCATAGCAACCCTGCCTGACCCCACTCCTCATTACCCACCTGTTACAGAACATCGGGTCTTGCCTGCTTTTGGAAGCCAAGCAGGGTCAGCCCTGGCTTGTACTTGGATGGGAGACCACCAGGGAATGCCAGATGCTGTAGGCGCCTGGAGTAAGAACTGGCAAGCCACTCCGTGTATTCCTGCCAAGAAAACTCCATGGACGTGGAGTCACGAAGAGTCAGTCACAACTGTAATGACACAAAACACACACCAGGCTATTACAACCTCTTGCTGTTATTCCTTTTAGTTTCCCAATTGTTTATTTATAATCTTACTGTTCTTCTGGTGTTTTATTTATTTATTTATTTATTTATTTATTTATTAGATTTCTGTACCACCCATGTGGCACCAAAGCCATCTGGGAGGTTTACAAAAAATAACACATGTATGCAATGAAACAGTAACTAATAAAATCATGCCATTAACCACCCAGAATAGTGGACTAATGATTGAACTAATGGGGTTTTTTTTTACACAAATTAAATGTATTTGCCTTATTTGTAGGTCACTTTTCATCTGCTAAGGAGACTCAGGGCAGCTCATAGTATTCAAAATCACAGAATTTAAAACACAGTAAGTTATACATATTTTAAAAATTAAACTACAATTCTGATTAAACTATTAATTCAGATTAAAACATTTAAAATTAAAAGAAAACAAAAAAGAATAGCATTCGGGGATTTAGTCGTGGTTGTTAAAAGCCTTAAAAAGAAGCCAACAATTTTTAACATGCCAAATATACACATCAGGCTTGTTAAGGCGGTTCCTTGCAGACGCGATGTCATACGTAGGGACCATTTCCACCGCCGACCTTTATCCATCCCCGGAGGTACAGCAGTGAATTTCTATTTCTCGCTCCTTCCAAAGTCTGATCCGCCTCTTCCCGGCATGCAGTGCGCGCGTCCCAAGATGGCGGCGTCCATAAGACAAGGTGTTGTTAAGCTCCCGTTGCGCTCTTATTTGCAGGTACAGTACTAGAAGGAAAGTGGGGTTGATAAGAAATGCTTATGCGTGTTTCTCGGTGCCTCATTTGCTCCCACCACCCAAGCAGTCCCGTGTGACGAAAGGCATGGTCTGGATCGTGCCCTTTAAGGATGCAAAGTTTTGCGAAAAAATTACGTTCCTAGATAGGTCGGGTATGACGAATTCCCTCCTGCCGTGGGCTGCCCTTTCCACAATCATTTTCACAACTCGCGTGTAACCCGGCGTACGAAGTACAGCCCGCTGTGGGGGGTTACTGGCAGAGGGGGGAATGATGGTTTTAGTACTGTATGATTATTGTCAAGTATAATTTTTGCTTGCTCGTGCTTCCTTGCAATTCTAGAAAGAGGTTTGCTGAGTAAACAGAAAAGAATGAAAAATTGGTATTTATGCACGAACCTAGAAGTGGTAAAGGCACCCAACCCAGTCTCTTTCTCTGCTTTCCCATCTCATGAAGATGGAAGGACGAAAAGAAATGGGCAGCAAGAAGGCAGAACTAACGAGGGCCCTGAATAAGTCCGAGGGATGGGAGGCAATGCAGTGTGATGTAATGAGACATATATATCTGTAAAGTTATTTTTGTTTTAGAAGAAAGAGTTTATATGTTTGTGTATATGTTATACATATAAAGATTTTATATATTTGTGAGAGACCTCTTTTGGGATGGTAGGTCCTGCCTGTATCTCAAGAATGCTATAAATGTAATATGTGCACCTATTCCAAGCAGCAGGACGGGGAGGGAGAGTATCAGTTGTTAGAATTGTTTGTAAGAGTAACATTAGCCTTCTTAAGGTAAATAGGTGGTTTTAGTCTGCATGTGGTACAGTACATATGAACTTGGATCTGAATAGCTCAGTGAGTCAGGTATCTGGCTGCCAAGTACAAAGGCTGTGAGTTCAGTTCCCCACCTTGCATCCCAAAAGAAAAGCCAGCCTGAGCAGCTTTAGGCAGCATAGTCTTGACAGTACAATATTATTAATTCTATGTTGTAAAAATGGTGGGTGGAATAAATGTTTGTATTGCCTTTGGGGGCATACTGGTTGGGGTTTTTTGTTTGGGAAATTTTTTTAGCTGCATCTGTCTAAGACAGCCTGTCCCTAAAAGAAGAGAAATAGCCATGTGTGGGTGAGTCCATTCTTGATTCTGCTTTGGGTAGGCATTCATGTTTCTATTCTTGCTTCTCGCTTTGATTTGGGTTTGTGAGGGAGAAAGAAAATACATTTTGGAGAGAGAAAAATATTTGAAGCTTATGATGTAGACCAGGCATGTCCAAAGTCAGGCTCCGGGGGCCAAATGTGGCCCATTTTCAAATTTCAAGCAGCTCGCGGCCTCTTCTCCCTGCCAGCTCAGCCTGTCACACATCTCTGCCAGCTGGTCCCTCCCCATACCAGATGGATATGTCAGCTTGCAGTTTTATGGTTTGCCTGCCCTCCCTGCTTCTGTACACACACACACACACACACACACACACACACACACACACACACACACACACACACACACACACACACAC
>JAHTLZ010000111.1:11129152-11209810 GCA_023846285.1 Phrynocephalus versicolor | reverse complement strand
CACACACACACACACACACACACACACACACACACACACACACACACCAGCCACCTGCCCAACCTACCCACCCCTGGCTCCCTTGCTGCAGCGTCCTCCCTGCCTCCTTCCATGTTATAGAGACTTGTCCAAAGTCTGGTGCGGGGGCCAAATGCGGCTGAATGGTCGGCCCCCACAAATTTTCACCTCACCACATCTGGCCCTCCTTGCAAAAAGTTTGGACGCCCCTGATGTAGACAATCAAACACATTACACAACTCCCTATTTTGAACAGAAAGAGAATGTGTAACTAAATAAATACAGATATATACTAAAAGGATGTGTTGTTATCAATTATATTGTTCAACTGTGTTGGGTTAGAGTAAAATAAACTTGATGTAAGAAGCAAATAAATGGGATTGTTTATATGGGATGTGATGGAATGTTAGTTCTTTGACAAGAGTATGACTTTTATTGCTCCCTAGAGTACAGGATGTCTATTGAATCCCACGCGTTTGACTCCATGCTCTCTCATGATGCCGGTGAGAACAAAAAAGCGAGGCTATAGTCCTCCTAAACCAAAACCAGAGTTTGCTACTCCAGAAGAAGCAATGGCCTATGCCAAGGATTCAGGAATTGTGATTCCTCGTGAAAAGATTATTTGGCCTCTGAATGTTTTCTGTACGGGTAAGTGGGCATGATCATTTGCTATATTCTTCACGGTTCAGGGACAATTTCTGCTTGTATCACTCTGTTACATTTTCTACAACACAGGAGATAGAAACAAACAAATGCGAGGTATTGTATGCCCTCTTGATTTCACTTTTATTAGCCCTTTGTCTCTTTCTGCGTGTTTCCTTTTTCTTGGGAAGTAGAAGTATATTTCTGCTGGGAAGCTTGGGAGACGGAAGACGATCACACAGAATAGACTAATGTGGAATCCTGAATGCCAAATTAAAATGGATGTTGACTTATTATTCTACTCTTTTAACGCTGTGTGAATGATTATAGGTGTAGCATGGCCATTCTCATGGTGGGTAGGTGGTTTTATGATGTGTTTCAATTATATCCTTTGTACCTAGGGCATGGCATTTCCCTGAGTGGGTATTGATATGTTAGCATCAGTGTAGCTTGCAGAATGCCTTTTTTATTGCATTTTGTCTCTAATTTGTTCCTATAACATATTTCTAGAAAACTTTTCAGTTATAAAGGATTTAGAGTGGCTTTTGTTTCTGACAATAATGGATAATTTTGCATATGGACACCCCTAATGCAATTACTACGTTACAGTAATTGTAGCCAACCTATCAGTTCAAAAGCATGTAAATGCGAGCAGATAAATATTAGGTAAAATTGTAGGAAGGTAAACAGTGTTCTTTGTGCAAAAATGTGTTCCGCCATGGCAGCCACATGGCTCTTTGGCTTAGAAACGGAGATGAGTACAGTGCTTAGAGTTGGACATGACTAGCACACATGTGTTGGGGGGGGACCTTTACCTAACGTAATTACTGAATTGTCAAGTGGTGACATATATCTATGCCTTATTCATCACCATTCTCATTAGTGAACTCAGGCATATGTAACAATATTCAAGTGGAAGGAACCTTCCCCGAAATAAAACATCCCAAAATATGTCAGAGTGACCGAGTCTCTTAGATGTATAGTATCACACACACTTGTAAGTTATTAGATTTAAAAAACAACAACTGTAAGTTCTTGATCAGAAACAAGGGAGTAGAATGAAAAACAGAATGTGATTTATCAATTAAATTTATAACTGAGGCTAGGAACAGCTGAGTGTCAGCTGAATCTTCGTGAGCCCAAAGAAGAAATTGGGGAGTGAAGGAATTGTGCTTTCTCATTTCTCGCTTGTGTGAACTGGCAAATCAGAATGTTAGGAGAATCTGAGCACATCGTGTTGAGAAACTGTGAGGAACAGAGGTGGAGCCCATTATCATTTTTTAACCTGGCTCCAAAGAGCGCAGAGGCTGGTGGGCTCCCAAATAAATTTCTGTGGCCAGACTTTGCCACCTTGTACCACATTAGAATCCATGGTTTATCCTATTTATACCAGTGTTGGAGGAAATACCTCCTTGGTGGTTAAACCCTCTCTAGCACTGTCCAGGATTAATCCAAAGATCACTAAACACCTGAAAATGAGCAGTCTGCAAATGGAAGGCAATGCAGAAAAGTAACTGAAAAAAAATGTGTCTTATATTCAATTTATTCCTGGCATTGTCTTAAATGCAGTACATTTTGATGAAGTTAATTTACATGTGCAGATCTGTTTGGAATGCCAAATATGTTTAGGGCTCTCAATTCCCTTCTGAAACTTAATTTAAAAAAATGGAGGGCCACTAGAGGTTGCAAGGGTGATTTTCAATAACTCCCCTCTAGTTTTTTGGCGGGTGGTTGGATGGGTGGGGTAAGGCTAGTACTGGCTCCTTCCTTTCCCTACACAATTAATTTGGAATTGCTCCACAAACTGATCCAGTTTAAAACAAATGTCAAGTCTTCAGCATAACGGCTCATAAATTCATTAATTCTAATGTTTCCATACGTCAACAAGCAAAATTGCATATTTTAATAACCTCTCCTACTTCTCAATTGCTATTTTATTTTAATCTTATCTTGGGAGCTTGTGTGTTATGTGCAAATAACTTTCTGGCTTCAGTTACTTGATTGCTTTCTGTTTTGGTTACACAGCTGGGATCTTCGACCCTTATGTTCCTCCCGAAGGAGATGCCCGCCTGTCCTCATTGTCAAAAGATGGGCTGAAGCAAAAGACAGACCATCTCAAGCAGATGGCTGCCACACAACTGTCGTACGTACCATTCCTACCATGGCAGCCATGCAGCTTATAGCAGCTGCCCATTCTATGACACTGTATTATTTTTTTTCTTTCTAGCATTTTTTTCTTTCTAGACAACCGATGGCCCTCCATTTGGATTGCAGCTCCCATCCATTCTAGCCAGTGTAGCTAATGATAAGGGGTAATGGGAATTGCTGCATGGCAACATGTTCTTTAAAAAAATGCAGAGGTCAGGACAACCACCCTAAAAGCAGCATGAATATGCCTTATTACGGAGGAGGAAGATTAGTCCTTCTGAGGCTGTGCTTCAGCTTTGCGAAATGTATTTTGCAACTGAATGTTTTCCTGTAAAAGAACTTGTGGTATATAAAGGATGTGTGGGGTGGGGGGAGTTTGAATGTTTATGTTTGTAGACTGACCTTCCACGGACAAGGTGTTTTTAAAAATCTAGTTTTTAACAGGTGGGGTTGTGTTTCCTCCTCCTTGCTTTCTGAGGCACTGAGTGCAGCAGGTGCAGACACCTAAATAACTTGCAGAGTACAGCTTTGGTATGGGTGGGTAAAGCAGGAATGCATCCAACACTGGCCCCTCAGATGCCCTGTGCATGATCATAAACAGAATATACTGACGCCTCTAGTGTAATGCTGCTGAACATGGAGGTTCTGCTCTACATCTCTTGGTTAAGTTGTTGATAAGCCAATCTTTCAGAGAGGAATCCATTTAAAGGCCATTTGGAAACATTAGAAAGAAGCTTTGGGCCATGCGGACAAATTGTTGAAATCATTGGCAGGCAGCATATGGCCCTCCATTTGGATTGGAGCTCCCATCTTTCCTAGCTAGCTTATCAAATGGCAATGAATGATGGGGGTTGCTATATGGGATTTCCCCCCTTTAGATAAGAACATAAGAAAAGTCCCATCTAGTCCAGCTTCCTGTATCTCACAGTGGCCCCACCAGATGTGTCTGGGAGCGCACAAGACTAGATCTCTGTCTCCTGATACAACTCCCCTGCATCTGGTCCTTGAAGTACCCCGGTTTTAAGCCTGGAGATTACACATTTCCATCATGGTTTGTAACCTGTGATGGACTTTTCCTCCCGGAATCTGTCCAATCCCCTTTTGAAGGCATCCAGGCCGGATGCCATCACCACATCCTGTGGCAGGGAGTTCCACAGACTAACAACGCGCTGTGTGAAAAAATATTTTCCTTTGTCTGTTCTTACTCACCCAGCCCTCAATTTGAGTGTATGTCCCATAGTTCTGGTATTTTGTGAGAGGGAGAAGAGTGTCCCTCTATCCACTTTACTCATGCCCTGCATTATTTTGTATGTCTCAATCATATCCCTCTTCAGGCGCCTTTTTTCCAGAATAAAGAGCCCCAAATGTTTTAGCCTTTCCTTATAAGGGAGGTGCCCCAGCCCAGTAATCATTTTAGTTGCTCTCTTCCGCACCTTTTCCAGTTCCACTATGTCTTTGGTTCAAAATGTGGAGCCTATCAAATAACATAGTGATAAACAAGAGGCCGTGGTCAATCTCCATTGAGTCCACTAATACATTTCTCCCTCTGAATAGGAGAGGAGATTTGAGATCAAATGGCTTTACTTCCAACAGACAGGAGTATGAATGGAGGAGGTCCTGCCTTCCACCAAGCAAGGTCCATCCAAGATTCTAGAGCAGGAGCTATGTAGTATAAAACAAAATTAAAAAGCAAGTAGTGAGAGGAGCTTACTAATTCTGCTTTGCTTCCTACAGGGCACAGTACAGTATGTTAGATATATAAGCTATGCAGGCATTTCAATTAATTAGTCTAGACACAGTTCTTGTATATATGAAAAAAAAAACCCTTGCATGAAGCACTACATTGTTACAGCTGTTTTCTTTGCACGATAACGGTTTTCTCTCCTTCATGCTTCTCTTGTTCTTACCCGGGCAGAATCCGAAAGATCCGAAATTTCGATCCTGAATTCAACATCAAAACATTTGCAGAGCAAGCCCAGAATATATTTATTGAAGCTCACAATAACTTGACAAAGTAAGATGATTGATTATGTCTCCCTGGGTTCTTGCTGTTGTTTTTGTCCTGCAGGCAAAACTGAGTTCTATAAACAAGTTTGAATGCATCTGTTGCTTGGAGGCTAAAATTGTCCAAGGCTAATATGTGTTCCAATATTTTCCCAGTGCTTTGATGCTTTTTGTCACACTTAAATATGCTTTAGGGAGTCAACTCAAGGTTACTCCATAGTCAGCGGATCTTTTTGTATCCAAGTTGAAGGAGATTGAGGCATTATCATGTAAATACTGAGGGGTCACAAATTGGTTCACCTATGATGACTATCCCTTTGCTTCTGGCAGTTAAGCAAAGTATCTTCTACTATGCCAGACAGTGGAAGATCCTCTGTCCTCACGCTCCACTCTTCAGCAGAGAGCTTATGTTCTACTGGCAACTAGAGAGTAGACCCACTGAATCAACTGCTGAGTTGTCAGCACTAAGTGATTCTTATGTAAAGCCCATTGTATCAATGAATCTTCTCGATTTGGTACTAGTAGCTGGAATAGATACTGGCCAATATCTCCTTTCCTATTTACCATTTCAAAGGCTGGAAGGGGGATCTCTGCTGCTTTTAACTTCCTTGAAAACTCGTGTAAAATAAGACTGGATCTTGCCTCTTCTGTGAAGTCTTTGATACACCAGTGGGGAAAATGTAGTCCTTTGCATGTCATTGGGTTCCATCTCTGTTGTAACACAAGCAGCAGTGGTGACCACATGGAATACTTAAAATGCCAAACCACCATTGTTTGCTCAGTTGTTAAAAAGGGAGTGTTTACCCCAGGATATCTGCTGGAATTGCATAGTTAGGAACAGAGTGCAGCAGAAAGATAGGACCAAACCTCTACTGAGAGGCTTTATTTTGACCAACATAGTTCACATAGCCTGGATAAATGATAGTCACTGTCTGATTTGAACTAACCAGGAATAAATAGCGGCATCTTGAATGTGCTTAAATAAATAAGAGAGCGATCTTGTTATGGGATTTAAGGATGAGGGAAATTTCTTGAGAGTGCTACTGTTCATAGGAGCCCTTGAGAGTTACGCAGTTGCATCTATTTGAATGAGTACAGTACTTGTAAGCTTTGTGCTTGTTTGCTGTTACTGATAGAATGCTAAACTTTTAACAATAATTATCTCTTGATTGAGACAGTCTGCTCATACATCTTGATAGCTGAATGCTTTTAATTCCCTTTACAGCTTTAACAGACACAAGTTGCATGAGTTAGTGACTGAGCATTGTTACCCGGTAAATATCTATGTCTATGTTATAAATGTCTTCCCAAAGTGTTAACCTGGTCCCCTCCACAAATGTTAGAAAGCAGAGTTGATATATTATGAGTACTCTCTGGTACTTGACACTTACCGAATTTCTTTGTGGTTTCTGCAAATTGCTACTCGGTAGAGGAGTTTTAACGATCAGTCGATGGGTTCTTGAAACAGAGCCACTATTGATCGTTCTAGCCCTATGTCAAGAAGGGACCTTGTGAACAGGATCCCTGAAGGATCCCTGCCCAAGACAATGGAGATGTCAGAAGAGACAGTGCTGTGCTAAATGATCCAAGGATCTGACTTTTAACAGGAGATGGTAGGAATTTAACATGGACCCTTGCACATTCAGAACATGCCCTGCTACTGTTTTTTCCACATTGACCATGAGAGGGCATGGCCAGATGTTTTTTCCTAATCCCTCATTCACATTTTTCTGGATGTCTGAGGCATGGAAGATGAGTCGATTTAGGTTGGTTTGTCCCACCAAAGTGTCCTTCCCTCGAGGGAGAAAGTTCCCTTTGTCATAGGGGCCTTATAGGGGCCTTTGGTGCCCATCATCACATAAGGGGTTAACTGAATTTGTAAAAGCAAAGAGACTTTTTAAAATTAGATCCATAATAATCATATGACTACACTAGAGGCAGTAAAAGAGAGGAGTTGTACATGGTTGTATATTGGTCGTAGTAGGCTTATGTATAGTGACTATATGGGAAACAGCCTCTTGGCAACCATAGCTCCTTCCTATTAGAAATCATGTGCCTCTAATGGTATTTTACTTTGTCATTGCTTGTGCAATGCCTGAAGATAATTAAAAGAGCTTTCAAAAAGCTGATGAGGAAAGCATGCAGGGGAGGAGAGAGGTATATCATGGCCCATTGTGTTGCATTGAATCTAGGTTTTCAAAGTTCTGAGTTCCCTTAGTTTCTTATTTCACACTAGAGAGTCCTCCTGGATCTGTTGCCAGTTCTCAATACACTGTAGTTGGGGGAAATAGGGCTCTGCAATAATCAAAGCTAGGAGATTTCACAGTAGCATAATTCATATCAACAGTGTTAAAGTCTTCAAATCCTCCTTGATGCTAAACATAGATGTTACATTGTTAGGAATTGGTGCGAGGAAACAAATATAAGACTATCCAGTGGAAGTTTTTGGAGTCTTTGGAGCCCCCACGGATTGTTCAGGTGCGATACTTATCTATGGTGAACGAAGAAAATGCATACGGACAGGTGACTGTTCGAATGCACACCCGGCAGGTATGTGTATGCAGCTTCACTCCACATTGAGATGTGTATGTTGTATTTTGCATAACACTGCTTGATCACAAAGCCTTGATTTACCATTCTTCTTGGCAGACTCTGGCTATCTATGATCGCTTTGGGAGGCTGATGTATGGCGGGGAGAATGTACCAAAAGATGTCCTGGAATATGTAGTGTTTGAGAAGCACCTGAGCAACCGATATGGTCAGTGGAGATTACATGACAAGATTGTTCCTGCTTGGGCACCTCCAAAAGACCCCATCGTCAAGGTACTGTGTAGGAAACATGCTGCTCCACATTTTCCCGACTCTTGGCTGTTGTTTCTGAAGGCGTCATCCTGCATGTAGATGCAAGCGTGATGCCTCATTGGAGCAGTGCAATGTTGCTAATGTTGTTATTTTCCATTTTTATAGGAACTTCTGTATAGAAGGTATTTTATACTTTTCATCTCCAGCTGAAAGAGCAGCTTGCTCCCAGTCTCTCAGTAGCTTGGAAAAATTAGGGTGCAATTACACTGACATTTGTCCCACTGTTTGGTCTGCTAGAATGACAGGCTGTTTCACTCCTTTTTCCAGTGATCACACCATGTAACTGCTATAGTGAAACAGTCCATCCATAGAGTTTTCCTAACTACACTGGAAAGGAACGAAAGTGCAACTTGGAGCTTAATTTTGCCTTCTTCTTTCAATTTTCCGTATTTTGAAGTGGCTTAAGAAACAATCCACTTCTGAATACTGTACTGAGATATTAAACTCATTTTTAAAAACTACTAAGGTACAGTAGTGCTGATTCACTACATCACTTAGGAAAAAAAACAGAGAATGTTTCTAACTGACAGTCTAAATAAGGTCACCAGAGATATGCAGGCTGTTTGGATACACCAAGTGGCATACTGAACCTCTGCTTGACCTGAAGTGACCCTGCTTAGCCCATACCAACCTGCTCCACATGAGCCTGTTTTGTTCTTATTGTTTAAAATTACGGCTCCCCAGATCCATCAACCAGCTTGTCCAACAGGCAAAGCTGTAGTCTCAGAAAAGAATTTATCCAAGCTCCGGAACATGTTTCATTGCCATGCAGGGATATGGAGCTCATAAACTGCAACCTGTGTAGAGTATGTTCCAAATGCTAAATTGTGTAGTTGCTCAGTTGATCCTAGAACTGTTTGTTTGAGGAAAAGGGAAGGGATGTGTTGAGAATGCACATATAAGAGAGTGGCACACTGTCTAGAGCATTGTTTGTGCGTGCAGCTTGAGCTTCTGTCTTTTCTCTATCCTATGTTGTTACAGAACTTGCTCAACTGACTGTCTTTCAGGGTTAGTTTCCACATATAGATTGGCAATAGTAGTCACTCTGGGTTAGATGAGAGGGAACACTCAATTGCTGTGAATGAATTTGTAAATACAGTAGCACCCCCATATCTGCTGATTCACCACCTGCGGGTTCAGTTATCTGCAGTTGGCGATCAGCAGGGTGGGAGTGGGGTGCCTGCAGCCGTTCAAGCCTACCAGGTGGCAGACCTGCTGCACCAGACGCTCTGCTGCACTGCCTGGTAAGCTTGAATGGCCAGGGGTGTTCCCAGCCATTCAATCTTCCCAGGCAATGGACCAGGAGATGCAGTAGCACGTCTTGGTGGAGAGGCGCGGAGATCCCACTTGGTGGCCACAGCAGAAACAGCTGCCGCTGCTGCGGACAATGAAACCCATCCGCTCTCCCTCGATCCCTTCTTGCTTGCCTGCCTGCCTGCCTTGCTAGCTAGCAGACTTACCTGGCGATAACTGGGAGGCCTGGCGCCCTACCCGTCTTAGGCTGCCGACTCCACCCGGTCTTGCCCATTTGGCCCCCACCACTTGCCCCCCCCCTTCTCTCTCTCTCTCTCTTGGCTTCCTGCTTGCTCCGGCCCAGGCACAAACCCCACCCACGCTCTTGTTTTCCATTTGCTGCAGCCTCAGATAGGCAGGGTGCCGGGGCACCCGGTGATCGCAAGAGGTGCCGCTGGGAGGGGAAGGAAGGGGAAAGAGAGGCGAGAGGCAGGGCTGCTAGCTAGGAAGGCAGACAAGCAAGAAGGCAGGACGGTTGAGGCGGAACAGGTGAGTTTTGCTGCCCGCCACTGTGGTTGCTGGTTTTGCGGCTGCTGTGGCTGCCAAGGAGGATCTCCACGCCTCTCCGCCAAGGTTATTTCTGACGTGGGGAAATTTTGCAGGATTGGATAGGGGAAAGCAAGCATAGACTTTCTTCTAGTTCAGTGGTTCCCTTTGGGGGGTCGAACGACCATTTCACAGGGGTCGCCATGAGCCAGTGAAGAAAAAGGCACAAAGGGCTTGGGTCTGGAGGAGGAGGGGGAGGAAGGGGGAGAAGAGTGAGTTACAGCTTGATAGGTTGGAGGGGATGTCAGTCAATGGAATCGGAGGCTGTGATTGGCTGAGGGTCCCTGTAGGGAAGTTCTTTATGGCACCTGCGGCCACTGGCCTGCCAAAGGGGGCTTGTGGCCTCTTCCAAGCAGGGCAAGGGGTCACCACAACATGAGGAACTGTATTAAAGGGTTGCGGCATTAGGAAGGTTGAAATCCACTGTTCTAGCTGCTCTTGAGGTAATATTTTTTCTGACAGTTTGAGAAAAGGCTGAAAGGTCATGGGAATAGAACAAGAATCAAATTCCTTTCTCTTTCAGATTTGTGGGGATTTTAGATATTATAGTGTGTCATCTGTTGGAAATTGGTGAACTAATTTGTTTCCCTCTTTTGCTTCTCTCTGTGCCGTGCAGACTGTTATGATTCCAGGACCAAAACTGGACCCTAGTCAAGAATATGAAGAAATATCTTCTGCCCAACAGGCACCCAACCCAGTGACTCAGTAGTACAAATAATAGCAGAAAAGTACATCACAGGCAGAACTGAATTACATTGGGCACTGGAGCTGCTGTTGAATGGAATATTGCCAGCCTTAGAAACGTCTCATTTTTTTTCATGCCACTGTTTTTACATCTAGAACCAGAATTTGTATATGCAATATTTTCTCCCAGTTTGAACCCTCCAAGACGCTGAAAGATGTGATGTAGTGTCAATCAAACCAGAGATCACCAACATTGCTATGTCTTTGAAGCCTTTCTGATGACTGTTTATTAAAATGGCCTAGTACCTCTTGCTGGAGTAGACTTAGGAGCACCGTTTTCAGTTCCTAACAATAAAACGTTCTGTTTCTGAAGGCTGTCTTGGAGACATATCTTTGGTGTTGGCTATACTCCCCCACGTTCGATGGGCTATTCATGATTCTTCAGTGGTCTTGAGGACTCTGTACATGCTCAGAGGCACACACCTATTTTTTTCACAAGTATAGTGTCGAGATGTAGCAGTGAAATCAGAACTTGACCTTTACATAAAGAAATCAGAAGGTAGCCTGCTGTGAGCTAAGGTGCTCTCCAGATGTATAGTTTAAATGCAGTAAATGTATCAGGGGATTAATTGTTGCTTTTGAATTGTGTGCCACCACATCATAGCAAACAATTCTTGCCTGTCACATGAGCTGAAACTCGCTATTCCCAAGAGAAAGCCCAAAGCCATTTTCATTTCAAGTTAGTGTCTGGTAGGCAGCCTGGCTCATATGTAGCTGAGTATTCTGACAACAAGGAAAACCAAGGGAGTCTGTCCAGATTTTGCCATTGTGTTTTTAGCTCATGTACAATTCACTATCTTATCCACAGAGTGGTTTCAGTTTTGCATGTTGGAATGAACAGAAGTCTTTGAAAAATTAGATTGGGTGTAGCCAGAGCTAATTTCTTCCCTCCCTGCATTAGAACAGCCTGGCCGCTCCTGTTATACTTGGCCCAGATTGCCTAATCTAAGTAGCAAAAGGCTGATATCCTGTGCTGAGGACTGTATTCACACAAATCCCTGGTGCAACAGGTTCAAATATGGACACCTGTGCTTTGAACCTCGCCTCTGCCACATTGCGACTAAGGGACTTGAATCAAAACTGAAGCACCTCTGAATCTAAAGTGATCAATAAATGTTCAGTTAACATTGTCAAACCATGTGCATCATCTTTCCTATCCGACTTTTTGAACAGGTTAAGATACAATATTTTCCATACTACATCAGGATAACTTGTTTGGAGGGACCGTTCCTCATTACTTGTAGGATTGCTGAACAAACATGATTGGTGATGCTCTGCATCTGGTAGTGGACCCCTTACAAAACACAGTTTCCCATAGGAATGCATTGGGAATGGATTATTCCGTTCCGGAGGCCAGAATAAAGACAAAACCAACCGTTTTTTTCCTGGAAACATGCAGAATGGTTTTTTGTCTTGCGAAGTATCCCATAGGGATTTTTTTTGTCATGCAAAGCAAGCCTATTCCCGGAATTTTTTTCTTCCTATGAGTTTTTGTCTTATGAGGCATTTGTCTTAAGAGGTACCGCTGCACTTGTCTTTGTTAAGTGTGACTTTTTAAGCAGCACTTCTACAGACATTTTCCTGGTGGTATCTGGTTCAGGTAGTTCTGAGTCTCTTCAGCAAGATTATCACATGCCTTCAAACCTTTCTATATTAGTAGTACTACTTGCTATTGGAGATACACAATCCTTACAAAATGCTTCTGTACTACCAAGCAAGTTCAACATTTTAACAAGATTGTCCTGTATTTTCTAAAATTCTTCTTGAAATAGCAAATTCCAGCTTTTAATATTGCATAAATATCCAAGATGGCTGTGTAGAATACAGTATTTTGATTAATAATTGCTGGAGAACAGCAGCAGGTAGGTGAGTCCCCTTCTGCCGCCTGTGGGCATCCTAGAGGTATCTGGATGCACTGTGTTCTGGTATTTATTTCATTGATTCTTCATGCCAGCCAGCTCCTGTAAACCACTACTCAGGGTAATTTATAACATAACAAAAAGAGGAAGTGACAAATATCTCTAGTATGAGGCATAAATAGTGTTACACCTGTTGTCACAGTTGTTTTAAAAGAAACGACATTGCATATTTTAAAAAATACTGTAAATACAAAATCCAGTATCTTGGCTAGACAGAAGGCAAGACTTCAGTCGTCTGCCTCTCCTCTCATTCCCTCTTGGGCACAAGCAGGAGAAAATGGGTGGAAAAGACAAGTGTAATCTCATGGCATCAGATTTGGGTTGCTTTGATGGGTTAACAACACATTTTAGCACAGCTCCCTTGGCTTAATTTTGAGTGTAGGTAAGAAGGTCTCTTGGCAGGGATAGCTGACTTCCATCAAGAACCTGGATGTTAGATAGTAGTGTATGTTTCAGACAACCCCTGCAGGAATCTAGCAAAAAGCTTATACAAACTGCCAGAAGTGAAAATGAGCTCTGCCTTGGATCTGACATATAAACTGCTCACTGTATCTACATTCCTGGATCTTCCTTTAGTATAAGAGCTAATGAAATCAAAAGAATACGGTCCTGCTAGAAACTTTACAGATCATTCTGTCCCTTCCCCAACTCCTGGCTTCTTTTTCATTACCCCACCTCCTTAGGGCTTGTCCCACACTTAACAGCCCAGCTGTACCGGTACTTAAAATGCAAAATAAGAATCCAACAAGCGTTGGCAAATATAAACAAATGTTGACCAGGAGCAACAGAGGCCTGTACCGTAATAGTCACTTCTACAATGGAATCAAGTAGAGTCAGTCACGACTGTAACGACACAACACACACACACACACACACACACACACACACACACACACACACACACTTTGGCTCTTATGAAATTCTGGAGTACCAAATGGATCAGCTCACTCAGGTCTATAGTAAGTATATATACCAAGCCCAAAGTCCAACTGAATTCATTGGGGCAACCAAAGAAATTATGTAGAATTGGACTACTGGATTAATCTGAGCCGAAGACTGCAATGTTCAATACTGTATTTTTAAGGTGGCATCAGCTAAAATCAGGCCCAGTGTTGCTAAACAAATCCCACCTGTTCTAGCCATCCAAACAATCATCTATACCCATTTTCTCAATATATAGATAAATCTTTTATTCATGTATTTACATTTATTACAGAATTCAATGACCTCGTTTGTTACTCAGCACTGATAAAGATAGGCGACCTCACATAGTAGCAGTACTGTACTTCCTAAAGGCGTAATAGACAAATCTCACAGGCAGAAGTAGATTCCATGAAGCAAATTTGTATCATAAATGATAATGTCATTTTTCTATTCTTCTTTTATATTCTGGATTCAGCAGTAGAAAAGTTGTGGCTAGGATTCTGGAAGCTGTAGATTGGAGATTATTCATGTGGAAAAATATCTTGGATAAAAAACTTGTTAGGAGGAACAAGTTGGGAATCTAAAATATAAATTTTGAGTGAGCCAAACTTCTTCATGCCACTTTTGAATGTGCCTCCTGATAAGTGATATACACTTTTAGGCCAGAGATTCTTTCAGCAAAGAAACACAAGATTAAAGGAAAGAGAGAGAGAAAACCAAACAAAACGTGTCACTTTAAAGACCAATACATTTGTTTCACTGTGTGACTTTTTTGGATCAAAATCCAATTCTTCAAACACAGGAACACAGAGGGCTAACTCTGAGGTTAGGTTGCTGTTGCTGGATTTATTTACTTCAGAAATGGGGCTCCTTTGGTTGCCTTGTTAAGGGATAATACACTGCATTTAGAACACAGGGAGGAAGCTGCCTTACACCAGGTGAAAGGTGTAACATGCCCCCAACCCTGTTCACCCTATTATTCGCTACCTGACATGACTTGGCTTCGAGATGAATCCTTGTTAGACTAAAAAGTTTAGAATTATTTAGATTAGCCATGGATTTCAGTAAAGAGTTAGGACAGATTACTTAGAATAGTATTTGTTGTTTTTAGGGAAAATATGCTTACATTTTAGATCTATCTTAATTCCTTGTTTGATTTCAGTGATTTTGTTTTTTCTTCTTTTGCACTGTAGTTGAGTTAAACTACAACAATGACAGAACTGTGATCTAAATTTACATCAGCTTCAGGATTGCTTTGCACTGACAACACTATCTTGAACTAATGAAATCTATTTTGTACTTTACAATACTGTTGTTAACGTTTTAACTTAAGGGCACTTCCATGGATACAGTACCATTAATGTAATTTGAATGTGGTGTTGGTGACTACATATTTATTGTGATCTTCAAAATTACATTAAATTGATAATAATGGTTATGATAATGAAATACTTAATATCTGCATATTATTTTATAGTATACAAAACGCTTCATAAGTATCATTTGTAATCCTAAAATCTCCTTAAAACAGTCTTGTAAATTAAGTCATTAATGTATTCCATACTGCAGAGAGGGGTATTGATGCAACACAACATCACTACTTAGAGCTGCTGCAACCATGGTCACAATAGCCATCATGAAAGCTAACCTCCAGCAAGAGAGAAACAAGAAATTACTAAAAATTGAATCTTTCCTAGTAACAATATATATCTTGTTGTGGTATAGCCCGGTTGTAATCCAAAGTACTTTTAAGTTGAAAGAAAGTAGTTTCCCTTATGCAATCTGGAGATTTAATAGTAAAGGGAAGAACTGAACCAAAGACACTGTACTGTAATCTGTAGCTTCTTGTCCTAAATGCTACGATACACCTGCTCTTGTCAAAAAATAATGTAGAGTTGGGATGTACTGGTTGGGCATGGTCAATTTTAGTGGCTCCTGCAGAGTTTCATAGATATAAAGTAAATAAATAGACCGCAATCAGACACAGACCTAATATATCCTCCAAGCAATACATTCATCAGAAGTCTAAGGGCAGGCGCAGCCCAAGCCATTGGTTTCCCGGTACTTTAAAAAAGAATCTCACAAATGCACACATAAACTGACCATCCCTTGCTGTTCACTTGCAGGAACAGCCGGATGTCTGCTAACATGCACACTCAGTGTATTCGATACAGCAAGACACTCCAAATCTAAAGCAAGGAAAACTCATTATTAAGTGGCCCAATACTTGCTTTGCCTATCAAATGTCCCAGTCTACAATCCCAGCAATGTCGAGTTAAGAGTAGGAGAAGGCTATTGTCAGCACCTCTTGCAGAGCTGTAGCCAATCTGACATTAAGACTATACAGACTTGATGAATCAGTGCCCTGCCTCTAAGTAAGGCAGCTTCCTAAGAAGTACCCTGCATAAACTGAATTTGAACAAGAGAACACGATCCTCGTTTCTTTCCTCACAGTATCTTGCACTAAGTAACAAGGTCCTCTTTTTGCTTATCCCTATTGTAATACGAAGTATTTTGTGGTAGATAGGTTTTGTCAAGGCCATTAAAATATATAGATATGACTTGGTAAAGATGGCTACAAACCAATATAGCTCCCTGCATTTCTAGACTCTTCTTGGGGGCCTGTCTATGGGAAATGTTTATGATGAATACCTGTGCCTTTAAATTCATCTCTACAGCTCCACCAAAGGGTTTAGTAGCAGATGCAACACAAAGAGCATTCACTCAATGCTTTAGAAAATTTAAAATGCTTTCAAACACAATCAAGGCCTTCTATGTGGCTGGCAACACCCAAAGATCTCATGACTCTTCCCTAGCAGAAATGGCTGAGCATGGATTCAGTGATGACTGAGAACCCATAAGTACAAAACCATTCTAGAAAACTTAAGAGAAGAGCCTGTAAGAAGAATGGAACAGAATATGCAGAGTCTAAATAGTACTCTTTCTCTCTCTCTCTCTCCCTCTGGCACAAATGCAAAGTTAAACTGAATCAGTAAGAAACAATTTGGTAGATGTATTATGCAGTCTTCTATGAATCCTGATTCACTATATTGTTCCTCTTCCATGCCTGTGAGATTTCCCCTTGGGTCATATTTGCAAAACGAAATGAAATGAAATGGGAAAAAAAACCCCAGCAAAAACTAGAACATTTATGGAAGTCCCCATATCTGCAGTTAATTTCCAATTTTTGTTTGATGTTCCTCAGCCTTGCATAAAGCAGTGTCTGGCTGCAAATTCTTACTGTGAGGATGTTATCAAAATGCTGTTGTTTACAGATATCAGAAGTATACAAACTGGAGACCTTATGGGACACCATGCAGGAATCTTGATGCTACATTTTTACACAAACGGAGCAGAATGTGCAGAGTGTTGCAGCTAGCTTGCTTTTTCTGCAAATGAAGGCAGGTCGGTCCAGCTGTTCTCTAATGGCTGCAGTCCCCTGTCTCATGACTGACTGCTTTAACATGATCCAAGCATTAACAAATATGATGGGCACCATCACCAAAGCTGGTAGCTGTCCTTTTTCTGTGTTTGTATGTATGATTTGTTATTAAATGAGGCCACGGGCTAAGTAAGCCATTTTGTATGGCACATGAGCAGTCAGCAAATAATTTTCTCTGGAAACCTATAAACCAGTTTTATTTGTATCCCCATTCCATCACAGTCTTAAGGACAAATAATCTGATTTCGCAAGGATCCTATGCTTTGTCAGATTTTGGCTTCTCTCCAGCTTTGCTTTTAGCTGAAATGGCTGAGGTGGGGCTAATATCTTCTGTCTCCCATGGACACACCTCTGATGAAGCTTTGGTGATTCCAGCAGAATCTTTTCTTGTGGACGTGGGGTCCTCTTCACCCTCCCAAGGGCAGACATCAGCTCCTGTACTGTCATGTCTGCTTTTTGCCAGGACCTCCACCATTGGGCTAATCCCTTTGCTTAAGTCTATAGGTAGTGTGGTTTCAGGAAGGCTGCGACACAAAGGCTTGTGTCCAGGCAAGCCCTCGGGTTTGCTCTGGGATCTTTTCACACCGACGGCTGGCATCGCTGCTGCACTGGCATGCGCTGTAAGTCGTTCATCCTTAGCGACCAGCACCATTCCTGCTTCCCACGGACAAACATCTTCCTTTTCCAGCTGATCTGCTTCCCAAGGACAAATCCCTGCCTTCTTGCTCTTTTTGCTGCTGTCCAGCTTCTCTGAAGGAGGACTAGCAGAAATATTTGATGCTGGGGCATCTACAGCAGTTGTGCTCCCCTGCGAGCAGAATGACCCTTGAGCGTCGCCGCCTTTCTCCAGGGTTCTGGTTGTTTCTATAGGAATTTTAGAACCTGCTTTACTATCCCCTTTGGAAAGGGCAGCTCTACTTGAGGTTTCACTGCCTGGTGGAGTCCCAGCCACTTCCCAAGGGCACAATTCAGCTTTGGTAGAGTCTGCAGTTTCTTGAATCTCCCATGGACAGATTTCAGCTTTTAGACTTTCAACACTGCCAGATTTCATAGAGACCACCTTAGGCAAATCTAAACTCTTACTACTGGGTTTGACTGACAGTTCATCAGTATGCTCTTGAGGGTAAGATAATCCAGGATGACTCTGGGTCTTCTCTATTTTTTTAGATACAGTCTCTCCCCCAGCTTTAATCACGCCTGGGCCTAGCTGTGTTTTGCCTTGAGAAATATTTTGTCTGAGTGATCCTTCATTGGATGGTACTGGTGCTGGTTTTTTGGGGTACATTTCAATCGTGCCACTAGGTTCCTCTTCCTCAAATTCCCATGGACATACTTCAGCCCTCAAACTTTCAACACTGACTGACTTCTTTGAGTCACCTTTGGGTAAATGGCGACTTTGACCTTGTGATAGCTCCACACTTTCACAAGAACTAACAGTTCCGTGATGATTGTCAGATCTATCTTCTGTCTTCAATGTTCTCACTATTGGGCTGGTGCTTGTCTCGTCACTAGAAGCCAAGCCCTGGTAATTTTTTAAGGTCCCTCTCTCTGATGGCCCTTCAGCTACTTCCCACGGAAATATTTCAGATTTAGCATGTGTTGGAATCTCCTGGAATTCCCATGGACAAACCTCTGCCTTTAGACTCTCAACACTCTCAGATTTTTTGGAACTGACCTGCAACAGATCGAGACTTCGGGTGATTTTGGCAGGTGGTTTGTCAAATTCCATACTCTTCCAGGGGAAAGCTGACTCTTGATGGCTTTTTGACTTCTCTATTTTCTTAAATGAAGATTCTCCCCCAGTTTTCTTTGAGTCTGGAGTTGCTAGTGGCACTTGGCCTTTCTTTCTTTTCAAAGTTTCAGCTGGATCCTGCTTCAACTTTCCCTTTTCAAAGGGGGCCATAGCAGCTGTCCATGGATACACTTCTGCCGTGGTGCTCACTTCCTCTTCCTCCATGAACTCCCATGGACAAATCTCTGCCCTTAAACTTTCGGCACTGTTTGATTTCTTTGACCCAGCTTTGGACAGAGCTGGACTTGGGCTAGCAGATCTTGATGAAGGTCCTTCAAGCTCCATGCTCTCCCATGGACAGATATCCTCTCGTGACCTGCTCAGTCTTTCCATTGCTTTAGAGGTGCTTATAGGGGAAGTACTTCTGCTGTCTCCCCTTTTGTGAGCCCTGCTATTATCATCCTTCCTCAAAACACTTTCTTCTGTTACTTCCCAAGGGCAAACCTCTGCCCTTACACTTTCAGCACTGTCAGATTTCTTTGACCCAGCTTTGGACAGAGCTGGACTTTGGCCAGCAGATCTTGATGAAGGTCCTTCAAGCTCCATGCTTTCCCATGGACAGACATCCTCTCTTGACCTGCTCAGTCTTTCCATTGCTTTAGAGAGGCTGATAGGAGATACACCCCTGCTGTCTCCCTTTTGGTGAGCCCTGCTATCATCATCCTTTCTCAAAACAATTTCTTCGGCCACTTCCCAAGGGCAAACCTCTGCCTTTACACTTTCATCACTGTCAGATTTCTTTGAAGTAATTTTAGATTGTTCGGGTTTAGCAGAGAATTCACTGGGGTGGAGTGTTTTTTCCAGAGAGGCTGATTTTGATCTTTCAACAGCCCCAGCACGTTTCAGTGATGGTCTCTTATCCACGGAGCTTTCTGACACTTCCCATGGGCACATATCCGCTTTAGCGCTAGGCTCAGATTCCTGACCTTCCCATGGAAGCAATTCTGGCTTGAGTGTGTCAGTACTACTAGATATTTTATCGTTGACTTTAAATACCCCTGGGCTTTTAGTACTGGACTGAGAGGAAGGGTCATTGGTGTCCATGGTTTTCCAAGGACAAATAGCTTCTTTGGAAATGCTTACCTTCTCTGTTGTTTGAGAATGGCCTGTTTGTTTCAGTGGGATTGACTTGTGCCTTTCAAGAGTCTCATCATCCTTCAGTGCTGATTTCCCATCCATTGAGCTTTCAGGTACTTCCCATGGACATACAGTTGCCTTAATGTTGGGCTCAGCTTCCTGACTTTCCCAAGGACACACTTCTGTCTTGAGTGTGTCAGTACTATCTGACTTTTTACAGCTGACTTTAGACACTCCTGGACTCTTAACATTGGCCTCTGACAATAGCTTGTCATTGTCCACGGTTTCCCAAGGGCAGATGGATTCCAGAGGGATCATAATCTTTTCTGTTGTTTTAGAATGGCCTGCTTCTTTCTGTGGGGCTGGCCTTTCAAAAGCACCAGCACTTTTCAATGATGGCCTCTTTCCCATTGGACTTCCAGGAGCTTCCCAAGGACATACCGCTGCCTTAAAGCTGGGCTCACTTTCCTGACTTTCCCATGGGCACACGTCTGCCTTGAAGCTGTCAGTGCTAACGGACCTTTTAGACTTGACTTTAGATAGGTCTGGCTTTTTGGCACTGGGCTCAGATGATGGGTCATCAATGGCCATGGTTTCCCAAGGACATATATTTTCACGGGGACTGCTTGCCCTCTCTGGAGGTTTAGATACACTGTCTCCTGTTCTTTTCAGTGTTCCACTCACATCTTGTCTTGAGGCTCTTTTGTCTGATGGAGCTGGAATCATATCCCAAGGGCTGATATCTGCTTTAGGGCTGATTTCAATGGCCTCGGTTTCCCAAGGACATACAGCTGCCTTGAAGCTTTCAACACTGTCTGATTTCTTGGAACCAACTTTGAAGACAGAGGAGCTCTGGGGCTTGGGCAACATGTCATTGTCTTCTGTCCTTTCCCATGGACAGACAGACTCCCTTTGATCATTGTCTCCTTTCTCTGGGGCTGTATCTCTGCTTCCTTTTTTCTCGTCTTTAGTGAGTTTACTTGCATCTTTTTTGAATTCTTTTTTCAACACTGGGGTGTCATCACTTTCCCAGGGACATACGGCTGTTTTAATGTCTAGTTTTGCCTCTTGTATTTCCCAAGGAGCAATTTCTGCTTTTTTGCTCTGGAAGCTGTCAGGGATTGCCTTACTTGGCTCTAAAGGTTTTGCACTAGGCTTTAGCAAAGCAGCTTCTGCTTTTGTGTCCTCCCAGGGACAGACAGACTCACGCTGTATGCTATCCTTTGTTGCTTTAAGAGAAGGCAGTGTTGTCAGTGTAATGCCTTTGGAGGGCTTTCCTTCCATCTCTTCCATCCCTTCTCCAAAGGTAGATGAAGCTGCTTCCCAAGGACACACTTCAACTGTCTTGGTTTCCCAAGGGCAGACCTCTATCTTTTTACTATCCCCACTGCTAGATTTCTTCAAAACTACTTTACCAAGTTCTACTGTTGTACCAGAAACCTTCATAGAAGATTCTTCAGCAGCTGCACCCTCCCAAGAGCAAACAGAGTCTCGAGAGGTGCTCTCTTTAACTTTGGTCTCCTCTGATAATGGGCTTCTGAGCTTTCTACCTTCAAACCTATTGGGGTCTTCTCTGGACTTATCTTCAGGATCTTCCGGCAGTGTGTCACTTGTCTCCCAAGGGCAGATGGCCGTTTTGAGGTTAGTTTTGTTGTCAGATACCCTCTGACTCAATGTTGTTCTAGCAACTATTCTTTCTGGTAATTCCATGGTCTCCCAGGGGCAAATAGTGTCTTCTTGGCAAGGCTTTATTGCTTCTGGGGTAGTGCTCTTCTCCTTGGAACTTCCTTTGTTGTCCTCCTTGGACGTTGTTTGCTTTGATAGAGGTTCTTCTGTCTCCCAAGGGCAGATCTCTGTTTTAACACTTGTTATGGGTCTAAATTCGTAGCTGTCAGAAGTCCTGGATTTCGCCCCCTCAGGTTTGGAGAGATCAGAGCTCTTTCTAATCTCTGTTCCTAGAAGAGGTTTCTTGGTATCTTTGGAACCGTCCAAGCCACTTGCCTTTTCTTGGGAATCACTCCTAGTGCTAGGTGTGACCTCTGCCAGTTCCCAAGGACATGTTTCTGCTTTCATTTCTGCCTTTAGAACTACTTGAGAGGTGTTGGATATTTCTTCCTCTTTAGCTTGATCATCATCTATACTTTCCCAGGGGCACACAGATTCTCGTTGGCTCTTGATCCTCTGCAGCTTATCAGCACAAGTGGAAGGTGGTGCTTCTGTACTCCTTGCTCTCTCCTGTGTGAGGCCATCCCAAGGGCACACTTCAAGAACTATTGGCCTATTCTTATGTGAGCTTGAAAGTTCCTCTTCCTCTTCATCCCAAGGGCAAATGGTTGCTTGTTTACTGACTATTTCTGGCCTGCTCTCTCTGGGGCTCCTGGATATAACCTGTTGCCTTGGTGACCCTCCTACAGACATCAAGGCTCCTTCTGCTGTTTGTTGTTTTTCATTCTTTTCACTTGTCTCTTTCCCATTTTTCTTTGGACTTCCCTCATCATCTCTTCTTGCTCTCATGTTCGCCTTTATCCTTGATCGGTTGAATGCTTTAATGGCAAGGCCTAAGCTTCTCATAGTACTTTTGGGAACAAGGGTCTCTGGGCTTTGAAACTGTTTCTCAGGAGAGCTCTTCTGACTGTCTGACTCACTTGCTTCTGGGTCTTTTTTCTTTGAAATGGGTATTTCCATGCCTTCCCATGGGCAGATCTCTGCAGCAATGGAAGCCAGTCTGGTTAGTCCAGCAGGGACAGAAGGTGGTATCTTATTGTCTATCTGCTGACTCCTTTGCATCTCAGTCTTTTCGGGAGAGTCCTCCATATCTTTGGCGTCTTTTTTGAGGGACTGGACAGAAGCCTGCGTTTGCTCTTGTGCCTCCCAAGGAGTGACATCCTTCCTTTCAAAACTGTGAACCAAACTTTGCTGCCTGACAGGGGGTTCAGGTGGTATTTTTTTACTGGCATGGTGTCTCCTCCCTGGCAACTCTGAGGTGTTGACACTGACACTCCTGATAGGGGCGTATGTGACATGTTTCTGAGACTTGTTTTCAGAGGGCGTGGATGGGGCTGTCACAGTTTCCCATGGGCACACAGTAGCTTCGCTGCTGCTGCCATCTTCCAAAAGAGAGCTCACAGTTCTTTCTGATGTGTCATCTGTCTGCAGATCTTTCACAGCTGCCTTTGAGAGGGCATCAGTCACATCAGAGTGTCCAGAGACCTCACTTTCTCTTGTGGAGTCTTCAGTGGTTACTTTCTTCTCTATGCTTTGAGCTAGTTGACTGCTGTCCTCCAGGTAGCCCCTATTAGCTAGGAGCAATGCTTTTTCTTTAGCGCTGGTGACAACGCTGAGGGATTTCTGCAGAGGGGATGGCTTTGGGTGTAGAGGTTTTCTTTCTGCCATCAAATTGTGAGCGCTGGCTGATTTGTAGACCAGAGGAGCGGAGTCATCAAGAGAGTCACTGTTGGATCTTTCTGAGGCTTTCTTGGCTAGTTTTTTCCTCATCATCGAGTCCAGTAAAGGTGCTTCTTTGTAACTCTCATGCCTCGTTGGCAGGGCGTTCTCTTTGGTGTGCCTTGCGTGATCGTAGGTGCTGTGGGATTTCTTCAGGAATGAAGCCCCCTTAGGTTTGGACGCGGAGTCATCTTTCAGCTTCACGCTTGAGCCGCCAGAGTCGAAACGTCTTCTCTTGTAGGAGCCAGAGCGACTTGCGCTTCCTCCGCACACAGAACCATCTTTCTCCTCTTTGCTGCACTGCCGGGACATGGACTCAGGGATCTCAGTGATACGCCTCATGAGGGAACGGCCGAGGCTCCTCTTTGAACTTCTCTTCTTCTGAAGGTGAGGGTTATTGGCCGCCATCTTCTTGGTTTTATGAACTTCCAGTTGTGTGTAAAGCTTTTTAAGTTCATCCTACATGTTATGTGCAGCAGAGATGGGGCAGAATGGTAAAGGGTAGGGAGAACAGGTAGGTAGGTGGGAAAAAGTAGATAAAATGCTTATTCAATCAAAATCATAATGGCAACCATATGTTAAGATGTGGACTAAATGAGAACATTGTTGGATTTGTGGATGTATAACATTATGTGGGTAGACTACATGCTCCAGATTCCCTTTTTTATTCTAGGAGTAAGTAGCATTCAAAACCAAGAGTCCCCAGTCCAGAGTCTTATTGCTTCTACAACAGACTTTCACTCACAGTAGAGGCAGTTGTTTGGTTTACTGTTTGATTTTATGAAATGTACATCTTCTAAATGCAGAACTGCCAGAAAAGCTAGCTCAGTAGTGTAGATGGGGAAATATACAGGCAGGTTCTTATTCACACTAAAACGAAATTTAATTAAACACCCAGGAGGCATGGGATGGATGTGTATAGAATACATATCTTCTTTCAACTCTTTGCTATGTGTGCAACATACTTTCTGGGCTTATTGGGGAGAAGCCTCATATTGAAATAGGTAAATGATTGCATTTAAATAATTGTAATAAACAATAAATAAATAAATCTATGCTGCCTTGGATTGAGTCAAACTGTTAGTTTGTTGAGCCCACTCTCGTCTACTCTGGTAGCAGTTCTCCCTAGGCTTCCAGGGGGAATCTGAATTTGCAGCCATATCTAAATATATTGTTGAACCTGAGACCCTCGGCATGCCAGATGGGTATCTTGACACTGGGTGGTGTCTGCTTCTATTCCACACCTAGTAGCAAAAGGCCTAGTAGGAAAAGTACCCAGGCACACATACAGTTAAGACTTGTGAATACTTGCTGGAGGTTTTATGAACCTCCAGCAGATGACCTTGGGAGAACATCTTTCCCCAAGGTCATCTACCCACTCCGTGAGTGGGCAGCCACTCCAAGGGAGCATCTCTGGGTAGCCAGTCCATGGGAGGCCAGGAAATTATCCACCAGAAGTTGGTACTTCTTTGCTGTGGCACCAATGCTCTGGAACCAACTTCCAGTAGAGCTGAACTTGCTTCCTCTCTCTCTACATTTAAAAGGCAATTAATAATACTGCTCTATAGAGAGGCCTTTTGGGGAACTCTGGCTGGGGCTTTCTTCTTCTTGTTTCTTTCCCCCTTCCTTTTGTTCTTCCTGTTTGATAGTTGCTTACTTTGCTGCACATTTCTTGTTTTACTTTTAAAATTCATGCCTCTTGAAATCTGTTGTTGTTTGTTAATTGCTCATTTAATATATTACTGATATTTGTTTTAACGTCTATAAACCAAACAGAATAGTGCATGTACTAATGGGGTAGTAAGCAAGCAAGCAAGTAAGTAAGTAAGTAAGCAAGCAAGCAAGCAAGTAAGTAAGTGTTCTATTCCATCCCTGCATGTTCCACCAAAACGTAATGATCCTCAACCACACTGATTTTTGTTGACCTTCTCCTTCCCACCCACTTTCTTGATTTGAAGTTATGTATCATTACGTGGGAAGGGGTATGTTTTTGCTTCATGAGAAAGACTGCAAAAGGCAACTCTTACTCTGCACAGTTTCTGGCATAGCTAGCGTCAAAAGAAGGTCCTGAGTGTTCCACCCACCCGGATGTCATCGGGGTCAAGACTGTGCTCGCTCCATGCCGATGTGATGCTGCTGTTCAGGTAGGAACCTGACCGCCTCATGTCGAGCTCATCTTCATAGACTTCAGCTGCTATTTCCTCCCGCAAGGGTGACCCTGCATGCAGGAACTGTGTGACAACATGAAATGGAACAAGTTGAGTTTCCTACTGGAATATGTTACAGGACATGCTGGTTATAGATTTCTAGGCTGCCTGAAGACATGGAGTGGATAAGTTAATCTGTGGAACCACCACTCCAAGAATTCCTCTAGCTAATATGGACACTGTATGTGGCTAGATAACTAGGCATTGACTACATGGAGCATAGCATAGGTGGAGAAACACAACAGACCTGTGTGGCTGGTGGTAGCCATAGTCAATGTGCTTCTTATGATGCCTTCTTTCCTTTTTTTATTGGTTATATGAACCATAAGATATTTTCATGCTACCTGTATAGCTCAGTGAGTTGGAGTATTTAGTTGCAGATCCAGGGATTGGGAGTCCACTTTTCCACTGTGCATTCCAAGAAAAGGGCCAACCTCTGTAGTCTTGGGCAAAGTACACAGACTTAGAGCATTATCATATGGTCCAATAAACCACTTCTCATTTTATACCTAGGAAACCCTTTCAAGCATCACCATAAGTCAGAATCAACTTGATGGTGGAAAATTAATTAATAACATATAATCATATGTTGTATAATTATCTCCTGAAAGGTTATTGAAGGATACATAAGAGGGATTTTGTAGCAGCTATACAAGAATATAGGGGCAAGTACTAATTATGTCTCTATCATTTGTTTTCAGTTTCACTCCATAGATGCATAATATATGGTTAATTACTTGGGTATGTTTTTTTAAATGAGAAATACATTTGTAGCCTACTCCATCTCAACGGCTCAGGGAATTATAAAAAAATGCAACACCAGAAATGCCTATCTTTTTCTTGACTTGGGACCCACCTACATGAAACTATTTAATGAATTAATTAATTGCCATGATGAACAGGTATTGACTTTTTTTCTTGGAGTGCCTGATATACTTACGGAATTACAGTAAGTACCACAGCATGTTGTGATAGCCGCTGGCACAGAAGGCAGCAAAATGGATTAATGCTGTGTCTTTGCTTTCTAATAATAACTGAAGAATAGATTCATGTGTATCTACCCTGCTTCCTTTAAACGACCATAATAATATTGGGCTGTTCTTTTTTTCTACATGGCATATTATAGCATTCTGTAGCATGTTTGCATATATTTTAATCCAGGGAACACAGAGATATGGAACCTTATGGCGCATTGGTTAAACTGTTATACTGCTGCTAAAATTCTGCTCACAACCCAGATTCAATCCCAGGTCGTGAGGTTTACTGACCTCCTTGTGAGGTCAGTAAACTGAGTACACAGCTTGCTGGGTATGTGTGTGTGTGGACCATGTGTAGTCTGCATAATTAAAGTTTGTGTGTAGGTGGGGTGAGAGTGGCATACTGTATTTGCATTTCCTGCCTTTTCTCAGGTTAGGGAATCTCACTGAGCATACCATGTGCTGCCGTACCCCATATCCTTGAACCAGATCTAATGCCATAAAAACTTTGGGCAGTCAATATTCCACAGATACATAGAACAAAAGGGCATCAGTATAAACTTTTAAAGTGATGTACACTATATCAAAAAGGCAAAATAGCAAATGAAATATGGAAAGTACAATATTGTAAATAGTGAAAACAACTACCGTTTTGTGCCTTCATACAATATGTTTCTTCCTAAAGGTTTAGAGGAGGAAGAGAACTGGTTTTATTTTCATTTTTATGAACAATTCTGCTGGGTTCCTACCTTTGGGATGAAAAGAAGTGCCAACGTCATGGTGGTCGTAACGTGTGTGTGAACAAAAAAGAGCAGCAAAGACCAGTCAGGATGCAAAGAAGGAACCATTAAAAACCTGAAGCCAGAAATAAGTGGGATGGGACAGAGTAGAAAAGGGTGCATTGAGAAATAAGGTTGTTAGGAAAGTTAGTAGTACATTCCTTGTTAGTATAATAGCAGGCTAGAAGAAAAGACCAGGAAAACAGACAGCATTTCACAAGTCGATACCACCAGCATTAGTGACAATTTTGATATATGTTAATTATTTTAGTTACATTGATAAATTTTTCTTTCACATTAGTCCCGTGAGTTTAAGGTGGCCTACGTGGCTACCTGTAGTTTCGTGGCTCAGTAGAGACTTGAGCCTGGACTTCCCAAGTTATGATAAAGTATTTTGGGGGCAAATTCCTTGGTTCCACCATTTAAAAAGGGGGGTTTTGTCCATCCTCACCTGACAACATGAAAGGCAGCGGAAGTGATCAACTCGTTGTGCAGGGCAATGCCCATATACCGAGGTTCGTGGAACGCAGAAGGGACTGTCCGAGTGGCATAGCAGAGGAAGCTTCCCCACAGTAAAAACAGCATCTCAGCTGGGTAGCAACAGAAACAAAAATGAGGAAATATAAGCACTCCGATATAGTCATGTTCTTGCCCCCAGACTCGTCTGCTCCCTTCCTCCCTTGTCATTTTCCTTTCCTAGGGCCCAAAGGTAGGTTGGTGGGTGGGTGGGTGCTGGAATGAAACTCGCCTAGAAGCTTTTCTACCTAATACTGAAAGTAAGCTTTTCCCTGATGATGGCAGATAAGGGTGACTCCGTGATGGGTGCTTGTGTATCCTCAGAGGTACTAGATCTTAGAATGTCTGTGAAGATTCTCAGTCATCCAGGTGAGTTTATCTGGAAGTTGAGTCATGGCTACTGGACTTCTTTTTTGAGAGATAGAAACGTTTCGCTGTTCATCCAAACAGCTTCATCGATGAAGCTGTTTGGATGAACAGCGAAACATTTCTATCTCTCAAAAAAGAAGTCCAGTAGCCACGACTCAACTTCCAGATAGATCTTAGAATACACCACACACACAAACAAAAAATGTCCTGTTTTATCTGTGGTATGGGAGTTTGGGGCATGTAACCCCTACCACCAGCCTCTGTAACAGACCATCAGCAACTATGCAAATTAAGAACATGATTCACGTGACACTTGCCAGCTGCGGCAAGCTTAGATTGTCTTGTGCGTGGAGCAGGGAAGCCTTGCCATGAAGAGCACATGGGGTAGGGAGGAAGCATAGTCCAGCAAAGCACAGTAAGGGAGAGTGGAATGTTTTGAGAGATTGTGGAGCTAAGATTTAGGAGAGGAATTGACCACTGGGTTGGCAAAGGTTGGTAAAGTCCCTGTTCTGGACTACAACTCCCAAAAAAGAAGACTGAGAAGGAAGCTGCAGTAAGATATAAATGCTGGTTTATCCCCCCTAGAAAAGGTAATGGCGAGTAGGATATAGCTTTCTCTATAAAAGAGAGGGATAATAGGTACAAAACAGAAGATCTGCCCTACTTTATATACTCTGAGATTAAGCAAAGGGAGGGCTTGTCCTCACCAACAACCATCATGTAGTCCCAGCGGTCATGGTCACAGATGTAAAACTGGAGGCCTCTGGTGGTCTGGGAGAGGACCACGAGTGGGATGTTCTTCTCTATGTTCTCCAGCATGCTGACAGTCCATGCAGCTAAGAACCAAAGCACCAAGAGTAGGATCAAAGCCAGCATCTTCAAAACCCGCCTGCTGGACATATAAGGGACTCGCTGGGCCGTGCGGGACAGAAATATCTTCAGAACTCTATATGGGACAGGAAAGCAAATGTGGTCAAAAAGGATAAGGAAAAAGATACAAAATCTGTGGACAAACATTCCCCCCCTCCTTAAAGCTGATACGGCTAAGGGAACCTGGGTGCCACAAGGTCATGCAACACAAAATGAATTGCTGGATGAAGGCAGCCCAATACATGTTGTTAACTCAAGTAAAACACAAGGTAGCTTCCCATGTCCTTTCACAGGCAGAGGTCCAACAAGCCTGGCCACTGACTCTTATTTTGACATTGGCAATGGGAATTTCTACCATTATTCCTCGGGGAACAGTCTAGCTTAGGGATGCAGAGGAAACCATGGAGCCCACGTGGCTTTTCTCAACCAATAAGCAGTTGCCACCTGAGGAGGTCAACTTAGTCATGCTATTTGATGCTTTGATGTGTCCACACATGGACATCACTCCAGTGGACCAATTTGCCCTAACCCACACCTTTTTGAACCCCTGTCAGGGGGTTCTACTATTTTGCTGTAGGTTGGAGCGCTCCAGTGTAGTCCATTCCCAGTAAGTGTGGTAGCTTGAAATGAACTAAAGTAGAACCTGGTGGGTCTTTTTGTCAATTTCCAGTCTTCAGACTATCAGAAACTTCAGAGTATCAGAAACTGAACACTTCCTCTGATCATATGCAGAGGGTCAGGGGAAGTGAAATTATTTTTATTGCATCTACTAAACCATTGCTAATGTGATGAATTACTTCAATTAATTTTTTAAAAAATTGCTTTGCCTCTCTGTGCATTGCTGATTGAAGCCATGTCTGTGGGAAGATTCTCAGTAAGCAATATAGAGGCAGGCAAAGAAAAATATATTTTTAAAATTTAATCAAAGTGATTCATCACTAGTGATCTAGCAGTCATTTAACAAAAAAAAACTGATTCTCTTCTACCGATTCTCCACAGAAGAAGATGAAGGACAATAAGATTGGAGGAGTGTGTCAAATGGCACATTAGCTCCAACTTCAACTGATTGTTCCTAGCCTGATTCAGTGTGCACCAAACTGGCTAGTCTGGACAGGCCCAAATGTAGTATGAGAAAGTACGGAACATAAATACAGTACAATATAAGAATTGTTTTTTGAGTATCTTCCTGGCTGTGTCCGAAGTTATTGTGTGAGGCTACAAGAACCTAATTCCTTAAGCCTAGAACGAGAGTGAATCATTTTCATGTGGATCCTTCTATTGCTCACTTTCAGTAATATTTCTCCACTATTTCATTGATTACTTTATGTGTATGCATATATACAATGGTTTAAAGGCCTCTGATTATAATAAAGGTGTGCAGCACTAGAGCAACAAGATTCGTATCAGGTGCCAGAAGTAATGGAGGGAGGAGCTGAAGTCCCACATGATTAATTGAAATACCTTTTAAGTATTGAAATTATGTGTGTGTTTTAAGCTTGTTGCATTTTGGGTTTAACCTAGCATTGTAGTGAACTTAGCTATTGTATTGTACTTTTAATTTTCTTTTCTTTTCTTTCACAATTGTGTCATTAACTTGGTACCATGAACATGTATATATTACTATTTGTACCTATGTTTTTAAATTGCTGGAAGTTGAAAGACCAATGTGGTCAAAACAACAATAAAGTATGGTATTCTATTATATTCTCCACTCACCAGAGGATCTTTCTTACCTATATAGTTTAAGGGTGATTGTTCCATACACAATGGCAAATCCCAGCATACGCACCCAACGCAGGACAATGCAACGGAAGATGCTTGGTTTGAAGTACAGAATAAAAACCTGAAGGAAAGAAGGAAAAGTAACTGGAGTGTATGTCACTTCAATATTCCCCCTCCAAAATGGTACTGTTTCACAAGGATCCATGTAAAAGACACTGGCTTTGCCAACACAGATTTTCTTGCTGGTGATCAATGGGAAATGACTTCCCACTTCCAAATAATAATTAGTTGGAAAGTGAGGTTGTTGTTCCTCTTTGGGAGTTGGAAGAATATTTCAGTAAACAATTTTGTTTTACTCTTCTAGCGGCCTAATACCGAGAATCCCTAATAATGAGCTTAAACGTACATTTGCTGTTTAGAGTTAGCAAAGGGCCATAACTTTGTTTGTTCCATGAGATGCAGAAGCTGGTGTAGGGCACAGAATCCCTTATCATGACAACCTTCTGTTTGTCTTGTTATTGGAAACCACAGCCATTAAGGCTGCAAAGATAACCTCAAAAGCTATCTGCCAAACTCTGGAAATCTCAGGGGGAAAAGAGACCTATCAGTATTACCTGTAATAAGAGACTGATTTGCAGTGCTTTTTTGCCCCTTCCAGATGACCAGCAGAAACAGAATGGATTACAGTAGGACCCCAGTATCTGATGGGGATTGGTTCCAAGTCTTCCCATGGATAATGAAAACCGTGAATAAGAGAGAATGCCAAAATGTCCCCAAAACTACTGTTTGTGATGGTAACTTGCTTTACAGCTGCTGGTTGTAATGGTAGCTTGCTTTATGGCTGCTGTTTTATGACAGTAGCTTGCTTTATAGCTGCTCTTTGTGACAGTAGCTTGCTTTGCGGCTGCTGAATTATTTATTTATTTTTTCCTCTGCCAACAGTGGATAACTGAATCAGTGGATAATGAATCAGTGGATATGGGGGGTCCTACTGTATACTGCTAAGGATATAGATGCCAATCTCATATGCTGGCCTAGTTAAATCAGATCAGGGCTTGGTCAAGATTGTTTTGCTGTTTGAGGTGAAGTACAAGACCTTGCCTTTAATTCCACATATAGAAGTTAATTGGGCTATCAGTTAAATGTTATGTTAGTATTGATGATGGAAGAGTCTCCATTGTGTTTGAGGACAGCAGCCTACTTTAAAGGTACATGCCAAATGGTGTGGCATGATCTGGTCTATTTTCCAACAGAGGGGAATGGCTGATACTGCTGTCCACTTTCTGTTTTCATCACTTGTGGCAGTTCCCTCATTTCACCTAATGGAAGGGCCAACACTAGAACAGGTCACAGAAGACATCATTTTGATTTAGACTACAGTACAATACAATAACTGTGTTTTTTCCATTTTGTCTCACTCATTCTCTTTGACAATTTCAGAATCTACTAAAATCCTCTGGCATTTTCCTTGCAATTCTTCTCCATGGACTATCTCTTGTCTTTGGGTTTTAATGTGAAGGGTACATATGCATGCAAGATATATAACCTATGTCGTTCATGTTCCTCTTTGCCTCAAAACTTGTCTGCCTGTTCCTAAATCTTTCAAACTATTTCCCCTAGCCCCATAGGCTCTTTCTTCCCTTACCTGCTCTTGTGCTGTCCCGATGGGCTATCGCTTCAGATACTGATTCTTTGGCTCAAATTCATAAAACCATACTTGTCCCTTTGACCAGTATATGGGCAACCCAACTTGGCCACTTCTTGTCCAGCCTCTGACCTTTGTTGGAATCCAGTGAACTGATCCATAAGTATTATATACGCAAATATTTTTTCCAGCATCAGACCCAGCAAGGCTAGGGAACCAATGCCAGTTCAATCTTCTTGGCACAGTAGTACTGCAGCTGTAACCCCTGACAACTCAACCCACATGGGTCCAATCAGGATACTCACAGGGAAGTAGAGCAGGAGAGAGCCAAAGAGTATCGTCTCCAGAAGAACAACTCCTGAAGCCCGAATCCTCTAGGAAAACAGAGATGAATGTGAAATGGTGGTAAAGCCAAATGCAACCAAGAAATGGTGCAGATGTTCTAGTCAGGGGGGGAAATGACAAGCAGAATTTGGTAGTAAAAGTTTGACAAATCCATAGGCCAAGGAAAGAGAAAAGGGTATACTCTCCTACATCCTTCCTGTCACCAATGAAGATATGTTTTTCTACAATTGACAATGGCAGTTGGAGATGATGACCAACATGTCTAGAAGATCTAGTTTGGGGAAGTTGTTATCTAGCCCCTCTCCTTTTGCACATCCATGCAATCTTCCTACTGTTTACTAATGCCTTTACCTTGCTCTTCCTGAAGTGATAGGATACCAGCATGCTGAAGAAAACTGCTAGCATGCAGAAGGCTTGGAAAGCTAGGACAGCAGCCCGCAATGACCAGTCTTCCTGGACTAAACACGGTGTGCCATCAATGCAGGTAGAACATCCCTCCCGACAGGGGCGGCACTCTAGCCGATTTCCAGAATCCGTTGCTCCGTACTGGAAAGCACCTTCCTCTGTTAATTTTGGAAAAGCAATCATTAAAATAATGGCTCACACTCCCTATTTAAAATTAACTGGAACTCCTGGACTGCTCTTCTGTATCCACGCATCAAGATAATTGATTAGAAGATAACAGGCCTGAGAAAAAATTGGGAAAGTCCTTGGAATATTCGCCATTTAATTAATAATGATGAGACATACAGACACAAGCATATATGGACTGTGGCAGCGAAAATATTTTATACTGCATTCTTCTAAATATGATGAATAAGAAGAAATTACTTAGCCAGAAAGAATAGTACAGTTCTTAAGTGTAACAACAAAGGAAGAGGGACAAAACATCACACTGGCCCTTGATAATTTTGAAACAAAACAGAATTATTTGTTCTGAAAGTTCTGCTTCTCATCTGTCTTTGAAGGTACCAACCAAATGATCCCAATACTAAAATCTCAAAGAATGCAGATAAAATAAATAAGCAAAAGTGACTGTATGTAAAGCACAAGTCTCATCATTGTAGCAATTAGTGGCTAATTCATATCCATTTCTTTAAATATTGTACTTGGATTTTAATATATAACTTAGAACATCCCATGAGAATGAAGTTGACAAATGGCTATGCTGCTTGGCTGTTCTGGAAGTTACAGTTCAAAAGAGTAACTTTTCCAGGCTCCAAAAGGCATCACTATGAAACCTGTCTTTTGAATTTTTATCCCAGAGAATTTTTTAAAAATTGCATAGCATCACTGAATAAGTGTTTGGAAGGCCATATAAGGGCATTGATTCCAACCCACAGCTCAGTGAAGAAATCCAGATCAAAGAAAATCTGTTAGATGGTTGTCCAATTTTCTCTGGAATGTCTCCAGACCTGGAGCATTCCTCAGGTAATTGGTTCCATTGTTGTACTGCTCTAACAGGACGTTTTTTTCGTAATATTCAGCTGAAATCTGGCTTCCTGTGTTTCACAAGCTGGCCATGTTGGGAATAAAAGTAATACAGGACGGGATGCACAAATTTTTTGAGCCTGAGGGCTGCATGTGTTGTCAGTTGGGGTCGAGGACTGTGTGCTTCTACCCACATGAGCCACTAACAGCAGTGGTGAGAGAGCACACACAATTTTGTCTCTCCAGTGCCTTAGGAGCACCTGCCTGATGTCTCATTAGCTCTTCTCCACGTTGTATAATAGAATGATCAAAAACCATTTATAATTAAAGTTCTTGCTCTCAACAAATAAATTCAATCTCAGTCTAGATAAACTGTTACAATGGGACAAACAAAGGTAGTACATACCAGATTGGCTGTTACTGGTGATGATCGGGGAGGAGGATGCTTTGCTTACTCCATAGAAACCTGGTTTGCAGAGGCAAAGGTATTTCCCAAGAACAAAGCCCTGTTTTTCCTGTGGTACGCACTGAAAAGAGAAATGCAGTCTTCCGAGTTAGTCTGCCCCCTTTTTGCTCCAGAACATTCTTGACAACTATATTGCCAAGGTGTCTGTAGTTTGCAAAATGGTTGGCTCTGAATTTTTGGACCTACTTTCTGACTTGCTTTTAGTTATTGCATGTTCATATGTACACTAATTTCAGGCTTTCCATCCCAGGATGAGATGCTAGTACTCCTCACTTAACAACCTTCCTGTTTAATGCCCACTCATACAACCATCAGCAGCAGCTAAAGCACACGCTGCTGCCTAATTGCTGCCTCAGAAGGAACCAGCTGTTCCAACCCAAAGGGCTTGGGCAAAAGTGTCCATTCCTGTTTCTTCTTGCTTATATCTACTTTGTCAGCAGCTCAGAGAGGAGGAAGCAGGGCTACAATGCCCCCCCGCCTTCCTCCTCCTCTGCTCCTTCCAAGGGACAGGTGTTGCTGCAGGCATCACAATGCTCTGCCAGGGAGGAAAATGACCCATGTGGGGCTAAATGTTGGCCACATCCATCTATATTTTTTCTTCTACCTCATTCTGTTTCTCCAGTGCCCCCCTCTCCCACCCCCAGGGCCTCCCTGCTCTGTCCTGCCTGCAAAGGAGGACAGCCTCAACAAACCACAAGCCATCCTCCTTAAACTCCTGGCTTAACAACCAAATCACTTCATCACCTAGTTGTAGGAAGCCAACTGTCATTAAGTGAGGAGTGCCTGTACTCTTGGGGCAAAAATTCTCTCTTCAAATTGACACGCTCCACAGTACCATGCCTGTAGTTTTTTAAAAAAATAAGGCTAAGATGTCTAGGAGCTTCCTAAGATCAAGATCTTCTGCACATAATTAGCAGAGAACTGTCTGAAGACACTGGATAGTGAATTGTATTGAAGCTAGACCAACCTATAGCAGACAAATGTTTGAATGAGAACATGTGCGTCTAAGGTATCCAGTGTAATCTCTGGTTTTTTTTCCTGAAGGAAGAACTAGAAATAAGTAAAACAAATTAACAACTGTATTTCTTTGCTTTGTGTTAGGTGTCCCCAGCACACATTTTTACTGGCTTCAAAATGTCTTCTCCTTGAAAGGACTGCACATGCTCAGTGGCATTTGAGGCCTGCTGGATGGGTAAGCATAATCAATGATAGGCAAAGCTTGAGGAAAGCCAAATATCCAGCAAGAAACAGGTTAGCAGGCTAATTTTGTCAGTTTTCTCCTCACAAAGGTATGTGAAGGTTCCAAAGCTGGGAGGTCAGGGGATCTGTGACTGACTTTCTTCCTCTTGGTTATGAGAATAGATCCTCTTTACATAATTAAGTGAAGTCAGGTGTAAACCATGTGTGCTGGTTTAAAGAGGACAGCCCTCTGTTTGAAGAGATTCCAAACGAATCTTCTGTTTGAAAGTGGCCTTTATTTAAAGCGCAGCCAAGTCTAAAAACAATGTAAGGATTTTTAAAAAACTAAGCAGGAAGAGAAGAGCGATGGCCTTGAAACTGCTCCTCAACAGGTAGCAGCAAGACGGCAGGCTGCACAAACACACAGTTTACCTCGCCATGGTTTTCCCCCTTCTGGTGAAGCATAGCTCACCATTTATGTCTGGTGGGAAAAGAACTGTGTTTCTACTTAAAACGTACTGGTTGTTTCAAAATCTGCATGCATACAAGTGTGGAAATTTATATTTTTGGATGACAGCTCCCACACAATCTCTCAGCAAGACTGGCTCTTGGCCTGGTTAGCTGGAAAATTGTTGAATTTGCAGTGGTTCATGGAACGGGGAGGACGCTTCCTCCCAAAACTGTGAGAGGGACTTCCCATGAGTGTTCAGAGGTGTAGTCCAAAAATCCTAAACACTTTTTATTTATTTCTGCCACAGGGAAGGAGAAAAGGGACAAGGTATGTGAAGGATCAAGATCCGTTAGTGAGCTGTGGGCCTGAGCAACTGTCCTATGGCTAGTCCCTAAATCCAAGCCTGTCCAGCAGGACTTTGATTCTGAGTATTTCACACCGCTTCTGGGCCTGAGCCTAGAGATGATACCTTTATGCTTGCCTTTACGCTTTCCCTCTATAAACAGAGACTTAAAAGATTACGACTCGGATTCTCCCCTCCTTGTCATCCAACCCACCTCCTAACCTAACCTCTTGCCTGATTATTAGTTAGAGCCAAGTGTCTCAGCTCTCACCCAAAACGCTCCTTTTGTGTTTTTCACAGCTCCTCACTAGCTTGCTCATAATGGCTCCCTGCCCCTTTTTTCTCGACATCAGTGGTTAAACATTTAAACATTATAATAGCCAAGTGCGGTATGGACAAATCCTTTTCGTAAAACCTAAATGGATCACTAATGCTGCAGAGTGCGCTAATCCCTCAGGGAGTGACTGCAGCCAAAAAAGCTAAATTGACCACTGTATGAGCACTCTCCCCATGTGAGCCTCCTAGAGTTTTAATGCCAAAGGACCAAAGGATCCCGCAAGCGGTGCCAGAAGAACAGATGCAAAGGGAGAAGTGGGGCAGAGGGGCTGAAAGAAGTAAAGAGTTACTGTGCACAAAACTAGCAGGCTGCTCCCTCCACAGACTCTATTTACAACCCCCACTCAGATCTCAGTGTTTTCATGCTGTAAACATACAGATCAAGTTTCAGACTCTGAGGGATGTGAGTGATGTTAAAGCCATGTAGCAGAAAGCAAAATGGGAAAGGTGACGGACCAATAACAGGACAGGTATGGTGAAGGTGAAGCAATTCCATACATTTTCCAAAATTTGACACACACACCCTAAATGTTGTTTTCTGAATTTATGGGATACTCATAAAAAGACCCTCTCAAGTCTTATACTTGAATTTAATGTAAAGCATCAGCTTGCTAGCTTTGGTTTTTGTATAATTTGGAGGTAGTCTCCCCCTTTAGAACTTCCAAATCCAACTGCTTCCATGCTGGGGACTATTGAAAATATGTGTGGGTAAAGCACAAAGGTGTGAAGGGTAAGCTACATTATGATCTCTCTTTCTTTTCAAATTTGCTTTTTCTATGAATGAAATTGCTGAAGCACCGATTCCTTGCACTGGTGAAACAAGTTCAGCTACTGTATATGTTGCTTAAAAAGCACAGTTCTTCTTCACCTCCATCTTCCTCTTTTTTCCTGAACCTTTGGCCTTCCAGATGTTTTGACATGCAAATCCCATCACCCTCATCCAGCTGGTATGGGTTTGTGGGGGTTGTCATCCAAAATACCTGGAGGGCCAAAGGCTGCACACCTGGTTTGTTGACTCTCTTCATTTCTTTTGAATTTAGGTATTGCACACTTCAGGCCAGATAAATCTATCTTTTTGTGTTTACTCTGTACAAGCACTATGCAAGTGCCAGAGCTAGGTTGGCTGCTAGCCAGGGATAGGATGTTATCTTAGGTGGTGGAATGTTGGGGTGTGTGTGGAAGAACTATCATCATCACCTTCCATTCTTTGCAGCCTGAGATGGTAGCTGCTATTGGCTTTTCCCTCTAATTGCAGCTAGTGATGCTGCATCCACATCTCCACAGCATGGGCATTTCGCACCTGGGAATGTGTACTGTGCATAATATCTGACCCCCAGATGTCATCAGGGTGAGGGATTATGTAGGCAGCTGGTCAGTAAATGCTCTCACTGTGGAGCTGGAGAAGCAGGTAAAAGAAAGAAGCTGCTCCCAGCACTGTTACTACCCTTTGCATTGCATCATGAGAGCAGTATTGTGGTATTGTGTGAGGGTAGCAGTGACAGCAACAGTGGAACTTCACTCCTCACCTTGGAAGAGAGGAGCACTGTGCACATGAATGAGGAGATAGTAGAATCAGCAAGAGACCTTTTCAAATTCATTGAGAGTTCAGGGATATTTGAGATTTCTGGTAGGTAGAAGCGCCTATGCAGAACACAGAGAGCTAGAATAGAATGAAGAATTGGGAGGAAATACATAAGAATTACTGTTAGTGGCCTAAATAGGGCCAGCCAAAGATCTTTTGCAGCCTGGGGCAAAATGACAGATGGCACTTCCAACCCACAGCGGAGGTCATAGTCCTCTAGGCCAGCCAAGTTATTTTGGTACATAAGATGAACACACACACAAAAACACCCCCCTTCCCCCCTCTGTAGCAGAACAAATAAAATAATGGCAATTTAAGTAACGAAATGGGCAGGTTTTCATTTCGTTGTCAAGAAACTCAGCTTCTAGCAGCTGTGGAAGATGCCACGCTTGACATGTCGTCAGCCCTGGACGGAAAGAGTATTAACAGTACCTTGAACTAGAAGCTCTAAGGGCTGGTCTAGAACTTTCTATTTTCTGAGTATTTGTAATGGAGGCTAGCAATTAAAGTCATCTAACATCTGAAACCTCTTTATTGTAAACTAATGGCTGGATTAGACAGGTCTAATGGGGTTGAGAGAAAGAGTTTAGCAATCAGAGCAAGAGGAGGCTAAGCCACATCATTATGGAGTTCTGCCTAGTGTGAAAATGTATTGCCGCTAAGGGGGATGAGGGGAGAGGAAGCATCAATCATTCGTTCAATGCCTGCTCTTGTTGATTTCATTGAGTAATGCAGAGAGACAGGTTAGCTCTCGGCAAGGAAGGCCCTAATGTCTAAGAAGCAAGAATACTATGGACGTCCTTGATTTTCTGCTCTGAAAATTATGTATTTGCTATTGCCAATAAATTTTCTGAACAGGCAACCGATTTAAGCAACAAAGATTTTGTCTGAAAGAGAACGTTACAATTCCACTTTTATGGAGAAATGTCCCAAGCAACTGGGGAAACATCCAGTGGATATACAAGTGCAGCTTTTCCATTTATCTAAAGTGGTTTCAGAGGCCCTGGGGAAAGTGGACAAGGCAGGACAAAAGAATGGTGCTGGAGGTTTGGACTGATGAAAGGAAGGTGGACACACCAAAGGTTCAGCCATTACAGTATTTACTTTCTAAAGCTACATGCACAACACAAGTTCAAAGAAGATCTGCCTTTTTACTTAGAAGTGTTTCCCAGATGTACAATGGGCATGGATCTTGGCAAATCTTTGGTACCAAGTCCCTAGGCTGAGTCTGAGTCTTTGGTTCCAAATTCCAAGTGCTAAGTCTCAAGCCCAAGGCCTTTTAACAAACAAGTCCCCCACCCACCCCAGAAAAAAGGAAGGGAATAGGTGGGTTCCAAGTCATGAGTTGAGTCCAGGGCATTGGGTGAGTGGGGGGGAACTGAGTCAAGTCTGATTTGAGTTGCTCAGGTGACTTAAACTTGACAATGAATCCCACGACTCGAGTCCCCATCCCTGACAATGGGGAGTGTTTAAAGGGGTTGTCGTGAATGATGCTTGGCACTGGAAATAGACTTTTCTAGAGCACAGCTAAATTCAAAACATGGATGTGATCAGATGAGATTTAGAATGGTTCAGACAGGGCTTTTATGAAACAGATGTGAAGAGGCCTTTGAAATGGGAATGGTACAGGAACAAAACATTACTTTTTAAAAGGAACTGGGTGTCTCATTTGTCAAATTGTGACATATTATCTTTATTATTGCTTTGCACACTAAAGAAATATGTTGCATTGTGCATATTAGCACATTGCAGTGTCATTGCCAGCAAACCAAAAAAATATAGAAAAAATATTTTGGCTTTCTTTAGTGGTCAATTCTGAAACAGCACCTTGAAAATATTTAGCAATGTTTCCCTTGCCACTGTGAAGTAATAAGGGAATGGTATAAACCTTGGAAAGTCAGGTCAGATGCTTATAAAAATGTCTTAAATACCTCTTAATAATTTACCTTTTGAAGGTAACTAGTTGCATTAAAAGAGTAATTTGTTAGACATTCCTTATTTTATATTTGAAGTCTTAACTTACTTGCATCCTCATTACCCAAAATACAGCCAGCAACAGGTGGGGTATGTTACTAAGTTGTAAGAAATAGCTTTCAAGCTATGACAGATCTGTACCCCAAATTGAAGGTTAGGTTGTAGGGGAGATGGAAGTATTTCTAGAAGGATCTCAAGAATCCCTGAATTCAGATCCATCCGTTGCCAGCCTCATGTTGCAACAGAAGAACGAACTCCTTTGAGAAAACTCTAAAATATTTCAAAAACTCCCCTCTGGCTACAGTGAAAGAGGAGGTGCCTAGCAATCAGTTTGGAGTTGGTTTGGAACCTGCTGATGGCACTAAGGTTGAACAGGAGGTGCAAGGCAGCGTCGGGTCTCAGGAAAATGAGCAGGATGACATGCAGGATGACTTTCTGGATAGGTCCAGAGAGGAAGAAAATAAATACATTTGTATTGTTGGATGTGCTTGCAGAGGAGGGAGGGGTTCTGGATTTTTTCATTGGGAAAGCGGTAAACAAGATGGAAGCACAACACATGAAGACAATGAATTTAGCAGGAAAAGAGGAAATTCAAAAAGAAATCTATTGGCTTAATGAAGCAATCACAGAGAGAGCAGTTGGTTTTCTGTATGTTGATTGCTTAAAGCTATTAATTGATTGCCATGATTTGGGAAATGGATAATGGAAATATGAAGACCAGTGTAAATATGAATATATGCTAGCTTTTATGCGTAAAGGAAAATCTTTAGACCAAAATGTAACCCCTTTATAAAAAGGTAAAGGTAAAGGTTCCCCCCCGCATATGCATGCTAGTCGTGTCCGACTCTAGGGGCGGTGCTCATCTCCGTATTCAAGCCGGAAGAGCCAGTGCTGTGCAAGTCCATGGCCATGTGGCCGGCATGGCTACAAGGAAACACTGTTTTACCTTCCCGCTTTTTACGGCGGTACCTATTTATCTACTTGCATTTACATGCTTTTGAACTGCTAGGTTGGCAGGAGCTGGGGTTATCAGCGGGAGCTCGCTCCGCTGCATGGCACCTGGGATTCGAACCGCCGAGCTGCCGACTTTGCAGTCTGCAGTTTAGATGCCTCAGTGCACTGAGCCACCACCCTTTATAATTGCCCTCAAAGCACTATCCCTAGTTATGGTATAGCATGCAGGATGGGATGTTGTGAGGTTGTGCTACTTCACTCACTGAGGCCTCTGATAGACCCAGATAACCTAGTTGTCCTGGTTTAGGTCAGTCTAGATCAGTGGTTCTCGACCTGTGGGTCCCCAGGGGTTCCTGGATTGCAGTTCCCAGCAGCCTCCACCACTCACTGTACTGGAAGGGGTTTCTGGGAATTGCAGTCCAGGAACACCTGGGGACCCAAAGGTTGAGAACCACTGGTCTAGATTGTGCTGGACAGGCCATACTTTGAAGTGTGGTATGTTCTTTGGGGCAATCCTTGAATTCACATGCAAGGATTAACCTCACCAACCTCAAGCAACCCTGTTTAAATCAATCTTTTTTTCCTTTTAAAAGAAAAGGAGGGGGAGATCTGCCTCCTGCCTCCTTCTCTTATATTTTGCTTAAGCCAATTATCTTAAGAAACTTAAAACTGATTTCCTGCTCCCCTGTGAACGGAAATGAAGTTTTCACTTTTAAAAAAATTGCTGCAAACATAAACAGCATGACAGTGATGCATGTTGCCGATGCATTAGCAACAATGAAAAAGAAATGGGAAATATCCTTTCCTTCTCCTCTTCAGGGGACTGGGAAGGAATCTTTCCATTTCTCAAGATTGTTAAATAGCTTAAGCCACCTGCTTTGGTTCTGTCCCAACAACCACACATGTTAGAAGCAAGCCAAAAGGGAGCAATCCTACCTTTATTTAAAAAAAGCACAGTAGCATCTGACAGGGACAGAAGTGAGTACACCCCATCACATTTTGGAAATATTTTAGTATATCTTTCCCCCTCTCTCAACAGTGATGGGGGGCTCAGGCAAAGTCTATCTGCTACTTATTGGGCTGTGATGTATAAAATGGAGGACCCGCAGCTAGATTTCCTCAGACTGACTGTTTGGATAAGCAGCAAAACGTTTCAGTCTCTTAAGAAAAGAAGTCCAGTTGCCATTACTCAACTTCTAGATAAACTCACCTGGATGACTGAGAATCTTCACATACAGATATATCTTTTCATGTGACAATGCTGAAGAAATGACACTTAGCTACAAAGTAAAGCAGTGAATATAGAGCTTGTATAACAGTGCACCGGTAAATGTAAATCCTGGTAAAGCACATCTTTTAGCATGTCTGAACTTCTGGGACCTGCTTTGAAATAAGAATTATTTAAACTCAAAAGCTTGCAATGTTCCTTGTTTTTTTATTTTTAACAGTGGCCTATAAAGGTATCGCCTGTAACTTACTTCTCATGCCTAAACCAACATAGCTGTTGTGAGTTTTTCGGGCTATTTGGCCGAAAAACTCTGAAAGTTTTTCTTCCTGACGTTTTGTCAGTCTCTGTGGCTGGCATCTTCAGAGTGCAAGGAGCTCAGGGAACTTGGAGTTCTCTCTGTGCTCTGTGATCCTAATCAACACTTGCATCTTGCACATTGGGGGTCTCAGAGCACGCACAAAGAAGTCTAACCACCACTCTTGGGATCCTGAACACATAATAAACATGTTTCACTGACTATATTCATCTGGACTGTTCCATTTCTTACACACCACAAGGTGGAACGGAATATATCCATCCACTCTCTCTGCCAGAATTTGAGGCCTAATTAGACATGCCTTGAGGAACAGATCTAAAGCATCTGTTCTAAGCATAAGCAATGGCATGCTGAACATATAAAGATGTGGTCAAGAAAGACCAGAAGCAGACAAATTAGTGTGGGATGAAGAGAGTGAAAAGAAGAGGAGAGAATTGTGAGGACAAGCAGAGTGGTTAGCTCTAATGAAAACTAGGTCCCTCACAGATTGCAGAATCAAGAGTGCCCGAGGAAAAGGATATTTAAAGGGCTCCCATGGTTCAAAAGAAATGATTTAATTACACACACACATAATGATCAGCGTGGGTTGCTGGTATTTACCCAGCATGAGAAAAAGAGGATGGAACAGAAAGAAGGACCAGAGATAGATGTGAGCAATTAATTAACAACACTGAACCTTGTTTTTGTTTAAAATTTTAAACAGAAAAGGCCTTGTTCAACCAGAAGAGGAAAGATTCAAAAGAAATCTCCATGTTATGCCATTTTGGATATTGCAGGGAAAAGAGATTTTACCATAAGGCAAGGAATATGTAGTGACTTACAAATCTGGAAGCTATCAAGAGCATGTCTATTGGACTCAGAATCCATTCAGAAGGTGGTAGAAAAGAACTATCTGGTGCCATCTTTAAGGCTTTAAATTTTGAGATTTACTTTAGTGCAAATACTTACGCATTATAATCCATGGACCACTTCTTTAAAGGCATGGAATATAGTAGTCAAACTACCATGGCTATGTACAGTATATGCTTTGAGCAAAATGATATATAGAAAATGGCAGTGGTATTATTATCTACAGTGGAATAACACCATGGCTTGCATTTCTAAAACGGCACCATGTCCAGAGAAGAAAAAGTCTGAGGGTCTATGGAAGCTTGCAGAACTATAAAACATTTTCACAGCTGAATCAGATGCGGCAGGAGTACTGAATGGAACATGGCAACGAATGCTGAACATGTTTATAAGGTAGAGAACCCTGGGAGTTTGGGGAATTGGGAGGGAGAATGTACAGTATACCCACTGCTAAAGTTTGTTGCAAGTCTCATTGAATTTCTAGGTTAGGAGGCTACATACCGTATCTCTGAGTATTAGAAGCTAGAGGCAAAGCAGAGGGAATCGCTGTTTCCTTTGTTCCCCATGCTTGGAGTCTTCCTGAATGTCTGGGAGTTAACAAGCTAATGGTTGCTGAAGTAATTGGATCCTCCATCTCATCTAGTGAGCCTTTTTTTTCATAAGTCTTAAATGAATGGGAGTAGGTGACCCCTGTGATTTGCTACCAGTATGAGGCCTCAAGCTGGTGAAGTGTGATATAACTGCTCTGAGCCGAGGGCAAATGTTTCTGCCATTACTGACCAGCTCATCATCATTGTTCCAGCAATGGTACTCGAGAAAAAGAGCCTTCCGGTCTTAATTTCATTATGGCTATGGAATCCTAGCAAGAAATGACACTGGGGTTCAACACTGTGTATAGCTGCCTTTGGGTTGACATCATTTGTTTTACCATATAGAATTATGGAATAATTGAGTTGGAAGGGGCCTCTGCTCAGTGGAGGAATATAAATCAAACCAGATCTGACAGATGGTTGTCCATTTGCATATCACATTTTAAAAGTAAGATGGACACACCTAGGTTGCACCAAAGGACACTGAACACTGGGATGCATCATAGTTCCAGGTGCCTAACAGACTTTTATATCTAACAAACACTTAAATCCCATTCTTTCCTATACTGATTTGGCTTTTGTTTTCTGCTTATGTAAAATAGACCTAATGTAAAATCACACAGTTGACTCAGAAACAGATCCCTGCAATTTCTTCAGTGCAAAATGTCCTATAAATAATTTCTTTGGCACATTGCTCCAATGTGAGTGCCACTACATATGCTCCTCTTGGAATAAAAGCCAAGGCTGCCTGTATCTTCTTCAGGCTAAAAGATTACTAACTGTTCTGTGCTATGGCAGCACAAATTGTGTACCTTGAACAAGTGAACGATGTGGTCAACTGTGCATTTTGGCTAGAACCCTATTGAAAGATACATGTGTAAAATGTTAATCGTGCAAACAGCGTGCCGATTGTATGACTGGTTGCACACTAGTTAATCAACTAGTATGGAAACTGGTCACCCTGATGGATACCCTAAGGCGTGAAAAATACTTATGTGATTTTGGGCCTTGTAATCAAGGAGCTGTGCAAGTGACTTTGCCCTGCCTTTTACTACTCTAAATCTCCCGAAATGCCACATAGCCACACCCCAGCTCATTTCTAGATATTGCACTTAGATATTCTAGATATTGCTTGTGTCCTTCCATATGAGTGACTATATACACAGTTCAGTGGGAACATAAGAAGATTGAAGGCATTTGTCTGCCTCATTGACAATCACCTGCCAGTCAAAATAGACAATGCTGCATTAAATGGATAAATTAGTCCCATAAGGCACCAAAGGCAAGTCTCAAGACCATTAGGAATTGAAAACTGTTATGAACTGTTATGAGCTTTAGGCTTCATATCAATTCTGATTCCAGAAAATAAATGGGAAACCCCTGGGTTTTATGAACTTACTCATATTATTTCAAGTGTTACAACAGTGTTTTTGAGCCGTTCCAATTTGTTCAGTGGAGCCTGTGCTGAAGAACTTTCGACTAAACTGTGTTCCCATCTTAATTCAGAAAGAAGCTTGGATGGAGGTAAGATGGTTGGAACTAAAGTTTTACATAGGCTATAGAGGAATAGGACTTGCGTATATCAACTAAGGGAGTGCCTGCATTGAAAAATAATGTTCCAAGATTGGAATGACCACATTACAGTGTTTTCTATTCACCATGATGTAAAAGTCAATGCAAATCAGCCCAGAATTTTTCACTCTGAATCTGTAATTTTTCCCTCCATTGCTGAGGCTTTCATTTTTTTGGAAGTGAATTCATTCACATAACTTCAGGCAATATGATCACAAGGTAAGGTAGCAGAGAACCTGGCTGCTGTATAAATCCTGTCCTCCCCATGCCTGGTGACTACATGTGCTTGTCCTTCCTTCCTTCCTTCCTTCCTTCCTTCCTTCCTTCCTTCAAGGTTTGCCCCCTAGTGCTAGGATATGCTAGGATAGCTAGGTGACTGAAGAGAAGGAAAAAGAGCATGGAATTGAAAAAAAGAGAGAGAGAGAGGAATTCATGAGTCAACCTTGGGCGCTTTTACACAACCCCTAAGATCCGCTGGTCCCTTAAATTCGGACCAGAGATCTTGTTTCCAGCTTTTTAAGGCAGTTCTGCTTTGGCCATCCAAATTTTCAGGAGGCATGGTTAAAGCAGAGATATCTTCACAACCTTGAAACAAGGCTGACTTATAATTTCCTCCTCTCTTCTTGCTGATTTCTTGCTCGCTCTCTCCACCACCCCTCTTCAGCCATCAAAATGCTCTAATGCTAGGACTAAATGTTTGAAATAAAGAGAGAAATAAATAAATGCAAGGGGAACAAGGAAACCCAGGCACCAGGTGTGGGGAACAGAAAATTCAAATGGATAACAATCTGCAAACAAGGCTGATTGCCAATTTCTTCCTCTGTCTCTGCTGAATCCTCTATGGTTGGCTTAAATAAATAAACACAGTGAGACCCAGCTTCCTAGGTGCAATTTCAAAACAAATTTCGATTTTCCCATTGTGTTGTTACACCCTACTTCAGGTTCCATTAGTTTTAATAGCTAGGAGTAGCCACTTAGGTAGTTCTGAAGTTGAGCTTTTAATTATTCTTTCTTTCTTTTTTCATTTTTGCTTCAGGCACCAACATGTCTTACATAGATCTTGCTACAGATTTTTAAAAACATGTATACATTTTGAACTCTACTACTGATATGGCCAAGCAGATGAATTTCCTGCAGCTTTTGAAAATTGCTCCCTTGCATCCAACTGATTTAGATGCCTGGGAGAAATCTCAAGATGATTTCTGTTGTATGGCTCGAGATGTGTAGCACCGACAGCAACCACAGTAAGCTATAGGACTGAGAGTGAGTGATTGTCCCAGCACTGCACTGGTGCCCATTACATGTTATGGGCTTCTAATGACATACAAACACACACTTGGTAAAAGGTGCTTAAATGCAGATTTGCACATTAAAACCCTGCTGTGCAGTGAAGGTACAGAGCAGCTGAGAGAGGCAGATGGGTCAGCGGGGGAGGGGGGGATAATGCAGAGATGCCAGGAGCAAAGGGGAAATGAGACACAAGAGGGATAGTGAAAAGAAGTCTAGCAGAGGAAGAGGACTGATGCTGGCTGTGAGGTGCTAGGTAGGAAACATTAAACAAAGAGAACAAAACAAAAAAATCAGAATGAGTGGAAAAGAAAGAGAACCCTGTGGCAGAAAGGAATATTCACAGAAGAGTAAAATCTGGAAAGATTCAAAGAGAAAATTGCCTTTCCTGTTCTGAGCAGTGCTTTTTTATGGGGCAAAAGCTACCAAAAAGGATATTGTGTACAAGGCTGTCATTTATGTAGGCTTTTAAATTGCAGAATTGCTGTATGCAATGGAAAAGGCTGTTGAGGAAATAAATGGGAATGACACACACATACACACACACAGATATCCTAATATACATAAACTATATCTTAATTGGCATTTATCTTTTAAAATGAATACAGCATAAACAATGAAAAACCATTTTACATTAATATTCTTTTGATTACCATAATTAATTAAAGGAAAGATAAATTAGGCTTGTGGAAATCATATGCAGTTACTTTGTTTCCTTTCAATATAGCTTCTTCTCTGGCTTTTAGATAATAATTTCCTGTTGTTGTTTATATGATTTGTAGAAAGTAGTACTGTACAGTGCAGGGAGCATGTTATATATTGCAGTTTGCAATGGTAGTGTATTCAAAGAACTCTGCTCAAAATGCACAGGAGGTTTTTTTGGTGTTGGCTTGTTCCTTTCCATTGTAAAGAACTAATCTAAAGAAAGACCCAGCTTGGCGAAATGCTAGGTTTTCAGCAACAGTTCTGAAATAGTTCCATGTTTATGTCAGTCTTCCATGTGTCCTATACTGTCTTTGGCGGTTATTTCACGTCCCTCTCTTACCTCTCTGCGGCCCCGCTGGAGACTAGTTACGGTCATCGAAACCTCACGTACCTGTGAGTTGAATTCGAAGTGGCTCCGCCCCCGCCCCCTGAAGCGCGCCATAAGCGGGGTTAGTGATTCCCCTCTCAAACGGCTGGAATCTCCTCAATGCGCTTCTCGATTCGCGTTGAGGAGACGTCTGATTTCTACGAATTCGGATCGTTGATTCATTTTCCCCACTTTGCGATTTCTAACTTCTTCCCTGGTGTCTCAGAGAACCAGATAATCGATTATCCGGTTATCCGAAGTTTACTATCAGGCGTTTCGGCACGAATAGAGGAAGTGAGGAAGGGTACAAATCGAATTCAACCATGCAGCCGTGAGTACTCGGAAACAGGGGTGGCACCGGATTCACATCACGTGATGAAAACCGGAGTCAAACCGAATGCTGCAGAACCGCGCCACGAGACGGGACGTGAAATAACCGCCTTTCTCTTCCTCTCTTCCCTAAATACAATGGTCTAGCTTCCATTTTCAAAATCCTATTTGGTTGTTACAGCACCGTCCTAAACCACCATAATTTATTTAGAGATGCAATAGTCCTTCTCCATAGTTGTTATTCAGTTGAAACTTTCATTGATGCCAATAAAAGCATAGTCAAAAATGCAAAGGAGCACTTTCAAGACCCAGTGTTCTTTATGATTGTCAGGATTGTGGAAGGCAGATGAAAAATTAAGGCCACCCCCACCTCTATAGTTCAAAGATTATTCAAGCCTCTTCTTGGCTGCCATTTACATAACATGCCACACTGTCTGCACATCAATTGAATTCATGGGCAATTGATTGTATTCATGCAATTAAGGTCACATCTGTTTTGACCTTTAAGACCTCCAGAGGACAGATTTTGTAACAACAAATTTGCCAGCACCTGCATTCCAACCAATCTAACATTATGTCATTAATAGGCCACAAAGGATGTGTGTGTGTGTGTGTGTGTGTGTGTGTGTGTGTGTGTGTGTATGCGCGCACATGTGCACCTCTCCTGGACAAATGATAAGATGTGACTTACAATTCAATCAACAAAATGTTAGGTGGTTGATCTGAATCACGTTCCAAGCATAGCATTGCATTATATGGAGGTCTGAAAATATTCAAAGTTTAAATTTATATAAAATTTCATTTCAGCTCTGTCCTTTTTTAACGACTCATTAGCTGTCTCAGCAGTACTTTGATCCCAATTCCATACCTTAGCACCACATGTTCTTACTGTTCTAGTGGTTTGTCTGCTTAACAATAACCCCCTTGAATAAGGGTTTTGACACTTCAGTTTTATCTACAGGACTTCACACACTGGAGGCACTATAGTAAGTGTTACAAAAAGCACTAGCTAGAGGAGGCAAAAATTTATTCAGAATGACAATGGGAAATAGACGTAAAAGAGAAAACTCTTAGTCTGCCTTTCTACCAGTCTTCTACTAATCCGACATCACAATATGATTTAGCTGGGCATATAGCTGGAAGCGTCCCCTTACCTGAGTACTGTTGAGGTCACACTGGTGTGTGTTTGCAAACCATCCCTGTCCAGCTGCGCACTGGTTTATATCAACATTCTGGATTTTAACATCCATCCTCACGACCCCTCTGGAACAGATAACAAAAGGGGTTAGGCGTATACTGGGCAAGGAGAGGCAACAGCAGGGGAACAGTTCTAACATCTGGTCTTCTGTGGCCTGGGCATACATACAGTCTTGCAGATGTTACTGCAGCCAAATGCGATGCATATTGGAGCTTGGAAAGTTAGCTTTTAGGATACAATTTCTAAAATCCCTCTGCCAGCATGACCACTGGCCACATGACCATGCTGGTTAGGAGGTTTTGGAAACTAGTCCAAAAATATTTTTTCCCCCTAAATTTGGCCATTAAGAGCACATCACACGAGTAGCCTGTCCATTACTGGCTGGGGTCAAATACTTGATCCTGGCTGTATAAAAGCTTAATATGCTGCCACTCAAATAACTACTTTGTGAGTTATTTATTTAATTAGCTTGTATACCAACCCATAATGCACGGGACACTCTGGGTAGTTTACAACTGAGATGCAATCATATAAGACCCAATGTACTACGAATGTACTATCTATAAAAACAACACTTCATCGCATGCCATTAGCAACCCAACTTAAAGAATTAAATGGCTTAGCACTTCAGGTTACTATGAATGAAAATGTGCTTTTAAAAGTATAGTTTTTACCTGCTTTTTAAAAGTTTGGAGGGAAGGAGTTTGTCAAACTTCTACTATTCTAAACAGATGGAGCTAACACAAAGAAAGTGTGATATCTTTTGCTTACTCTTTTGGCTTCCTTCAGGGTAGCTGTTCTTAGCATCATAGACTATGAAGAGTGGGGTGCGGCAAGTAGCTGTTTATGGGAGAGACTTTCCAATAAGTATTGATGTCCTAAACTATTAAGAGTTTTGTAGATACTAGCCAACATCTTGTATTGTGGATGGAAGCTAACATGGATACAATGAAGGCATGCAAGAACTGCTGAAATATGTTTGGATTTGCTAAGAGCTGGTCACAGCCTTTTGGATATGTTGAAGTTTCAAGGGGAACCCTACATAGAGAGCATTGCAGTAGTCTAATTTTTTGATTACCAACTCATGAACCACTGTTAAATTAATAGCTTAGGAGCATTGCCCTAGTCTTTACAATCATCTCCAGGCTCATAAGATGGCATTATATCAGTTGCTTCTGTGATAGCCTGTAACATCTTTACTAGGACCAGACCGGCAATTGCATCAGGAGGTGAAGTGCTTGGAGGGGTGATGGAGCTATCACTGTCCCCTACTCTGTGTGACCTGAGTTGGCCACCAATATCACTGGCTTCTTCCTCGAATCTTTCCCTTGGCTGCTGCCTCCTTGCCTGCTGCTCAGCTGACTAGAGTAATGATGCCTCACCCTGGGAGCCTTCAGGCCAAGGAAGACTGTAACCAAAAAGGCTGTTTGGTGTTTTTTCACTTTCACCAGCCTTCTTGAATTCCTTGTTATTGTAAGGATGGCATCATGGCACCCGAGTGCAGGAGTGGCAGAGATCTCACTTCTCTTCCCATCTTAGGCAGATGCACTGATCTCTGCCCATTTTCCAGTTTTAACCCAGGAAATCTGACAGGACAAAAAGTTACCATATTCCTGTTGGGAGGCTGGCTTACTTCCTTGCCCTCTCATCTTCCTATTTCCAAATCCTAACATGCCATTTTTAGAAGTTTGTGCCTTGGGATAAGGTCTCCTTCACACAGGGCTAGCAGAATAAGATGGATGAATCAGGAGATTTGGTTTCTTCCAAGGGCAGCCAAATATTATTTCCTAACTTTACTATTATATTTTTACTTCCAGGGGTGGAGAGAAGTACTTGTAGGACTCCCACACACCACCCCAATGTGCCAAAATAGTTTGGCCGGCTGAGGGGCTCTATGCACCTTGATTTGGGTGGGTCTTGTCGAGTGCCATTTGCCGTTTAGACACCTCACATGTTAGACCTTAAGTTTAGCGATACAACGAGAAAGCCTGTGATCTAAGGGTGAATATTAACTACTAAATCCCACAAAGTGGACCTGGAAATCAAAATGATGTCATTTCAATTGAGTTAAAAGAGACATATTTAATACGTATTAACGTATGTGATTACAAAGCAGCTGGAGTGTATGTATGTTTTTGGTGGAATCAGGCTTCTGTGTTTGCCTGAACTCTGGAAGAGACAGATATCAAGCAGGCTAAAAGGGCATTACAGGTCACTGCCTTTTTGTTGATGACTGATGTATACAAGCAAGCTGCCTTTGGTCAATGGAGGAGAAAGATGGACTTATCAGATATGGGACAATCCCGGGAATCCTGAACGGAAGAGCTTTTGTGTTTCAGAAATAACTCTCTATTTCAATGGACCACAAACCCGTATGTTAAAGGATCGGTTAAATGGCTTGAAGGCAGTCTATGGTTGTCTATTAACAAATCTGGCTTTTAAATCCGAAGAAGCCTTTTGACCAAGGTTGGCCTCAACTTGTACCGTATGTCTATTAAAGAATAAAGTTAGAGCACTGTACAAAAAGCTTCCTGTTCTCTTCCTTTTTAATAGAGCTTGGTCGCAATGAGCTTAAAATTATTTAACTGTAACACACTCTGTCTGTGTGTTTGTTTGTTTGTTTGTTTGTGTGTGTAACAACATTGCTTTGTGAAGAAACTATTGGCAACATTGCTAAACCTTCTTAAGTACAATGTGCATGTTATTTCAATGCCTTTTTTTTACACATTTCTGGGTAAAAGCTTAATAAAAATATGTCAGTATTGTGTATGAAAAAACAGTAAGTAACATTTCACAAAAAACCGCTAATGCTTATATTCCCTTGTTTTGAAAACAACATTCTGTGCTCCATCCTCTCCTAGAACTGGGTGGGAACGAGTTGGTGGAATGCTCTACTTCCATAGGAGTTTTGCTCCATGGCATATCCTGCCCCTTCTCTTTTCTGCATCTTTTACAGCAAAGTGTTTTGGTGAGTATTTGATGTAGATTTCATGTGAGCTAAGGAACGGCAGAAGGCACTGGATCATATCAAAGGCCTGTCTGCTCCAACATTCAGTCCACACAATGGCCAATCAGATGCCTATGGGAAGCCCACAGAACTGGGCATCGGGACAATTTAATGCTTCCTCGTATGTTCATGTACTTGTGATGCCAGGAGCCATATTAAAACTATCAAGCTGGCAGCCATTGAGTTGCCCTCGGTTTTTTTATGTTTGTTTGTTTGTTTTGTTTCCTCATCCTTAGATACAGGCACCTAGATCTGGCACCAGGCTTCACTGGTGCTTTTGCTTCCATTCAGAAACTTAAATGGTCTAACAATAAGTTCCCATGGAAACCCATGGCAAGGCCATTTACTTTCCTTTTGTACATCAAGTTATACTACCTTTAGTGCAATCATCTCTGCTATTATGGAAGAAGTTATGTAGGAATTACACCTCAAATGAAGGTTTGGAGAAAAAAAATAGTCATGTGCAAATGGGAGTTATGTATTTGTGGACCTTTTGCAATATGAAAACAAAGGTATGCAGAATATTTATACTGTGGCCTCCAGCCTAGGTTCTGCTTTTTAATGTTTGAGGGGAAAGAGCACATGTGACTGCAAGCTATCAGAACATGCATTATTCAGGAAAGGCGAACAGTGTGGAATACCATCTCATTCTGATAAGAGCAGTGAATGCTGGATTATCGTTCTACTGTGATTGAAGAGTTGGTCACCACTGTAACGACACAGCACACAGAGGCAAGAATTGAGGGAGAGTTAGGGGGAAAAGGTCAGTTGGCAATGGTTAAGTTAAGAAAAGAAGCTGTGGCAAGACCTAAGTAAGAAGGTAAGAAAGGAGATTCACAAGATATCAAAATATAAGGGGGTAATAGCTACAATAGATACAAAAGTATGAAAGAAAATGGATATGCAACAATACTGTTGTGGAATCAGGGGGTGCAGATTGACTCTGTGCGACTTTCTGAGAAGAAGGGAGCATGGCACTGTCTACCAAGCTACCCCTCAAGCTTCCCTGTATCTCCTGAGATGGATTTTCTCAGGAAGAGTATATTGTTATATGGCCTGTGCTGTAATGCAAACTACTTGAGGGTTGTTTAATCCTGAATGAGCAATTACGGGTCATTGAGTCATTTGTTTTACAACCAACCAACACCTTCTTTGTTGATATGGCCCAATTCAACCACCTGCATTTGCTGATTCTCCTTACGGTGAGGACAGTCTATGACAGTGTTGGCGAATCTATAGCACAGGTGCCAACTGTGGCATGTGGTGCCCTTTCTGTGGGCATGCAACATTGCCCCCTCACAGCCATGGCACTTCCCCCTCTTCTTGGAGAATGCCACTGTGCTCCGTGCAGAGAGACAGGTGAAGAGGAGGCAGGGGTTTGTAGGCTCCTTCATAGCTCCAGGTTACACTCCAGCCATACCGCTTGGGGGATGCCCAGAGTGGCATGACTGGAGAGTAAACTGGGGCTATGAACAAGCCCACAAACTGCCGCCACTTCCCCCTGATTTTCCTGGCTATGGCCATAGGAAATTCAAAAGCCTGCTCTTTGATTCTCGCTTTCCCAAGGGGTAGCACTCAAAGCATTTATAACACGGGGTACCACCGTATTAAGATTAAATTGCCATATTAGCACTTTGTGAAAAATAACTGAGTTATGCATCACAGTTTGGGCACTCAGTCTCTAAAAGGTTCACCGTCACTGGTCTATGAGGACTGTTATGATGAGCACCTTTCAAATGTACCACTACACTGCTGGTATCTGGCCAACAGCATCTAACTTGAGATGTGTGCTATAGGCTGGACATTTTCCCCCAATGTTACAGCATGTGGCAGTTGTGATTATGCCTCTCCTCTGATCTCCCAATTTATATGTCGACTGAAGTGACTTTTCATTGCAGAGAGGAAAACTTGGATTGTAAATGTCTAGAGGACATGAACCAGAATATTAAGCATTTCTCCCTAGCAATGAGACTAGAGGACTTTGAAGTTTAGTTTGTAAAATCGGTGTGGAAGATTTCGGCATCCTAAAGCACATTTAACTGCTGTGATTCACTCTAGGCCACTTGCTTCTGCCTTGTTCGGGTGCAGGTGCTGCTAGACACCTTTTTATTGTAATAAATAAGGTACGCTGTTCTGATTTCCATACCTGAATGACTGAGAAAATCTATATATGCTGTTATGATTTTCCCACCAGATTTCTGTGAGTAGAACTTGCAGTGTGTGTTGTCCTATTTTGAAGGACAGTATTGACAGCCAGGAATGTTCCCATGATTCATATCAACAGATAAAACTAGCTGATGGTGATGAGAGGTTATTCACCTGTATTTTCCTCTATCTAAGAGGAGAGAACAAGATGGAAGAAAAACTAGAGATTGCAGTTTTTATTGAGATACAGGAAGATCTAGTAACAAGCCAGAGTCCTAGTTGAATCCTGGCTTATTGGTTATGACCAATAATTGCGGCCCCTGTATACATTCATAAATGTATACATTTATTCACAGACAATTGTAGGTTTCTCGTTCCTAGACACAATTTGTGATCACAGCAAGCCAATTGCTTATTTGCATGGACTATGACTTAACAAGTGCTTGAATTATTCCAGTTTTTATTCTTCTAGGCAAGTAGCATGGACAATAAATATATCAAGTGTATCCAGTGATACCATAGAGATGGGTGATATTCATTTTGTTAGGAGTCACAATTTATGCAGGAATCCTATAGACTTAGTAAACGTTTTGGGTATATCCTGTCTATCATCTTCGAGATTTTGTTATTAATCTTGTAGTTCTCATCTGAGTCCATTCTGTCCTCTCAGTGTTTGCCTTCAACTGTGGTATTTGGATGCAATTATGATGTGTGGAATAAAGCTATTATGATACTCTGGACAAGAGGTCGAAATGTCCATGGAGTTATAAGAAATTATCTGTACTTCAATAGTAAAACTGAAAATAAATAAGACTGGTTAAATGAATAGCAAAATATTGATTCTGGCTGGGTGTAGTAGCAGTGAGAATGTGGAGCAGTTATGTTTTCAAACTACAGGTGCCATAATCCTGAGCCATCATGGCTACCTATGCTTATTTAGTTAATTTGTAGCATCACTATCAGTTTGGAAAGTTTTAGAAGGGCATTACTGTACATAGATAAATCAGTGAAAGTAGCTAGTTACTAGGGGCGCTTTTACACGACCCCTAAGATCCGCTGGCCACTTAAATTCGGACCAGAGATCTTAGGGGCTTGTCGCTCTTCCTGTGTTCCCACCCTGGCTGCTGGCTGCGTGAGGGGAGGGAGAAAAAAAAGGAAGAAAAGATCGTGGCTCACCTCCCGTTCTGCCTCGTTCTGCCTCTTGCTCTTGCCGGCTCTTGCCGGGGCAACATTCCAGTAGCTCTTAAGTAGCTCTTAAAGGGACAGGAGCCAAAACACAGCAAACAGAAGCGAGGAGAACCCCACACTCACTATCGTTGCACCGCATCAAAGAATTTTCACCTCCAGAGAGAAGGTACTTGAAAGGTGCGCTGGGACATGCTAAAGTGGGCATGGTCGCACTTAATTGCCTGTAAACTCCGGAGCTGGTGGGGAAACATTTTTAAGCTCCGGAGCTTGCAGCCATTTGCTGCGGAGTTTAGGGGTCCTAAATATAACAGCTATATATTGTATTTCCAGATACAGTGCTCCACACCCCCAGAAACAAATTGATGAGGAAAGAAGGAGGCTCATGTCCTGTTTGTGGAGTTCCTGATTGATCTGAGAGGGAAGCAGAAAGCTGGACTAGAAAAATGATCTAATAAGAGACCTTTCTGAAGTTCTTAAGTTAAGAAAAGGGCAGAATCTGATCTCTAACTTTCAGAAAAAGTCAAAAGTACTTTGTTTCTAAAAGTGGCCACCTGTCGTCTTTCACAAAGAAAGAGTCCTCTAAGTAAAAAGTAAACAATTAAAACTAGCACGCCAGTTACGCTCATTTCTTGAGAATCCTGATCTGGCCACTGTGACACATGCCCTAGTGATGTCCCGGCTGGACTACTGTAATGCGCTGTATGTTGGGCTGCTGAGGGAAAGTCTCAAGAAACTTTAACAGGTCCAAAATGCAACAGCCAGATTGCTGACTGGGGTGGGTTACAGAGATCATATTACACCCCTACTAAAGCAGCTTCACTGGCTGCCAATCAGCTATCGGGCACAATTCAAAGTGCAGACCTTAACCTACAAAGCACAAAACGGCCTGGGTCCAAGCTACCTCAAAGATCGAATCTTGCAGTATGAACTGGCTCGGGTGCTAAGGTCATCAGGAGAGGCCTTTCTCTTCATTCCGCCACCTTCAGAGGAGAGTCTCATAAGAACACATGAAAAGGCCTTCTCTGTTGCTGCTCCCAGACTTTGGAACTCCTTCCCGCTAGAGGCCAGGACTGCCCCATCTCCGCTGTCTTTCTGGAAGCAGGCAAAGACCTCCCTTTTTAGGCAAGCATTCCCTGAATGAGGGACTACATACTATGTGACTTTTATATGGATTACCATGCATGATTGCATTGACTGATTTCATAAGAACACCACTGTTTTCCATGTTAGTCTCCATCCCTCATAATTTTTTTTTCTTTTTGCATGGTCTTTGTAGCTTTAATGTTACCTTTTAATGTTCTAAGATACCTCTTCTAATTCCCTTTTCGTAACTTGAATTACGTCTTAAATATTCTGGACTGTATATTGTCCTTTATTATTGTAAGGCACCTTGGGTCCTTTTCAAAGGAGAAAGGTGGGGTAAAATATTTTAAATAAATACATTTTTTTAAAAAGCTGATAGAACACATTTGCCATTTTCAATATGCTCTCTATTTGAAAAACTGCCCTTTCTGAGTCTGATTTAACAAGAAAGAACTGGAACCTTGAATTTATCATAACAAAACATAACATAACCTAAGAACAGCCTTGCTAGTACAGGCCCAGCCCATCCAGTCCAGCATTCTGTCTCACATAGTGGCACACCATTTGCTTCTGGGTATTCCCAAGCAGATATCTTCACTTGCTTACGATTCCCTGCAAACGGCATGGAGAGATATCCTGCCTATCTCTCCAACCCAGAGGCTGTCCTTAGGCATCCATAATGATAGCCATTGATACCCTTGTTTTCCATGAACTTGTCTAATCCTTTCTTAAAGCTGTCAAGGCTAACAGCTGTCACCACTTCTGGCAGGGAGTTCCATAGACCAGTGATCCTCTGGGTGAAAAAGTACTTTCTCTTATTTGTTTGAGGTCGAGTACCCAAAAGTTTGCCCCTCTGTAGTTCATACCTTTGCGGAGGGCATAGCAAGTACTGTACAGTGACCTCTTGATCTCAGTTCTTCCCACTGGGGTAAGATTTAATGTAACTAAATTGCAAAAATTGCACAAATTTTGCATCTGTTCATTAGACTAATTATTTTGGAACATGTAAGTAGCCATCCCAGCATCACTTGTTGCTATTTCTCACTTTTGGTTCTGTTGTTGAAAGTTACCACTTTATTCGTTTCAGGTGTTAGAGATGGTTGGAAGTCCTGTGATAACCTTGACTCTTTCAAGTTTCACCCTGGTCTAACTCAAAGTGAGTAGCGATGCCTTCATTTCTTTGTCCATGTCTGAACACTTTGAGGAAGCTGAGTGTAGTCATTCATGCCTAGAACTAGTAAGGGTCTGTTTCCTCTCTGTGTTATTAGGGAAAATGAACTAAAAGGAAGGCATTCTCACTTTTTAATTGGTCCAGATAGCATGTTTGATGCCACCCTAAGGAATGTGGTCTCTGGTGGAGCTCCTTCTTAGTCAGGTAAACTTTGCTGGTAGTACCATGCGGGTTGGGCCAGATAACTGTAGTTTGCTTTCTAAGATGGAGTAGCAATTGGTGCCTCCCCCCATCAAAGACAATGGCATGTAGTCCCCAGAGCCAGACAAGTTGCTTTGCCACAAGCATCATGCTAACATTAAAAACACAACCACAATCAAACAGTTATTAATCGTTATCTGGCTTTTCACAGTATTCCAGAAGGGCTGCCTGAAGTGGGTGCCTCGCCCGGATTAATGGTAGGGCCAGTCCTGAACCTGCAATCTGAATTTCTCACCATGCCTCAGAGGAAGGCCTCCTGAGGCATTATAAGGAATAATAATAATGAGTAGTCCTAGTTGTTCAGCTGACGATTACTGCTTACAGCACCAAGCTGGAAATAGATTCAAAGGAGGAAGGGCTCAGGACAATGATCTGTGCTAGGTTTGTGGGGGCCCAGGCTGGTGCTTGAGAATGCCAGATATTTGTGGTCACCCTGATGCCAGAATTAAACTGTGGTGCTACAGGTTGTGTTTATAGACATGAGTGAATCAGCAAAGAGCCTGTTGAGGATGCCTGTTGTGTTCAATAGGTAGCGTGGGAACATAGTAAATGTATTACACTTTATGGGGTTATGGCATTCTGGGATAAAAGGTTTAAAACATGGTATGCCTTGGTTTCTAAATAGGATTTTTTTTAAAAACAGCTTGCCTTAGATGTGGAGGCTTTTGTAAATTGGTAACAACCTCTTTGTTATATGCCACATTAAATTTAACAGCTGCTTAAAAAAAACTGAACTAGACATGGGACGGCTCTACATTTTTATTAGAGCACTGGCACTGTTGATGGGACTGTTTCTGCCCTCAAAATCTTTTGTTTTTGAGGTGTCTGTCAACCTCACACTAAAAAACATACAGGCACATACCCTCTTAAGAGGAGATTAATCTGCTAGTCCTACAAAAAGACTGCTCTCAGAATGCTTTGTTCCTCTTCTGCACCAACCCCACCAGTCTGATTAGCCACTTCTAATTTATCTTTTTAATACAGCGGATTTTGGGAATTCATAGAAGATGGATAATATTTTGTCACCAGATAAATAAATGTGACTGTGGCCATTTCAATCTCCCTTCTCCTTTAATGATTGTGTATAAAGTTAAAGAGAAAGAGGTTTCTGTCTCCAAGGCCTATTTCTGCATAGAGGTTCAGTTCGAGCTCCTTGCCCACTAGATCTCAGTCCCGAAATCTTCTTGCATTTCAGTCGTGAATCTCGGCTCCGGAATATGTAAATATTGAAAAAGAAGGCTGTGTTTTCTGCCATGTGGGAAACACTTTTCTATTGTCACAGTTCACACACTTCTGATATTAGAGGCCAAGGTTGCTAGGGTCCAGTTATGTTTTCTAAGCACTTGAACGACCTTTTGAATTATTAGAGTAGGCTTGTTGAAGATAACAATAACAATAGAGTAAATGTAAAAGCTGTTCCTTTGGATACCTGCGGTACTCTCCTTAAATGAGGAAGCTTATGAAGACTAGAGTTTTCTTCCACCACCATCCTCTGGGTAAGCCACAAATAATTAACATGAACTGGTCTAATTTTGCTGAGGCAGTCGTGATAAAGCTGCATCAGCCACCTCTAAGCAATGCCGACACTGCTCTTACCGCTAAGGGACCACACGTCTTGCAGTAAGACATTTCCAGGTAAAGCTGGAGCCCACACAGCACAGTCAGGCATTCCAGGTGACTTCCCGGGATAACAATTTGTAAAGGACAATGTTTATATATCAGTAGAAGCAGATATATGGTGGTACATAGGTCTTTATGGAATGATGCCACAGTTTGTATTAATTATCAATTTTATACCTTGCCCTTCCTCGCTTTATTTTGATATCAACATTTCTAAACAAGGAATCATTCTATGATATGAATGAATAGAGGACAAGTGTAGATGGATTTTCTCTTTGCTTCATGCCATGTGGAAGATGGGTGAAGACCCCAGAACTAGTCCAGATTTGGAATGTGGTGATTCGTAAAATAATTGTCTGTCTGTCTGTCTGTCTGTCTGTCTGTCAATGCACTGAGTGCTATCTCGCTGTCTTTGAGAACAGCTCACCAACTTCCAATTGAGACTGGGGCCTCAGAGAAGGGCCCTAAATCAGAATACTTAATGTTGTTTGCTCAAGATCTAGTCTTGTGTGCCCTTCCATTTTGGCTCTTTATCTTGGCCTGTCTAACCCTGCCAGATGTGTGAGGGCAAGCAAGGGTTACTTAGCTTTGATGAGAAAGCTTGTTATGTCCCCTTTGTCATTGCCATTCTTACTCTTATTGTGATTACTATTACTTATATACATTGTATATAGATCAAGGTGAGCAACTTGTTGCACAACTTACATTGCCATAATCTCTCAACACTGGTTATATAGGCAAGAGTTGATAAGCTTTGCAGTCTAGTAACATCCAGGGTCTGTTATAGATCCAGTCAATAAAATAGTACCACATTCAGGGATAAGTATTTTTTAATGTTGTGTTTTATTGTAAGCTGTTACAAGAGCCTGGTGAGATTATCAGTGATTTATGGATTTTTACTAACCTCAGTGGTAAAAAAAATTACAGTATTTGAGTCCAGACCAACTCCCACAAAAAGGTTCTAGGCAGACTACTGACCCTTCTTTAATAATTGCTCCCATATAAATTCCAGCTCCATCATAGCTGTCTTTCACATTTTTAAAACCTAGGTCAGAATATGATCACCTGTAATTCAAGCCAACATCCCCCACACCCTTCAATACTTACTTGAATTCTGGAGTTAGGTCAGGTTTCAGGCCATAGAAAGAAGAAGAGAGTGTGACCATCCAGTTGGACAAGAATTTCCCATCCTCACATTCCAAGAAAGGAGGTGACCATTTGACATGACCAGTGTCCATCACATAACTATCTCCTTGGCTCCATTTGGGGGTGTCCAAGGTCTTGAGGTCATTGCTGAGAATTCGCTTATACAGGAGAGGGGCTCTCTGGACCCGGAAAAAGTTGTACCACTCATTTTCCCAAGTCAAATTCCGCAGGTTCTCTGCAGAGGCCGAGAGGTCTTGGAGTAAAATTTCATTGTTCTCCTTGGTGGCTTGGAGCATCAGCTGAGGCTTGGAAGACACGGGGTGAGCATCAAAGGTCAGCACGGCTCGGTAAATTTGAGGATCTCCCTCTATAACACTTCTGACCAAGGCGTGGTACCACTCAATATCCTCTTTTACGCTGGACTCTCGGATGTCATTGGTCTGGAAGACCATATTGAGGAAATTGGTGGCATGGGTCAGTGTGTCAGTAGCACCACGCAGATAGGAACGCAAGGCTGGTGCAGGGCCAGAGGCCTTCCCCATATCCCTCACTTCAAACCTCTGGCTGCAGTTGGCTTGTGAGAGGCTCAGAACATCCCCGGAGTACAGAAAGGCCACTGCTGCCTCCAATCCCTCAGGATCAGCCTTTTCCAAGTTAGGAGTAGGCACCCACGTGAAAGCTGAAGCCAAAGAGGAGGAGGAGGAGGAGGAGGAGGAAGCCATCCAATCCTTTGTTTTGGGAGTCCTGGCCTTGGGTGGAGCTGACTGTTGATGCTGAAATATCCCAGCTGCCCAAAGGATTTTGAGATGAAAGCAACAAACAAGAAGTCTCAGCAGAGAGATCTCCATGGTTCAGCAAAAAGGCTCCAAAAAGGCCAGAGTCATCTGGCAGGAATCCTTGCAGTCATGGCCGTGAAGCCCTCTTTGGAAGTCCTGATGTCTCTGAGAGGGACCTTGAGATCCTCAGGAGGTGGGGGAAGAAAACCATGAGAAGCAAAGCTGCCAGCAGTCCTTCTCGGAGATAAACATCCCCAAAGAACATTGGAACACCTGCAGAAAGAGAGTTGTCGGTCTCCTAATAAAATTCACAGGACTTTCCTGTTGTGTTCCCACTCTCTGTTCTCACTCGCTTTCCCTCCTTTCCCTCCCTGGTCAGTGGTGGAGCAAACGTCACCACAATATGAGCAGCTGCTGGCACTGCCCCCGTTGCTTTCCCCTCCCCAGCTACTATTATATGCCAGGGCTTTTAAATCTCTGCAGACGCAGACGCGCGTGCACACGCACACACACAGAGAGAGGAAAGAGCACTCTATCAACAACCTAACTAATGCTTGAAACACAGAAATCCTGTGTAAGGCCAGAAAGGAAGCGAGTGGGGGGGGGAGGGAGAGAGAGATTGGAAGAGAACAGTGTCTGTCTCTCTCCATCTCTCCCTGTCTCACTTTAGTTCCATTAGGATATAGGTCTGACAGTGATGCAAGCAACCAAATCCTGCACGGAGTGTCATGGCAACGGGAAATTTGTCTTCCCACCTCACCCCTCCCATTCCTTTCCCTCCCAGCCTTTATCCCCCCCCCACACCGCTTCCATTCAGCAGCTTGACTAACACCATGATAGTCATTTATAAGGTCACCTACTGCCTACTGATGTTCATATCACGTTGCTAAATATAATTAACTGTTCAAGGACCGGGAAAGGAAAACAAAGTGGGGGGCGGGGCGGGTTGCTGGTGGCAAAGCATAGAGAAATTTCATACAGGGCATTCTGTTCTTTTGTGGTCTACATGCTGAAATGTTACCGGAGGTGAAAGAAAAGACTGGAGAGTGTAATTCTAAGAAGCACACATGCAATTGTGACCTTATTTGAGCCAGAGTTTATCAGTGTTCAGTCCCAAGTCCCTTAATTTTTGGAGTGCCAAGGCCCACCTTTGCACCATAAGAAGCTACGATAGAGTAACCCTAAGCATATGCAAAGTTAATTTTCAACTCCATTTAATCAGACCATATGCCATAGTTTTCTAGAACAATGACATTCAGGGAGAGTTTACATTAATCTGTAGGTTTCCTTTGTTTTGTCTATTTTTAAAAAAAGCTGAGAGCGATGCAGTTTTGGAACAGGGTGGGGGGACATGTGTGCTTTTCCTTTGCTTTCCTTGTGTTCAGCCATTGACTGGGAACGAGTGTTGTTAATTTGCTTTTGAGCATTTTGTTGTTCACTGTGGTCTTCTTTTCTGTAGTGAAAAAAGTAACTTGCCTTGAGATAGGGCCACTGAAAACAACAAATTGTGTTTGCTAAGAGGAGGAGAGAGCTAGAAAGAAAGAGAACACGAATAGAAAAGGAGTAGTGAGGTATTTATGGGGAGGGCTAGCAGGAGTAAGAAAGAGAGGAGGAGCCAGAAATGACAGTGTTGTTTTTCCACACTGGTGAATCATGTTGAATTGACTAACAAAAGTGGTGTTGATTATAGTGGCTCTACTCTAAATAAAGTACAATGAAGTATTGGCACAATCCATTGAAATTAACACATACAGCCTTTCAGTTTTTCAGTACAGTGGTACCTTGTATAAAGGAATTAATTCGTTCCAAATGAAATTATGTTAAGCAAATTTTCCTTTATACAAATTTCCCATAGGAATGCATTGAAAACAGAGTGATCCCATTTTTATGTTGTACAGATTTGCCCCACAGGCGATTATGTTAAGCAAATTTCCCCTATCTCCAGAATTTTTATGTTCTACAAATTGTATGTTATGCAAACTCTTTGTTATACAAGGGTCCACTGTACTTTCAAATGTTAGGAGTTTTGAAACCCATTCTAAATCATATTGTGCCTTTTCCAATTTACCTGTTTAGGCTCATGTTTTAAATTGTTTTGTTTTCTTCAGCTTGTCTACACTAGTTGGATTAAGTTACTTTGAACTTTATTTCATCTGATGTGGATAAGAAACTTGTATTCAAAGCCTTAACTAGATCCCCATCTCTGAAGCCACTGATAGATGCCTACCCTGGGCCTTAGATTGAAGTAATTCTATTTCAGATGTGAATCTTTTGGGAATTCACAGGGATACAACTATGAAAAAGCAAAGTTGAGAGAGATAGGTTTCCAATTGAAGCAAAACAAGTTGAGGAGCCGTGTAGCCATCACAAAAAACAAATACAAATGTGGGACAGGTCATACCTTTAGGCTACTATAAAAATAACAAAGCATTGCTAATATTTTGGGGGCATATAGATAGATAGATAGATAGATAGATAGATAGATAGATAGATAGATAGATAGTAATATGGCAATTGTACTTGACTCAAGTGATTCTAAAATTAGTTAGAGATGTGGGCCAGAGGTTGGCACCTATCTCCATATGTGGTGGGAATGTAAACTAGTACTGAAATTTTAGAAAATAGTATTTTTTTTAAAAAAAATGAAAAATATATTTGGGACAATAGAATTTATGTTTAGTTTTAAAGATTGCTATGATTGGGCTGAATCTTAATTATGAGCATGCTAACAGCTGCCGAGGTAGAATTGCACTAAATTAGTAATTAATGTATATACATATCAATTAAATGAATGCTATAAATAACTTTGGGAAGTAGCAAGTTGACATGGAATATAAAAGTTAAAAAGGGATTGTTAAAAATAATGTGTTGAAATATGGCAAGATGTTGTGAATTATGTGTTAAGGAAAAGTGAAGTTTGTTTACTTAAACATGAAATAATTATTGAACAATGATTGGGCATTACAATGATAGTAACATATGAAAGATATTGCTATATCTACTGGTCCCAGTTGTGTGCATTAAGATATACTTAAGCCTGTTTTTTGTGTATACATTTTTTTAAAAAGATATGTATAGTATATGTAAACTACATTTGTTTTCTTTTATGTAAAAATGTATCGTAAAAAATATTTCAGTCATTATGACCCCTGGCCATCACATCTGTGATGTTCTGAGAACTGTAGGGAAAAAATGTAATGTTTCCCAAATCTACTTCCAAGTAAACATGTTTTAGATTGTATGAAAAATATTAATTAGGATGCCTGAGTTCCATTTGAAACTGTGTAGGTCTGGCTGAAAACAATAACTGTGACAATCTTAATGAACGGATGTCAAGTCATAAAATTCACCAGATTACTTTTGTCTGACTGGTCTCTCTTACGTTTATGCACCTCACAAGTTTGTGATCAAAATGAAGTAGGAGAAAGAGCCATGTGTGTCATCTTGATCTCTCTGGAGAATATGTAGAGGTATAAATTTAACTGAATATCAAATAAAGGGGGGATGGTCACTCTATTGACAAATAATTTGAGAATTGTTCTGGATTTGCATTATTTTCTGTTGATGACACATACACAAATCAGCAAACCAGTCCCGAGTTTTCCCTCTCTATATTTTTTTCTTCTGCCACTGGGTGGGATTTATGTGGCTTTTTGCAATCAAATGCATTTGCACTGATTTGGGCAGTGTGATTGCTTGTGCCAATATAGAAAAAGCTTGTGCAGGAATGGTAGTAGCTGGTGGGGTGGAGAGAAAGGAAGCAAAGGGATGCTTGCAGCAGTCTCTTTGACTTTTTTTTTAAAAAATCCTGCTGCAAGCACTCAAAGGCACCTAGGCAACCAAAGAGGAGGACATTGTGAATCAGCCCTTGTTTATTGCCTGTTAAAGGGGCTTCTACTGTAACCCTGTAAATCTGGGTGACTACAACGGAAGGTGCCTCAACAAGCTACAAACAAGACTGACAATTTCCTCTTCTTCTATCTGGTTGGTTAAAGCAAATCTGACTCTCTGGATGTGAATCCACAGCAGATCAATGTACTGTACATGTTTCGCTTTGTGTAGTTGCACCTCACAAAAATAAACAAAAAAGAAGCATGGAGGATCAATGATTCAAAGAGAGTCAGACAGCAATAACAAAACAAAGTTTGGGGCTGAGTGATTACTTTATTATTTAAATAATTAAAATATCACAAATAATCTTCAAGTTTTAAATTGTATAAACTTGTGCAGGATGTTGGGGGTGGGGAGTAAAAAGCAAAAACAAACAAACCTAGCCATTGTCTCTTTAGATAGACACAGGATGCAAAAGAGAGATAATACATTTGTGCAGAAGGGGTGTTTAAAAATAATAAAGAAGAAAGTCCTGGGTTATTTTGAGCATGGAAAAGGCAGGCTTTATGTACTAAGGAAAATGGCTCATGTTTTGTTCTCTCTATTTTGCTGCTTTATAAAAATGGTTTTGGTTAACAATGAAAGTGATTTGAGACTATAATTTTAGAGGCTCTGAAAAGGGAGATTAGAGACATTTTTAAAAGCTCTAAAAGGTTCCCCCCCTCATGGATTCCATGATTCCACATACAGTACTTCTTTTGACCTACTGCTACATCTGGCTAAAAAAATCTTTGCAGGCATGTTTGTAAATACAAAATCTCCCCAATCTGTTTGACCAGAGGGAACAGTTGGGAAAGCTAGCCTGTACATAACACAAGCAGTTATCTCTTCCCCCCTCCTACCTAAACAAACAACATTCAACTCTTGTGGGGGGGGGATTGCCTGTCTCTAGCCAATGAGTGATCTTCCATCGCTATTCTTTTCATAAAGCTTAACTCCAAATTCACCCAGACATTCAGGTCTCTGATTGCAAATTGCATTTAATGATGTGAAAGCAAAGCCTGTGCATCCATTCCATTACCCCAGCCAGCTGCAGAATATTGGTAGGGCCAGGATTCTGCAGCCCCCCCCCCCAGCACAGCCCCAGCTAAACTTCTATTAGACAAAGATTAATAATTACATTATGCATTATGCTGGTTACAACATGGCTTTGGATTTGTTTCCTCTCTTTGCAAAACATACAATCTCCTAGATTGCTTTCTTTTGATCAGGATGGGAAGAACCCCACAGCCTAGCTCTCATTATTTAAAATCTAAAGGAGTAGGGGCACCAAGGGTTTAATCTGTTCCAAATGCATGCTGTGAAGTCGAACAACTCTTAAGTAGAGCATAAAAAATAAAAAATAAAAAAATGAAAATAGAGCAGACAGCATCTAAACTGTGTAAGGCAGCAGTTAAAACACTAATCATTTTTGCTCTCAAGTCGAGCTGCTCGTAAGTAGAGGTACACTGTAGTTGAATCTCAGGCTTTATGATTTAGGGTAGCTCCCTTGCATTCAAACCGAACACTACCCATGCTTCTATCGAGGGGGGGGGGACTCCTTGCTAAATGATTTCTTAGTAACCAAAATAATAGCAACTAGATTTTTGAGGTAACAGCATCAGCATAGTGATAAAAATAATACAGTACATCTTATCTGGAAGTTGAGTCATGGCAACTGGACTTCCTTTCTTGAGAGACTGAAATGTTTCACTACTCATCCAAGCAGCTTCGTCAGTCTTAGATTAGTAGCGAAATGTTTTGATCTCTCGAGAAAAGAAGTCTAGTTGCAATGACTCAACTTCCAGATAACCTCATCTGGATGACTGAGAATCTTCACAGAATATTTACATCTTATATTCTAATAATAATAATAATAATAATAATAATAATAATAATAATAATAATAATAATAATAATAATAATAATATCACACTTAGCTGTACAATGACTTTCTAAGGGTGAGAAACCTATGCTCTTAGTGTTGAGACCTGCATTCACTTGTCAGGCCCAGACAATTAAGGCTAGCCTTTTTCTGATTCTCTTTCTCTCTTAATCCTTCCTTCATTGCTCTGATAGCTGCTGGAACATGGACAAAGAGCTGAGAACCTCTCCTTTTTAAAGAATAAATCTGACAAGGTAACGGTTCAAAATGGTAATAGTTGCAAACAACTGTTTACAGACTGAGGGCTGAATAAATTCTTAGCAGATGACTTTTGAAATCTGTTGAAGGGCCTCATAAAGTTTGCACTAGGCATTCAGAATTCCGTTTCGGTCACAGACTTCCACGTGAAAAATAATTACTCGTCGTTATTTTTGCTTGGGTAACACATAATACTTTGTTTGGAAGGAGGAATAATAGGTAGACATTGTGAGAATGCTAGCATAAATATGTGGAAGCCATTTTCCAAAATGGCTGCCAGCTGTCCATTTGAAGCACGTGTCTCAGGGATTGTGGCATCTACAGTGGCACCTCAATTTACAAATTTAATCTGTTCCGAATGCATGCTCTTAAGTCGAACTACTCTTAAGTCGGGGTACCTATCTAAAAATTGGAAAAAAAAGTTAAAAAATGAAAAAAATGTAAGTCAAGCAGACCATATCTAAAATGTGTAAGGTGGCAGTTAAAACACCAACAGTTTTCCGCTCTTAAGTCGATTGCTCTTAGGTCAAGCTGCTCTTAAGTCGGGGTACCACTGTACTTCCATAAAATGTCTTTCAAAGTAGATGATTGTGGTTGCAAAGGAGCCTTTGGTAACATACTCAGTGCCATATTATTGAACTTCTTGAAATTATACAAAGGGCCAAATATGAAAGAGGGCCATTAAAGCATCACATTTGGCCAAACTGAAGTGAAAAGCTGATTCAGAATAATCAGATCCGGTGAAGTCTTGAAGTTGTTATTTACCATCATACTTAAGAAAGGAACCAATGCCGTGAGAGTGGTTTGGCTTAAGCCAACTGCTGAGTTAATGGCAGAGGCAAGATTTAAACAAGGACTTTGTTAGTCATAGATCTGTCTCTTCCTCATTATGCTGTAATGGCTGTCATGTTATTAAAAGTGATCTTTTTAGTATTCATGTACTAAAAACATTGCTGTTCTCAAAGATGCAGCAGGAAGCAACCTAGTGAAGTTGCTTGGGCTACTGCCAATATAGTGAAGTGGCTTAATAAGCAACTCACTTCAGGATACTGTCAAATTAATCAGTTCCCCTGCTTGGCAGAGTACAGGAAAAGTAAAAGAAAACAAAAGTTTTTTTTTACTCTATAGTCTATATAGAGACTATTGCTAATGCATTGCATCAGTTACTAAACAGCAATGGATTCGAATGCAGGCAGTTTGTTGGCCAGCCTTTCAAGAGAAAACACACACACACAGTGGTACCTTGTACTGTATAAAGGAATTAATTAGTTCCAAATGCAATTCTCTTAAGCAAACTTTCCTTTATACAAATTTCCCAAAGGAATGCATTGAAAACAGAGTGATCCCTAATAGCGACCATTTTTATGTTGTAACTATGAGATGGCTGGAGAGCAGATGGTGGAAGGACCAGTCGGACCGAAATTTGGCTGTCATTAAGAACATGACAGGAGCTACACCAACATCTTAAAATCAGTCAAAAGGGCTTTAAATATTGAGATAATCGATGAGGCGGTGAACTAATGCCGTTAGTTCACGTCCCTTGTCTCGGAACAGGAACCGGGAACAAAGCGTGACAAGAGAATTCCCCAGCCCAGGGGCAGGTACGGCTTGTCATGCTCTGTTCCCTGTTCAGGGGGCGTGGTCGAGACAAGGTTTTGCTGTCATGCTATGGGCGTGAAGTAAGATTTTTTTGTACCGGTCCCAAGCGGGACAGCAAGGAGGGACAAACGGGACGTGAAGTAACAGACTAAGTAGAACTGTTCTGACTGGTTTACGGATCTCACCATCCCTGGTAATAGCTTTTTCTTGTTGATTTTGATGTGATCAATTTGCAACCCTTTGAAATTCTAAAATTGAGGCCATCTGTTTGGATCTTGATTCCACCAGTAATTTGATTGACCAGGTGGGGACCATGGCTGTACCCTACACAGCTGTACCCACCATCATGAGAAGTGGTGAAGGAGGCAGAGCTGATGATACACAACTCTGCCACCTACACCACTTCTGCAGCCAAATGCCATCCGGACTCTTGAGAGTTCCCTGGCTTTGAAGGTAGAATGGAATAGGGTTAAAAGGCTTAAACTGAACCCAAACAAGATGGAGATACTATTCCTGGGAGGTCTCTCTAATAGTTTAGGGAGGAATGCCTCTAACCTGTTTAAATATCATGTTCGTAATTAGGGTGCTTTTCTACACCAGCTCTGTCTTGGGATTCCCAGATTGCCGCTATGTCCAGATCTGCCTTTAACCAGCTGAGGCTGATCACCCAACTGCATCCTTACCTGGATGAGGGTTCACTCAGGACATTGGTGCAAGCACTGTTAATTTCCCAAATCAACTACTGCAATGTTGTCTATGGGTATTTGTACACGACCCCTAAACTCCGCCGCAAATGGCTCCCAGCTCCGGAGCTTAAAATTGTTTCCCCACCAGCTCCGGAGTTTACAGATAATTAAGTGTGACCAGGCCCACCTAAGCGCGTCCCAGCGCACTTTTCAGGTACCTGCTCTCCAGAGGTGAAAATTCCTGATGCGAATATAACGTAGTGACTGCCGGGCTCTCCTTGCTTCTGTTTGTTCTTTTTTTGCCCCCCGCCCCTTTAAGAGATCTGAATGTAGTGCCGGGACGGCAGAATGGAGGTGAGCGGCATTCTTTTCTTCCTTTTTTTCTCCCTCCCCTCACACAGCCAGCAGCCAGGAGTGCAGAGGGGGTGGGAACGCAGGAACAGCGACAAACCCCTAAGATCTCTGGTCCGAATTTAAGTGGCCAGCGGATCTTGGGGGTCGTGTGAAAAGGCTCAAAGTGAGGCTTTCCTTGAGGTGGTCGCAACAAAATACAAATGCAAGACTAGGCTATATAGGTAATACATTGGCCTTCATATAACAAATGGTTTGTATAACATAAAATCTGTACAACATAAACATTCCAGAGATAGGGGAAATTTGCTTAACAGAATTACCTATGGGGCGAATCCGTACAACATAAAAATGGTCACAATTAGGGATTACTCTCTTTTTCAATGCATTCCTATGGGAAATTTGTATAAAGGAAATTTTGCTTAACATAATGTCATTTGGAAGAAATTAATTCCTTTATACAAGGTACCACTTGTACATTTATAGGCCACTAAGAAAAACATTAAAAATCATTGCAAGCTTGAATGTACTTCTTAAACCAAGTAACTCTCATTTTTACAAATTAGTAATGATTAACAGAGGATATAATACAGTATAACCTTTGAATTGCAGATCTGGAAAGGAACCTAGGGATCATTGGGTCCAGGCTCTCTCCTGCCTGTCCCAGAGGCACAATGAGGAGTTGAACTTCTAACATCTGCTCCTAAGCCCCTGACCTGTCCATTAGCCTCTATTTATTCAATTGGGGCCACCAGCTGTTGGACTTCATCAGTGCTGAAGTGGATGGTTGGGGTGGGGAGTAAAATCAGGTTTCCATCCTATTTGCTATGCTTTGAGAGGGAGCTATAATTTCGAATTCCAAATTTGAAAGGGGTCGTTTTGAGAGTGGGCGTGGCTCTCTCCGAACGGGGCGTGGTCTAACGAGAGAGGAGGGATCGACTGGAAGAGAGGGCGTGGTTTGATAACATCTGTTTGCTTCCTAGCCTAGAAGGAACAGCTGGGAGAAAATGTGAGCGAGGGGGAAAGGAGGAGAGAGCGCGCGCGCGCGCGCGGCGCCGAAAGAAGCCGCAGCTCTGTACGGCTGGTCACATTGGAGGCCGCATCAGCGGAAAGGGAAGTCGGAGGGCGTGCACACCCATTGCTCGGGCGGGCCCCAAAGCGACCCAGCGAGGAAGGAAGGGTGGCAGAGAAAGCCTTGAGGTTCTGGGCAGCCGATCTGGACGAGGGGGCGGCTTCCCTGTCCAGATTATCTGGCGAGGCCGGCTCGCCTTTTTCTCCATGCAATGCACCGCTTCCCGTAGCGCGATGCAGCGGGCCGGAGGAGGAGGAGCAGCGGCGGCGGCGGCAGCAGCAACAACAGCAGTAGCAGAGCCTGGAGGCGGCGGCGGCGGCAGCGAGGCTGTTGCTGCAGCAGCGGCCTCGTACCGGGTGTTGAGCCGTTTGCTCGGCTATGGCGGGGCCGAGTCAGCTGCAGCTGGGCTGGCGCTCGGCGGTGCCGTTGGTGAGACTGCTGCCATCGCGGTTGGGGATCGGGGGAGGACGAGCGGGCTGCGGGGGTCCCAGCTCTTGGTCTTCCGCCCCGGCGAAGCCGGAGAGCCGCCGGGGGTTTCTCCGGGCGGTGGGTTGCCGCCGCCGCCGCCGCCTCAACCGACCTCCGACCTCCTGTGCGCCAGGCACCGCTGCGCTCTCCTGGACGCACCGAAAGGCGAGCCTGGAGGGGGACGATGCTGGAGTGGGCCGGCTGGCGGCCTCCTTTTGCCCCCCGGAGCCGGCCTGGAGTTGCAGCTGGCCGCCCTGGGGCTCCATCAGGCGCCGCCGACAGCCCCGGCAGGGCCGGGCAAGCTCCCTGGTGATTGTCCCTGCCTGAACCTACTGCCTGCGCCGGCTCTCGCTCCGCCGCCCACTCTGCCCTTGTTACCCCCGGGGGAAGAGACCAGCGATGCCCTCCTAGTATTGGAAGCTCTCGGCCCGGACGAGGAGGACGAAGAGGAGGCGGCGGCGGCGGCGGCGGCGGCGGCGGCGGCGGCGATGACAACAGCTGCCGCGGCGGCAGGGCAAACGGAGTCGCCCAACCCAGCCAGCCTGGGGGGCAGCCGCTTGCAACCAGCCGCTCCAGCGCCCCCGGTTCCTTCCGGAGCAGCAGCAGCAGCAGCAGCAGCAGTTCCTCCTCCGGCCAGCCCGCTGCCCCCTGCCGTGGCCAGCCGCCCCAGCTCCTCCGCCCCTTCCAGAAAAGGTTCCTTCAAGGTTCGCTTGAGCCGCCTTTTCCGCACCAAAAGCTGCAGTGGCACCTCCTGCAACTCGGCAGCTCCCTCGGGGTCACGTCGGGCCGGAGAAAGGGACCATCCGCAAGCCGCTGCCACCCCAGCCACCTCGGGCACGGCCGGGAGTCTTCCCGATGTGTCTCAGCCTGGTTGCCGGGAACAAGACTCCGGAAGGTAAGAAGGAGAGAAGGCCTAAGGGTGAGCGCAAAGGGGGTCTAATGGAGGGCCTTGTTGAGCGATAGAAGGTAACTATGGGATTCTTTGGGGTTAGGGTATTTGGGAAGTTGGGGAAAGGCCAGTCCTGCTGGTGTATCTGAGTTCCCCGCTTAAGGGGGAAATCTTTGAATGTAGAGGCTAGATGCCTATCCAATGTGCTGGAACTCCCATTTTTGCATCCTGTATGGGTGATAGAATTCCTGATTCTCATCCTTCTGGCTTCTGGTTGACATGCAAGAAAGTCCCCTGTTTTCCATTCTGCAGCATCAGTGGTAAGTAGAGGAAGGTCTCAGGTTCAGTTTCTGACCAGTGATTGAGATGCATTTGGTTTGCCCAAGATCTGTATAGCCATTCCTAGGTATAGGCAATTCAGACCATAGTTGGCTAGATGGACCAACTTCCATTGCGCCTCCAAACCCTGTATCCCAAAAGGAAGTTCTGCAGTTTCGTATTCTCACCATGGAAACTTGGACCCTCTGTTATTGGAAGAGCAGAGGCTGTGCTCTGTCTAGGCAGGTGTTTCCAAGCTGATGGTCTGCTTAAAAATGTGCTGGATGACAGATTCCCTCAGGCAGGGCTGGGGAATATGTGGCTTGCCAGATGTTGTTGGACTCTGGTTCTTGTCACCTCTAGCTTTCATTGTGATTGGTAAGAGATGATGACAACTGGACTTCAGCAATGCTGGAGGAAGGCTGTAAGGATTTTTAATGAGTTTCTTTCTTCAGAAACTCAAAGGTCTTAACTGCAGGTGTCCTTTCTTCTAATTGAGCATCCAGGGCATGTTTGGGCAGAAGGCAGATGTAGAGCACCTAGGAAGTAGCTGAGTGATTTGCAATACATCTTTCTTAGTTGTGTAAGAAAACCAGTACTGTACCTAAAAGAAGTTCCCCTGCTAGATTTCTGAAAAAGAACCTTAGCTGAATATGTGCCCAGAGACACTGTGTTCCATAATTCTTAGTCTCTTTGGCCTGTGAAACTGTTTCGAACCTGGCAGTGGGTGTTAGATGCCAAATAACAAAACAGATCACCAAAGTAGATATTGCATGCCCACAGTCAGCCAGCTGGAGTCTTTGGGATTGTGTCTGGGCAGGTGGATTAATGATGACTAATGACATTACTCCTTGATTATTAACTGAGTATTATTATTAACTATTATTACCTATGAAACTAACAGTAGTTGCATTGATACACAAGTCCTATTTTGTTTATGTAATGGATGCTTTAGCTGCCTTTCAAGACCAAAACCTATTGTGGTAATTTCCAGTTGTGATTAGGTGGCTTCGAGGCTGGGTGGACTTGTATGGATCTGCTAGTATGAAAGGACTAGTTCATTAGCTCAAAGGGAGAGCATGGCTTCCAAAGTTCTGGTGTTGAGTTTAGTTATAAATGCTGATTGTATGGTTCAGTCACCGGTTCTTGAGGTGCAGAAGTTGTAGTTTGTTTAAATGAAAAAAATAGTTTCAGGAATATTATGTAGCAGATTGAGGCATTTTTTAAAAGCTGCTTTCACTGCTAGCTCTTGCTTTAATATAAATGAAATACTTCAAATCCTACAATACCTTATCTCTACTTATGCTGCCTGGGGCCTCTGGGAGTTGAAGTCCAAAACATCTCAGGGACAAGAGGATCCCCATCCCATTATAACATTACAAGACTTTTATGTTGCTGAGGGGGAAGTTGGGAGCCTGGCCTCGCGCTGACTCCGCTCCTTCCTTGGTGGTCATGCCCAGTGAGTAATGCTGGGAGGGGGCATCTGTCAGCCCCATGGACACTCTTGTGGGGTGCCCCAGGGGCCCGCACCCTCCCCCATGCTCTTTAATATCTATAGAGGCTGCTGACAGAGGCTATCCAGAGTTATGGGGTTTGCTGTCATCACTACACTGTCACAGGTGCCATAGTCTATAGCAGTGATGGCGAACCTTTGGCACTGCAGATGTTTTGGACCACAGCTCCCATAGTCCTTTGTCATTGGCAATACAGGCTTGGAATTCTGGGAACCCAGTGAAATGGTCGTTCGACCCCCAAAGGGGTCTCGACCCCCAGGTTTGGAACCACTGCTAGATGTTTCGAATTCTAATTCTCAGAACTCCTGTCCATTAGTTGTACTGGCCTGAGATTCTTGAAGCTGAAGGTCAAAGCCTCTGGAGGACCAATGCCTGAGAATCATTGTTCCATAAAAGATTGTGAATCTTAAGGAAACATTTTCCTGAAACTACAGAGAGCTGATGCAAGTTGCAATTGGATTAGATGGGCCACTGGGCAACTTGATGCATTTCATATAGGTTCTTAAAGTAGAATGGCTACATGCAGGTGCTTTTTTTTGATGTGGCAACTTTTGGATATTTTGAAATATAATGTCTGTCAATCCCAGACAGCATGAACAATGGTCAGATGTGGTTGGAACTGTAAGGTGAAGCATATGATGAGAACTACATGGGAGAAGATTACAGAAGCCAGGCTGCAGATAGCACGTTGTTGTTCCAGGATTGTTTCCCCCCAGGAAGAAGGAACATATGACCCTGCAGGTGTTATTAGGCAGCATTCCTACAGTCTCTCATCATGAGCCATTTCAGCTGGAATAAGTGGGAGTTGCTGTACAACAAAATTTGGAAGACCACACATTTTCCCAACCTTGAGCTAATCTCTTCCCACTGTGAGGGAAACTTCTCTGATGGGAAGAGAGGAACCCCTGCACGTCCAGCTGAGAGGATGGAGAAGCCAAGGGAGCCAGAGAACCTAATGACCCTTACACCAGTGGAGAGGTTCATGGCGCTGAAGGGATACTATGATGCCCTAAAGGAGAAGGAGAAGGAAGAGAACCCGGGGCAAGCAGGAAGTAAAAAGAAAGACTTGGCGGGAAAAGTGGACCAATCCGCTCTGGTGGAGGTGGGGTTTGGAACCTGTAAAAAGGGGGCAAAGCGAGAGCTTCCAGAAGGATGGGAATGGGTGTGGATGGAGAACCCATGGACGGGAGACTGGGAACAAATGATGATGCCACATAAAGAAGCTGAAAGCTTCAGACGCAGAGCACATCGCCAGAAGTGCTCTTATTGGAGTGTGAGAGAATACAGAGAATACAACCGTAAGCTGAAGGAGATTCGCAAGGATCTTGAGTTGGAGAAATGGCTGGTAAAGATCCGGATGGAGATCGAGGCCGGGACCTTGGACCCCGGGAGGACTTGACCAAGAGACCCGACTACCACTTACGTACACCCAGGCAGAGACCCCGTGGTCCCAGATTCACTTCGGAAGTTGGGATACAAGTGGGACCCCCCCCCCAATCCTCCGTGAAGGAGATTGGGATACAGGTGGAGGGGCTGAGGCTTTCAGAGAGGGAGGAGGAGAACCGTGGTGGAACCAAATTCCCACAGGTGGTGGTGGGGAACTTGAACACTTTCTAGAAACCCCAACCTATGGAGGAAAGGACCCGTTTATATCTGATGTTAAAGATGTTGAAACTGTAGTTAGAAGAAAAACTTCGTTTGTTGTTAATGAACACAATAAAAGTTCTGTTTCCTTGTTACGTGAAATGCCTTCTTTGAAGTTGGAAGGGCGGGATGCCTGGGCAAGAACTAAACCCTCACACCCATCTGTCCTACCTGAAATCCATTTCTGTTGGAGATGGAAAGGATTGAAACTTGGGATACTGTACTTGGCCCCTCCTCTACCAGGCACCTGCACATTATCTACTTTGCTTAAAGTTAAGCAGGTATCCATTTGGTCTAGATAGGTGATAATGCAAGAACTCCTGTATAGCAAAGTCGAGATCAAAATTAATAAACAGATGCCTGAGTTAAAGCTTTCCAATAATTGAACAAGATTATGAGTTTTCTAAGGTTGTTTGTGCAGCGTTAACACATGGAGTGTGTTGACAATATAGATCTTGTGAGATTTGAGGGAGAGGGTCTGTGGGTGGTTTTTAGAGGATGTTCTGTTGTGGCAGAATCAGTGGTGAAGATATGGGGGTGTTGCATTGTAATTGAGCAAGAAAGAGGATGTATACAGGAAGGGTTTGGGACTTCAGGAGGTAAATAGATCCATAACTGAAGTCCATGGTATGTGTCAGGCTGAGGAATGAATTCTCTGTTGTGTAGAATGGTGTATATTCTGTGTTTTAAAACAAACTCTAAATACTTGGTATTTCATTAGTCCCAACGATTCCTTTGGTTTCTAAAGTGTTTCAGCCTGTCAGTTGTTATTAGTTGGTTTTGCCTCAGCTGTAAAATTGCAGTTTGCTCCTTTTCCTTATCAAGACATGACTCCAGGCCACACAGGATAGTCACATCTACACATCCTTCAGTTTATCTGTCCTAAGTGTGCCAGCTCCTTATCTTTCCAGCATCTTGCTTCCATAAACAGATGGCCCTTCTTCCACCTCCTTTCTCATACATTTCACTATCTATTAGTTTCACAGCAATAACTGGTCCATCTGCAAGTTCCAAGGTATGTGAAAACTTCAGTCAGGAGATAAAGGTGACAGTTCCTGCTCTGTAGTTAAATAATGTAAGATGGTTATGTTCAAATGTTAAGCATTATGAGATCCAGGGATCACATGTGAAAGTACTGTATATGTTTTGGGGATTAATAATGAGGATGCATTCATATTCATAAATGTTGTATACTTGTTAGACATATAATGAGACACTTTGTATTGCAAAAGAGAGCATGTAAAAGAGATCTTTCCTAGGTGACAATTGCAGGGTGGATTCTGTGTGGCCGGTAAGGAAGGAACACTCATGGTGTAGAATGATGAAGATGACTATTGCTGTATAGGATTCTAGCCACAGAATTCAGATTCCCCTTTCTGTTCTTGGATTCATCCTATCTGGCTGATTTCTTCCTCCTGTGATACACATGGACCATTTGAGTTAAAACTACATAATTTAAAACCTGGACATGGGGAAATAGAATGTTAAATTGACCCCCTTTGCTCCTGGTCTGTCTGTGCTTACCTGCAGACAAAATTGATGAGAAGGTAGGAAGGTCATACCATACATGCCACATAGACACTGTGGGCCACCTTCTTCAGGAGTGGGTGTGTGGGCTTAATTCAGCAACAGTATTGAGTTAATAATGTGACTGTATAAAACCTGCACACCATATACTTTTGGTCTTTTGGTGACTTCATGTGCACTAGCACTTGTGTTAGGAATTACACCGTCTTGGTTAGTAGATCTTAAAGCCACTCTCAGGCAAGGCCTTTCTTAGGACCAACCGAATCTGCCACATAGCTGTGATCATTTTCTAGAGTTCTCCAGATATTTCCTTTAAGCTGCCTATGGAACAAGTGCTGGTACAAGGGGAGGTTGGGCAAATTGTGAAAAACTCAGTCCCCTGTTGTATGGGAATCCACTTCAAGTATGTAATCTTCAACTCCAGTCCAAACCACAGGTATTTTCTCATTTGAATAAGTATATGAGTGAAAGTGGCTAGCCTTTCCGTACATAAATGTATCTATAATGCTATGTTTGTATGAGGATAGTGTTCTAGGCATCTATAGTGGATATGTATGATCAGAGTGCTACTGTGATCAGCAGCAAATTGAATGTAGATTGGTTTGTGTGACTCTGGTTCATGGGGCAGTTGAGGGTTTAGTGAAGAATCAGGGGGAGTGAGATCTGAGAGATTAAAAGAGAAGGAAGTTTATTTTTAGAGTGAGTTGGGAGAATAGCCTGTGCTAGAGTTCATTAAGAGAATTTTTTTTGAGACGGCTTAGTGTGTGTATAACACAGAGAGTCTGTAAATAAATTATTTTGATTGTTAAATATGTAAGATATATACAGGACAGTATTTACATTTTACTGTTGTTTCAACACTCACCATTCACATATTTTTTTTTTACTTTTTAAATAAATTTTTAAAACAATACAATACATAATGCATATATACAAATTCGTAATTATTGAGCCTAGTTTTTCGGTCACCGCTCCCCCCTCCTTCCCAGCCCCTGCAACCAAAGAACAAGCAACTTTTCAACTTTCCATGCAAACTGAATCATATCATATGCTCCACCTATACATCAATGGCTTCCCCTTAAATGTAAACCTCTTTACATTGTTTATATATGGAGCCAATCCATATTTTTTTTACATTTATCCCATGTTTCTTTGTGTACCTTTACTTCTTTAACCCATTTGAAATAACCATACCAACCTGCCATTCACATATTAGACCTAACATAACATTTCTTTTCATACCCATCACTGTGCTCTTTGCGTAAAAATCCTTTCTGGTAGTTTCAGTCAAATTATCCTTGTTTGAAAGCCAGGCTGTAATTAGACAACAAGACCTACACTTTATGAGTAGGAACCTAGTGACTATTTTTGAATATTTTCTGAATATCTGCATTAACGGAAACAACAGCTGGGACAAGAAGGCACTAGCTGGGAGAGCACAGAAAGAATAAACCCAAAATAGTTGGCTTTGTTTTTGGGGTGGTGGTGGTTCTTTTTTCAGGGTAACACAGTTCCTAGTGGCACCAAGGAGTTATTTCCAGTTAATGGCTTTCCTAGCGGTAGTTAAAAAGTGCTCCAAGAGGTGCTTCTTATTCCCTGAGGGATGTGGGACTCCACTTGTGTCAAAATAAGTGGAAAGGTCATCATCTCCTATAGCAGAAGGTACCATAATCAGGATTTATTGATCTATTTTAGACACTTGGGGAGGGGTCAATTTTAAGTGAAAGAAGAGTGGAACCTAAAATGATTTTCAATTTCCTAAAATCTGGTTTGATCAGGGACTGCTTCAATCTGAAACAGGGGACAAAACTCACATGATGAAGAGGTCCTCAGTAAAAAAATAATTTTAAGAAAACAGTAATGCTTACATGCTGGCTTTATGTGTGGAGAAATATGTGTTTGTGTATTATTTATACCTAAAATATGCATATCTGTAGAGGAGTATTTCATCATATTGACCCATCCTTCTGCAACTTGATGCAATATGAGGTTCTATTGTAAGCTCTATGCATGATTTCAGATTCCATGTCCCTATAGATAGAAGCTCCTCTAAATGTGGAAATGCACATTTCATTTTCTTTCTACCCTCCTGGTATGTCACAGATGGCTTGCAGGCAGGCAAACTAGTAACATGTTTTGTGGCTAAGAATAAGATTTATTTGCAAGATTTGCAATAAGGGAAAAATTCTTTTTGCATTTAGTAATTGGTTTGGTTCTGAAAATCAGAAAATCTAACCTATAAGGGGGGGAAATTAGGATACCGTTAAAAATACTATACTAGAAAAATGCAAGCCGATCTTTCTAATTCTTTCTAATCTTGATTTGAATAATTGCCCTGATGACTATCATGAATTTAGTTTATTTCTTAGGTTGTGAGATTGAGAGCCTAATGAAGGCACAAATGCCTGTCACTGGAAGCGTGTTTTTTCCCCCTGAATTAAAGTCTGAGGCACACTTCATTCTTGCAGTCAAAAAGGTTATTTTTAGAGAGTGTCACTATGTGTAAGAATAAAAATTACACTCCCTCAGTCTATATTTGTAAAGACTGAATGAACTAGATGATCCGGTTCATACTAAACATAGTTATACTCTGTCTTTTTCTTTCTGTGTGTTGGGGGCAATTTCCATTTGAGTAACATAAACAATCTTGTCTTAATTCTGGAGGCCTCACTGTGGTAGTGCCAATCCTCCTTCTTCTTCTTCTTCTTCTTCTTCTTCTTCTTCTTCTTCTTCTTCT
>JAHTLZ010000111.1:11108166-11129142 GCA_023846285.1 Phrynocephalus versicolor | reverse complement strand
TTCTTCTTCTTCTTCTTCTTCTTCTTCTTCTTCTTCTTCTTCTTCTTATTATTATTATTATTATTATTATTATCGTCATCGTCGTCATCATCATCATCATCATCATCATCATCATCATCATCATCATCATTATTATTATTATTATTATTATTATTATTTCTAAAGAATATAACATGGAGTTGGTAGCAAGATAGCAGGTGATCTATGGAATTGAAACAGGGTGTGAGAGGAAGGGCAAATTTTCTTGAGACGTAAATATGATATGATAATTATGTGCCATCAAGTTGATTCCTACTTATGGTGGTCCTCCCATAAAGCATAACCTCATTTATAGACTCATCTGTAAATTTATTTATTTTTTACAGAAAACCAAGATTGATGCGAACACAAAGTGCCTTTTCTCCTGTTGCTTTTGGTCCACTCTTCACAGGTGAGCAGCAAACCTGATTTCTGCTTCAAAGGAAGGGCTTGGATTTTTATCAACTCTCATGGTCCAGGATGAGACGGTTGAGCCACCTAGAGTTGAATTTTGTTGCGGAGTAGACTTAGAATGTAGACATTCAGCAGCATTGTCACCTGAAGAAATTACAAAGTCGCTGTTTTCGACCACTGTGTTATGCACGTGGGGTTTGTTTGTTGACAAATGAGGAAAGTTACGACAAAAATTGTCCCATTAAATCTGTTGCCTTGCTACATTTGGGGAACATTTTTTCCGAAGACAAGGAAAGGTTCCTTGCTATTTTTCAGCTAACAGTGACTGAGAAGCAAACAGATGTTTGTAGTCTGATCCCATTTGGATGGAGAGTGGAGAATGCATTGGAAGTTATCACTCAGTTCACCAAATTAAAAATATGTATTAAATCTTGCTGCTGATGTTGAATACATTTGCATTAATAAATACCCTACAACTCACTGTGTGGGTTTGTTTGTTTTTAAAGTCTTGGTGAATGGGGTTTAATTTATGCATGGATTGCCGTAAGAGTCTTTAAAGTTCAGGCTAGGAGAAGCTAAAATTGACAATGGATTGATCCTGGGTGGTTTGTGTTGCTTTGTTTTATAATTTTTTTTAAAAAATTAGCAAATGTTTAATGTTTGCATAGGTAAAAACATGCCTTTGCTTTCTTGTGTAAGAGATTATCCCTGGGCTTCTTTAGAGTAGCATGAACAAGCCAATGCCTTGCAGATATGGAACTGCAACTCCCATCCTGCCAGCCAGCATTTCTTAGGCCTGAGTGTAATAGTGACTTACGATGGGATGCATTCTGTCCAAAAACACAGCAGTATCAGTAGCTGTCTTACCTGATGAATTAGATCTCCATTTACTGCCCTCCCCTAGCCCCAGTTCAGAAGCATTCTAATGTTCTTACAAAGGGAACCAACTCTTGACCCGCTTCTCCTGTCTAATATTCAACTCCACTGGAGAATTAGCGAAGACGTTCTCGGTAACTTGGCTGAGGAGACAAAAGCATCAATGCACCAAGAATCTACCCTGATCCTACATGCTCCAGTTTTAACCAAAATGTTAGTTTTTTAAAAAAAGACAATGTGTTGACTGAAGATATGGCACCAATATAAATAATATTTATATTATAAATAATATTTATGCTGTGTTCTACACCTGAGTGAATTCCACTAAAGACAAACAGGCAACATTTTAGCAGGTAGCAGATTCTGATTTCAGATGTGTTCATTCATTCAGGCTTATTGCAACTGGGGGTTCTGTATTTGGACCACTTTTGATACTGTTATTGTCAATTTATGGTTGGAGAGATGGAAATTTACCTAAAGTCTGAATGAATTGAGAGTTGATTAGGAGTCTGGAAAAACATGCACAAGCATATATAGGGTTTTGTATATCTCAAGGCTGTAACAGTGGCATTTATTCCTGGGTTATGGCTTAACTGATATAATGTAAGCACATAAAGTATGTCTCAGTGTAATTGGAGAATGTGTATGTCCATACTGAAAGATGCAGTATTAGGATAGAAACTGTCAGTGTATCTCTCCCCTCCTTATATTTAACATTTGTTCTGAGGAGATAGATGTTTACATTTGAGAATCTCTGCTCTATTTTTTTAAAAAATATTTATTAATAAATTAAAATTCAACACTTTACAACATAACATAACAGGTCAATCTATTTCCGATTATCAGGTAAAGATTAGCTTCTCTTTAACTTCCTTTGTATCATTTCTCATTTGTCTGGAAGTTGAGTCATGGCTACTGGACTTCTTTTTGAGAGATAGAAATGTTTTGCTGCTCATCCAAACAGCTTCATCAGTCTGAATACAGCTAGTGCAAGCTGACTATAAGATGGAGGACTTGCACTAGCTGTATTCAGACTGATGAAGCTGTTTGGATGAGCAGCGAAATGTTTCTATCACTCAAAAAGAAGTCCAGTAGCCATGACTCAACTTCCAGATACACTCACCTGGATGACTGAGAATCTTCACAGGCACTTCTCATTTGTTATTTTTTTCGCTCATATAATAATGTCTTTGCTTAGTCTTTTCTACATTCCTAAACATTTGCCATTCTTTTTTAATAAAAAGAATAAATCACTATATGTTACATCATATATACATAACTGAGAGATAATTCTTATGCTTATTACAACATTCTATCACATTGTATTGATTTACTTTACTTCTAAATACTTCTTTATGTCATCCCACTGATTTTCAAATTCTGTTGCAAACTCTCCTTTTAATGATTTTGTCAATTTATATAAATATATTGTTGTAGTTTTATTAAATAGTAATCAACTGACAGTTCTTCTTTGCTTTTCCCTTCTCTTGGTATTTGGAGAATCTTGGCTCTATTTCCTGAAACAAATGGTTTAAAGAATGGGTATCTTTTCAAGCGTGAATGGGAATAGGTACATGTTCAGAAGTACTCTTAAGTCTTACTTCATGTAGCTCATGGTTTGACATGTACAGAAAACGGATGCGGGGGAGAATCTGAGACCTGGCACAAATTGACCCTTTTTCCATTTAAGACAGGCAGTCCAAACTTCGGCCGTCCTGATGTTTTGGACCACAACTCCCAGAATTCTAAGCTTAGATTGCCAATGGGAAAGGACTGTGGGAGTAGTGGTCCTAAACATTTGAAGGGCCGAAGTTTGGGCATGCCTGATTTAAGGTGTTCATGAGTTGATATATGTGCCTACATTTCAGCTTGTCTGGGCATACTGCTAAATCTCAGATGCTAGGGGTTGAACATTTGGCTTAGATTCATATGGAAATCTGAGTGTTGAGATGTCCTGGTTGTTACCAGTTTAAAAGCAAATCTGAAGCCAGGACAATTGATTCTGTAGGCAATCCAATTATGATCTGGAAGTTCAATTCAGGAAAACTGCTGGTGGTCTGCTGCCGCAGTTACTGAACCCTCTTCAAAAGTAGCCCTATTGTAGAATAGAATAGAATAGAATAGAATAGAACAGAACAGAACAGAATAGAATAGAATAGAATAGAATAGAATAGAATAGAGTTTTATTGTCATTATGCATATGCAAGATATGCACAATGAAATTAGAGTGCTGTTCCACTACACACTCAAAACAACAAGGCACCATACAAAACACATAAAACACCATGCAAGATATTTAAAACTCTTTGAACCACTTACAAAATGTAAAACACTGCTTAAGATGATGCTAAAGCCATTGCATTTAACTTAGACACCGCTGTAGGATAAAAACTGTTCTTTAGTCTATTTGTCTTTGACCTAAGAGTCCTATATCTCCTGCCAGACGGCAACAGTTCAAAAAATTGTTGGCCAGGATGTGAAGGGTCTCTCAGAAGAGTGTATATATATATGTATCTATAGAGTGCAAGTGGTTATGAGACAGTTGTCAAGTGTGAGTGCCTGGTTGTAACTTGAGCAAATCTCTCATGGTGCTCTGAAAATGGACTGGCTCTAATGTTTTCATTTCCATTCCCTGTTCCAGGTGAGACAGTGTCACTGGTGGACGTGGATATCTCGCAGCGTGGTCTGACATCCCCACATCCCCCAACACCACCACCTCCCCCACGACGAAGCCTCAGCCTTTTGGGTACGGCTTGTCTCTTTACCTGCCTTTGACAGAATCTTTCAGATTTCAAGTCCAGAAATAAATGATTGTGTGTTTCATTAGCTACTCTGTCATCATTCCCCAGTAATAGACAGAGGTCTCTTGAATCCTTTTATGTAACACACGTGGTATGTTTTTGATGAGCCTCTTGGTGCAATGCTGTACTGCAGCTGTCACTGTGCTTACAACCTGGGGTTCAAGTGCTATGGGATGGTATATAAGCTGCACACTTTGCTTTTTTAAAATCTGAGATAGAAGTAGGCAGGCTCTGGGGTCCTGGAAACAGTTTTTGTTCACTAAGACACGAGCAATATCACCTCAAAAATATGCAAACAGAAATGGCTGGAAGTTCATTTGCAGCTTTAAAAAAAATACTTGGGCACATAAAAGAAGGTATGGATCCCTCTGCCTTTTTTCAAAAGAGAATCCTTGCTTTGGGAGATTTTTTAGAAGTGTCCATCCTCCTTTATTTTGTTTTATGTTATTTTTTGGGGCTACAGTGTTTTCCACATTGTGTATGGTCTTGGATTGAGTTCTTCCCGGGAGTTTCACAAATGGTGGATAATGGTGGTATATTGATTAATTTTTTTTAAAAAATAATTTTATAAGGAAGCAGCTTTGTTTGTTTTTTTCTGCTTGTTTGCTTTTACTTATCTTTAACTCCTGTACTCTGTGTCACGCAATCCCACCCACCCACCCAGAGCCAGACTCTGTGCATGTTTTGCACAATTTCATTTATCATTAGGAGTTAAGTGGGACACTCTTGCCTCTTTTCCTAACCCTTGTAAAGCCCACTTGTCCAGACTTCTTTTAATATTTTGAAGTAAACAATGCCAGGATTGAGTTCATGTAAATGTTTGCCCTTGATTTGTGTTGCTGGCTGTTGCAGTTATGGCAGTACCAACCATGTAAGTGTTACAAAGGGAAAAGCTGCAAAAGGAGTGAGGGGTCTTTTGAGCCAGTTGTACAGTCTGGTTAATCTCTGTCTGTAATTCAAACCCAGAAGCTCTTTTTCAGGGGAATACCTTGTGGGGCAGGCTCACATGACAAGACATACGCCAAGCCAGATGCAAACAATCAAGCGGTGTGTTCTGGTTTAATGAGTGCTTGATAGATTCATTATCCCTGTCCACCTCTTTTTGGCAGTTTCAGACAAGCAGCAAAAGCAGGAGGTCTGTTGTACCTCCAGTGAGTTTCTGGTTGACTTTGTTTGGTTTGGCAAATCCCACAGTGATATTAAGAAACATCCACTGGATTTGCATGGCTTTCATGACTGATCCATTCTGTTGAGATGTATTCTTTCTAGGGATATAGACTCTCTTATTTCACAGATTAATAGCTCACGCCATGAACACCTGCATCTCTCTTCAGTGACATCACTATAAATGTGTGCGAACACTAGATCTACCTATTTTTGTGTGTATATGGAAGTTACTATTATAATTTATGCTAGCAAAATACTCCCAAGAGCAGTTTAGAAGTGCCGAAATTTACCAGTGTTGAAAAGATTACAGTGTTGTTGCATTCAGAGATTATTGTAAAATAAATATCCAGAAAAATATTTTAAACTTAATGATGACACAGTGTTGAGTGCCATTGGAACTCCACAAAGGCGAAACAGAAGACCCAGAAATAAGCACCAATGTGCGATATAGCCAAAAAGGAATGTGTATGCATAACGTAATGCTTCAATAGAAATATGTGAACTGAACACGCATTTTTAGTGGTGTCAGAGACTCCCGAGATAAATTTTCCGGTCTCCAAGAGAGAATGCCATGTTCAACATCCATTTCTGTTGAAATGGATGTGATACGGGTTTTCCCCTATTGATTTTCATACCTCGTGGACCTTTCAATTTTTGTGTTCTTCTTCTAGATGATATCAGTGGGACACTGCCTACATCTGTCTTAGTGGGTCCGATGGGGTCTTCATCCCTCCAGTCTTTTCCTCTGCCTCCGCCGCCTCCACCGCATGCCCCTGGTCAGTTTAGCTTTGATGCTCAAGGTTTCCAAAATTTACATTGTAATATTTCCCAGCAGCTGGGCTTATCAATTTGATTATTCAGTTTTTGAGCTCAAGGCGATGTCTGAGAAATGGAATGGGTTTAATCCCAGTCACTGCAGACACTGATGATGGCATATGCACGCACCCACCTTTCCACCCATGTGTTGTAGTCACACTTGACTTCCTGCAGAAAGCATGTACGCACTGGAAAGCATACAGTGATCTGCACAGATCCCACTATCCCTGTATTCCACCCAATCCCTTTTCAAGAGTCCATGTAGCTTGATTATCCTCCCAAATACATTGGTTGTTGTTTACTTATATGGAATTATTTCATAAAGTTGCATCTATTGAGGTAACAGCAACGTTTGGGGGATATTGAAATTACTAGAGGAACAGTGCTTAAAACAAAGACTTGACCATACCAATTCTCTCCTTCCTTTTAAGCCAGAGCTATTGCTGTAGGCAACATTACTCCTTGAGGTAGTGGGTTTAACTCACTTGCAAACTTTTAACCTTGCACGGGTCCTAAGGGGAACAGTTTTTGCTGGAGTCTTAGCTATCTCTACATTTGCAGTCATCCTTCCGAGGTCGGTAAAATGAGTACCCAGCTTGCTGGGGGGCACAATGTGTAGCTTGCATAATTAAATTGTAAACCACCCAGAGAGTGCTTGAAGTGCTATGGAGCGGTATATAAGCAGAACACTTTCCTTTTACTGATGGGTGTTACACATGCAAAATTCTAGTTAAAGGTAATAGGCAGTTTTATTAAGAATATAAAGATCTATCTTGGTCCTTTAGCAGTGGTTTCACAAAAGAAGTCTCAATGTGCAAAGCTTCTTGTTGCAACCACAATATAGAAATAATTGGAATCAAATGGGTGGCTAAGGAGTTTTCACACTCTGTGGATCTCGAGTATAGTACAGGACTGTACTGTTTATCCTAAAGTTTTGTATATGGTTTTGCTGCCCCTTTTGGCCAACAGAGGCAGTGCAGTATTGAGAACCTTGCCTTCTTGAATGTTAATCCTATTAGGATATGATTGATTTAAATTGTTCTTTCCAAATGTACTGGAACTAAGTTGATATTGTGGTGTCCTTGTTCAAGATAGTCATATTCACCGGAGAAAGGGGAGGAAGAAGCGATTGATGAAGTGTCTCATATTGGCATGGAACGTGTGGCTGTGTCTTGATGGAAGCATGCGTCACTACAGCTGTTATAACCATTTGGAGTCCTGGAGAGATAGTGCCTTACAAAGAGGCAGCCATGTGTCTCTTTTGGCTGCTCTTGGGAATTTCTAGAGATTTGGGTTCAGGATCTTTACTTGTTTCCTTTTCTACCATGATGCCCGGCCGCATTGGCTAGAGCAGTACACTTCGTCTGCATGTACCACACTGCATCTCAGTACCCTGTTTCCTTGGCTGTTGGCCAACCAACTTCACTACCATTCCTTCTCTATCTGTTTTAAGATCTATTAATGACACCTCTTTTCCATATTTCCTCAAATAGGGTTAGATCCTTTCGGGTAGAGCTTAGGCTTTCATTGTGCAGGGACACATGATTTATGGCAGTAATGGAAAACCTTTGGCCCTCCAGAGGATTTGGTATTCATCTTCCACTCCTACATGGCCAATGCTAAGGAATTGGGGGAATTGTAAGACATCCAGAAAGCTAAAGGTCTATCAGCTCTCTCTTATAGCCGCCTTGTCCAAGACAACATAACTGAGGACACTTTGTGTTTCTTTTTTGCCCAAAATGTTTATTGTCTTGTGCAAATGTTGGAGGTGAACCTTCTCGAGAGACTAAAAATGGTGGGAGGGGGAGCCGTGTGGCCATTACAAAATACAAATGCATGGCAGGGGGTTGGACTAGAAGGCCCATGAGGTCTCTTCCAACTCTATGATTCTATGATTCTATGACTAGGCTACAGGTGATACCTTTATAGGCCACTGATAAAATAAAAAAGAAGAATTGCAAGCTTTCGAGGACAATACCCTCTTTAACAAAGCATGTACCAAAAGTCCAAGTATGGCAAAAGATGTGGTTTGCCAGGAGATAACTCTTAAAGTTCTTGGCATGATGATATTAGCCAGGCAGTCTTCTTAGATGAGGCAGGGTAGGAAGCAGGCCTGTTGTTAACACTGCATCCAAAGTACAGGATTGGATTTCACAACCCAGCTCTCCAAACAAAGGGACATGGGTTAAGCCCACCCCTCCCTACCCTCTCTCTGTTTGGCTCTTCGAGAGGGTTCATTGTTATATGCCATGAAGTACCATCTGATGTATGACAACCCTAATAAGTTTTTTTTCAAAAGATACATGAGATAATCAAGGAGTGGTTTAATATTGCCACACTGCCCATGAGTATCCATAGCTAAGTAGGGTTTTAAGCCCAGTCTCCTGAGACCAAGTCTGACACTCATTTTTCTACTTACAAATAGATAGATATTTAATCGTTCTGCTGCTTTTTATCTTATTCTGGTATCAATTTATTAAGGTTTAAAATTGTTGGTCAAAGTACTTCTGTGTTTTTGTGTGTTGCTTTTGACCCATTTTCTTGTAGAAAGAGAGCAGTACATTTAATAAAGATAGCAGTATTTTATTTATTATATCTACAATGTCTTTCCTTAAAACATATGTGTCTTGTTTTTCCTGTATTCAAAGACCTCTGTGTGCATAGTTATCCCCATTTCTTCACAACTTGTTTCTGAAACACTCATTTTCATGACACGGAGAACAGCAGGAAGAGATATTAGTTGGGGTGGGAGGAAAGGGCCAAGAATGAACAGTGGGTCTCTTTGTTGGAAGTTGAAGTGCATCACTATTCTCCACTATTTCTGCCCAAGAGTGACCTCTAGACAAGGGATAGGCAGAATCAGTGATGGTGATTGGCAAACCTGTTGGAGACTGAGTGCCCAAAGTGTGATTCAAAAGCCACTAATTTTTCGCAAAGTGCCAATACAGTAGTTTAACCTGAATGCAGGTGGCTGTGAAGGGGCGATGTCAGGTGCCCACAAAATGGGCTCCAACTGCCATCTTTGGCACCCATGCCATAGGTTTGCCAACATTGTGCTAGGTGATCTCTGGATGATTTGCAGTAGGTCAGCCAAGGTTTCTAGTTGGGTTTACTGACTCCAACTATCAACACGATCCTATCTTCCTAAATAAGATTGCTGAAATAAAGAAAGCTCAAGGGAGAAAACACCCATAAATGGGATGCATATGTAGAAATCTGTTATGGTCTTAAAAAATAAATTTCCGGGCTGACTGTGGGCTCAGGACGACCCTGTTTCTCAGCTCTGTGTTGGTTTTCCTGAGCCACTGCAGCTGGCTGTGGGCCACGGATGAGAGGATTGTGGTGGAAAACAAAGTGGTTCTCCCAAGCGTAAAGCCTGCCCCGCGCTTCTGTAGACTGCGCTACACAGGCTGTGCTTCCTGTCATTTCTTTTCATAGTCTGGGGGGGCAGGGAGGAACTAGATTTTCTCCCTGAAGCTCAGAAATTGGAATAAAACAAAGCAAATTAGAAAGATGTCTGTAGCAGCTGCTGCCCCGGTAACTTTATTTTCATTCCTTGAGCTGTCAGTTGGGTGATTGTTTCCTCCTTTCCTCTTGCAGATGCATTTCCCCGAATCATTCCCATCAGAGCTCCAGAAGCAGTGCACAGCCAACCTGCACAGCACCTCCAGTGCCCCCTCTACCGGCCTGACTCCAGCAGTTTTGCAGCGAGCTTGCGAGAGCTTGAGAAAGTAAGTGCTGAGGATTGAGGTTGAGCAGAGGTACTTGCGTTGGTTACTTCCTTGGTGTGTATTGCAAGCACACTGGATTGAAAGAACTTGCACAGCAGGCGGTCTCTCTCTCTCTCTCCCTCTCCCTCTCTCTCTCTCTCTCTCTCTCTCTCAAAGTAAGATGAGATTCATCTTCCACCGTACTTCTCTCTCACTCCTCAGCCAGTCATTTCCTGGCCAAGAAAGCTGAAGAAGGCAGGTGGGATGACAGAAAGCTTCTTGAAGTCTTGTAGCGCCCCCCATGTGGGAGGCTGTGCAATCATCCTCTCGTTCTAAACATGCCAGAATCTTCATGAAATATGGTTCCTTGGGTCTTGGGCAGTCTCAGCGAGGGACATGGCACCAGTTCAAGTTGCCTTCCATCTTTTTTTGTCCCAGCATTGGTCTAAAACTAGGGGAGGAGGAAGGCTGGAGTTTGGTTCATTGTCTCCTATTGCACTTGCCCACCCAGATGCCTTTCTTCACTACAGGTCTCCACTATTCCTTTTCTGTAAGCCAAATTTGCCAAGAAAGGCTTGTGTAACTCATTCCCCTTCTCCGAAAAGTCTAGGGCAGTGGTGGCGAACCTTTGGCACTGCAGATGTTTTGGACTACAACTCCCACAGTCCTTTGTCATTGGCAGGACAGGCTTGTAATTCTAGGAGTTGTGGTCCAAAACATCTGGAGTGCCAAAGGTTCGCCACCACTGGCCTAGGGGAATAGATTTCTTTAAAATATCATTCTGCCCTAGAAGAATGTGGGTGCGCACTAGGGGAGAAGAGTGTGTGTCAGATTCTGCAAGCAGTCTGGATGCTACCCAACTCAAGATGGAAGGGATCCTAACTGAAAGAGCTAGTCATAGGAGTGGCCATTGTATTCCATAGTGAACACAGAGCCATTCAGCTGAGCCATCCAGACATCTGGGTCTCCTTTCCCCCACTCTCCAAAAGGCTGGGACTCCCTTTCCTTCTTCCTTTTTTCATCCCAACTTTCCATCATGTACTTGGCATCCCATTGACATTCTCTTCCATGACTTATTCCTTTAAGAACACTTGGAATGCTTGTTTTAAGGAACCTAAACCTGTTAGTCATTAAGGTACCACAACATTTGTTTTAATTTTTGTTAAAACTTTGGGTTCGGTTTGTTGTTGTTTTTTCCATTAAAGAATCATGAGAGGGTGCTGCATTATGTCTGGATGATTCAAAAGTTGTCTTGATGCAGATTGGTGCTAAATCCATTCCCCCTCCCCACCACACACACATATCAAGGCAAACCCTAGATCAGTGATGGTGAACCTTTTACAGTCCGAGTGGCCAAACTGTGATTCAAAACCCACTATTTTTTTGCAAAGTGCCAATACAGCAATTTAACCTGAACACAGGTGGCTGTGAAGGGGCAATGTCAGGTGCCCATAGAAAGGGCTCCGAGTGCCATGCCATAAGTTTGCCAATGCTGCCATAGATGTTAGAACCAGAAGGGGAAACCACATACCTGGCAAAATATTTGCTGAATGCTGTAATTTTTTTTTCTTCATCCCAAAGCAATGTGTTTCATTGTGTCAAGATCTTTTTGGTGCTTATCATTTACTAGCTAGGCTCAACCTATCCTCCCCTCTCATTTTTTTAAAACAGTGTGGTTGGTACTGGGGACCAATGAACTGGGAAGATGCTGAAATGAAGCTAAAAGGGAAACCCGATGGCTCGTTCCTGGTTCGTGACAGCTCTGATCCTCGGTACATTCTAAGCCTCAGCTTTCGATCACAGGGTATTACCCATCACACCCGAATGGAGCACTACAGAGGTGAGATGGGTAGAGCGGAGGCAGCTTAAGTATATCAATTTAGATTGGCTTCTTATCTCATCTTGCTAAGAGTTAAACTGAGTCCGAGAGGGACTCTGGGTCAGTTACTGCCAATATTTTGCTCATTCTGTCTGTAGTTGGGGTCCAGCGCGGTTTAGAAAATGGCCTTTGGGGACTTCTAGTCATCTCTTTCCCCACACTATGATCCCTAAAATTAATTAGGGGTAGGAGAGGTACTCCCTGCCGTTATGTCTAATCAGCAATTGAAGTTGGCCATGTGGATACCTTGTGAGCCCTTGTTCAACCTCACATGGGGAAGGGAGAATACAAGTGTATCTGCCCACAGTTTATCAGCACTGGTTAAGCTTATTTTGGCAGGGGCCCACTTATCCAGCCTCTATAGTTGCATACTCTTCCACTGTTTCCTTTTTTTATGACATGTACTTCTTTTCTTGGCTCAGGAACCTTCAGTCTTTGGTGCCACCCCAAGTTTGAGGACCGTTGCCAGTCCGTGGTGGAGTTCATCAAGCGTGCCATTATGCACTCCAAAAACGGAAAGTTCCTTTACTTTTTGCGATCCAGAGTCCCAGGTGTGTGATATATATGTATGAATTGTGTGTGGGGGCGGGGGCGCTTCATAAAGCTAACATACAGAATAGCATCAAATTATTTTAGAGTTTGGTTGAACAAGGACATCCGTGTAGATAAATGTAACAAGCCTCCAACATCCTTCTGCAATAAAGAGAGCTAGAAAGTTATTCTCTTAAAGAAGAAGCAGCTCTTGAAACAGGAGAATCTACTCCACATAGCAGCTCTTCTGGTGTTCACTTTCTTGCAAGCCATTTTAAGGGAAGAGGGAATGAGGAGAAGTTGACAAGTTAGAGTGCTTCAGAGACAGCTGGGGATCTGGATCTAGCAGCAATCAAGACCTAGGGTTTCCTGGAAACACTTCCATCATTCATTAACAAGACCATTCTAAATATTTTCTTGGCTGCTGCCATAAACACAGTATGAAATAAATATAGGCCAAATCAGGATGGTAGCACAACAAGCCTTATAAGACTGTGTGTGTGAAGAACTATTTTCAATCTGTGCCCCCCTTCAAATGTACCAGGGCTTCCTGGTTGAGAATCTGTATCTTGGAATGCTTCAGGGGAATGGGGCACTCATTGGTCTTCCATTTACTTCATCTTTTCCACCGGAGTGAACCAACAGAGCCTGTGTGATTTGCTCTTGCACTGAGTCTCAGAGCACAGTTACGTTATTTTATCCCATTGTTGTCAACTCTCTGTGATTGGGGGTGAACTTATTTTAACAGGATGCTAAAGAGCGAACCTGGGATCTTATTCATGTGAAGTATTGAGCTGTGTGTGTGTGTGTGTGTGTGTGTGTGTGTTGTGTCGTTACAGTCATGACCGACTCTTCGTGACTCCATGTCCATGGAGTTTTCTTGGCAGGAATAGTGGAGTGGTTTGCCAGTTCCTACTTCATGCGCCTACAGCACCTGGTATTCCCTGGTGGTCTCCCATCCAAGTACTATCCAGGGCCGACCCTGCTTAGCTTCTGAAATTGGACGAGATTGGATGTGCTATACACCTTTTCAAATGCATTGTGAACATCTGAAGCTGCTTCATATTGAACCAAAGCTCTGAACCAATCTGGCCTAGGAGTACGGAGCCTGCCCCCCTCCTTCATGATGTTCAACCGCAGTTCCCATAATCCATTACATTTCTAACATAGATAGGGATGTGTGGGGTCTTTTCTCCATGAGGAGCCAACAGGCAGGAGTAAAACTGAGTAGTCTTACAGGAAGAAGGCAGTACAGGCAACTGCTGGTGTCCCATACTTGCCCTTTTATGTTGTGCTCATGATGACTGGGATGCTGCTGTTTGTATCTGCTGCCAACCCATCGCTCCTTAATATCTCATCTTTCAATTTGCAGGTCTCCCTCCAACCCCTGTTCAGCTTCTCTACCCAGTTTCTAGATTCAGCAACGTTAAATCTCTACAACACCTCTGCCGCTTCCGGATAAGGCAGCTGGTCCGCATCGATCACATTCCGGAACTGCCACTTCCTAAGTAGGTCTCTTCTCATGTTATGAGGCAGTTTAGGGTGATAGGTTGTGACTGACCGACAATCACTGTTTGATGTTTGTGATCAAGTGGGGATTTGAACCTTGCTCCCGCCAGTTGAACTCCAAACCTCTTAACTACAGTCTGAAATAGGAAGGCATCCATACCAGAAGTAAGGCAGTCATTATTTACTTGCTCGGGAGACATAGAACCATGAAGCTGAAAGATGCCTAGAAGGCCAACGATATTAATGATGTTAAAGTCAAGTAGTTTGTTTTATACTCCCCAGGACCTCTGAAATGTGGAGGATGTGAATTATGGATAGAAGAAGAATGAATGGAAATAACAGGCTTCTATGACCTTATATGGTAGGGAGGCAGAAAAAGCATTGACCTTCCACATACTGTGGTCTAGAGCTTGTGCCCATCATGCCCAGTGGGATAGGATGGTGGGTGTTGGAATTCAAAGCAACTAAACAGTTAATGGTTTCCTGCTTCTGACCTTGCAGTATCCACAAAGGCTGTATAATGTGAGATTAAGCTCAATTCCTCAAGCTGTATGTGGAGTTTGGGGGAAAGTACCCCGTTGTCCGGTATTATTGCATATGTGCCTGTGTCACTTGGACTGGTTGACATGTGGCACATTCCACTTGGCAACTTGCCGAAGCAATATAGGCAGATTGTAGCATCAAACAAGGAGCTCCCTGTTTGAATAAAACCTTGCAGATCAAATGCTTCAGGCGTGAGTACAGTACTTGTATCACTCCACCTAGAGGCGTGAATGCTTTTCAGTAGAATCTGAAAAGTGTGTGCCATCATTTGAGTAATCAAGTGCAACCTGTCTTCACACCACCACACATCAGACAAAGTGTTCCTGTCAGATGGTACTTGTGAGCCTGTAACATCTCATGCTGCCTCACTGAAACAGTTGGAAGAATTGTAGTGTCAGCAGGATGCGTACAGGAGTGTTGCTGATGTGGAACATAGAAAGCTGGGGGTACTTTGACAGGAGTTCCTGCATGGCAGGGGGTAGGACTGGATGGCTCTTGAGGTCTCTTCCAATCTGTGATTCTGAGAGATTATGGTTGTAAGCAAGAGGGAGGTGCCCATACCATGCAGCTCTTTGTTTGAATTGGCCTGTAAAGTCCAGCCAGCCCCTTTGGACCATGCTGCTCTGTGCCTTCCAAGAAGAAGCCTGCCATCCATCTTGCCAAGTGGACTTTTAAGAACTCTCTCGTGGCAAATATGATTCTAAGTGTGGCTTATTGTGAGGGAAGGAGACTTTGGCTAGAAGTAATCACCCTAGGTCCTGGAAACAGCTTGTTCTCTGAAAAAGGAAGATAAGTAGTTGTTTCAGTTGAGATGGAGCTTGGTATCTGTGGGAAGTGTCATATCAGAATTGGAATATAGATGGCCAAGGAGAGCTGAAACCACCTATGTATGTCAGGGTTCCAACTTCAGATCTGGGTATCACCGAAAACCTACAGTCTGTAGTGGAGTCTGCTTTCTGCTTTATTTCTATATATAGATCTGTCTTTCTGTCCCTGTCCTTATCTTCCTTAAAGGTTCATAACAATAACAGTAAAGAGAGAGCATAGAGTCTTGTGATTTATCTGGTGGTGGTTTCCAAATGGAGTTCTGTTCTGCTTTATCATTCCTTTAAGGCCGCTTGTGTGTTGACCTTGAATTCTTCTTACATTTCCAGGCCTCTGATTGCATACATCCGCAAGTTCTACTACTACGACCCCCAGGAGGAAGTTTATCTCTCCCTGAAGGAGGCCCAGCTGGTTTCCAAACAGAAGCAAGAAGCAGAGTCTTCAACGTAGTGGGGGGCCTTCCTGTCCTGTACTTGCTGCTATCGCCAATGGTAAAATTCATGTTGCCAAAAAGGGCTGGGGCCATCCTTTCCTTTTCAAAATAAAAGGGTTATATCTGAGTCCTAAGAGCAGTTGGCCATGGGAACTCTCTCTTTAGCCCAAGGGGGAGCAATATCAGTGAGAAAGGGTGCAGTTCTTTGAACCTGCTATGGGCTGCACCCCTATCACTAGTGTGGACTTCCAGGATAAGAAAAGGGAGATTTTAAAAAACAGCAACAACAGATGTTCTTCCTCTCAAACAAGGCACACGGGAACATGTCTTGTTTTAAAGGAGAATTGTGTTTTTTGGAGGCTTTCACCACTCTCTGGCTGTGGAACCAGGGGCTCGGAGTTCTTTTTTCCACTGGGTCTTCTTGAAATGGGCTGGACTTTAATCATCCTTCCAGCTCTGCAGTTCTAAGCTGCTGCTGCTGATTATCTTTTAAAATGAGGCATGCTCTGTTTGTACTTGATTTAAGGGCTTCAACCATTGCAGCATGGTGAACTGAGACACAGCAGATTCAAGGGTCAGAAAAATAGATGGTGAGGTTCTGTGCAGCCCATCTATTCCCCCTCCCCATTTTCCCCCTCTCTCTTTTTTTTTTAGCCCAGCAGTGAGCTATCTTTCTTATGTTGAAAGACCCTTAGGGATAATCTTTTGAGTTTCTTAGAAGTGGTAGTGAGAGGTGAAGGTGGCAAAAGGTCAAGCTTTATTTCATCCCCAGCCCTGCTGTAACAGGCTGCCAGGGGCATGGCACACTTAACAGAATCTGAATAATTACAAGAGAGTTGTCTGTTTTCTTTCATGTGTGTTCTGCCTACTTCTCCCATTGGACAAACCAGTCTCCTGACCATCAGAGGTTCCCAAAACCTGGGATTGTTATAGGCACTGCCCATATACTTATAAGCCCTCTGTCACAGATGTAGACCTAGTTAGGGTGTATTATGTATTTTCAAAGTGGAGATTAAGAAAGTGTGAATTTTGTGCTTACAAACAAACACCACATCAGAGAAGTACAGAACATATGCACAACTAGGATTGGATCTGTCATGATATGGTAAAATTTACTGATTTAAATGTCACTTTTTGTTTTCTTTCACCCATCTTTTTCTTACACTTTTCCTATAGGAATTTGGTCACCAGTATCTTGTAGCTGTATAGAAGCTGCACCGGAGAGAACTCTTGGCATTTGCTTGCTTCCTGGTTGTCACTGGGTCATCAGAAAAGGTCCAGGGCTTGAAAGGAAGCACAGCTGTGCATAGACAACAGGAGCCATCACCCCCTTCCCATCTGTTTCCATCATGATGTTGGAATCTGCTTGAAATTGGAGTACAAAATCCTGGAAGGATGGAGAATGTTTTTTTGTTTGTTAAATTTCTATTTTTTTATTTACCACCCACCCACCCTTTCTGTTCTTCTGGCATGGAAAATAGTGAGCCAATTATACGTTTTGTTTATGTATTGTCATTGGGGTGGGGTGGGGTGTGTAGGGTGCGTGAGCTGCAGACACGTGAGACTCCATGAACAAAGCCACAGTTCTAGTCTAGTGAGCTCTGTCTGAAGGGGGCTGCTTTCGTAAGACAAGCCAGAATCCCAGCTGCAAATGGCTATAGAGGAGGGGTATAGGAGGCATGAGCGCCAAGTATCAATCATGGCAGGCTGAGGGGTACAGATTTCTGTTGTTTTAAATAAAGGTTGCTGGAGGAGACAGGTCCATGCAAGAATTTATGCTTGATCAAGTGATGGAAAGCCAACCAGAGGCAAAGAAGAAGAAGATGCTGTTGCGCTTGACCAAACACACATGGGACGCAGCTAATATCATGGAGCTGTTCAACTGCAGTTCTGGTTAGCCAACTAAATAATGGATGGATCTCGAAGGATAGCACATTGCCTTTCCTCTCACCAGTATTTTCTGGGATTCTTGTTTAACAGACAGTTAGGGTAGCAATGTTACTTTCCCCCATGGGGAGAGAGGTAATTTGCCCCATTGACAACTGAAGCCAGTCTCTGTGTTGCAAATGGTCTTCCTCCTTCCTTATTCCCAAGATCTGCAAGTCAAGCTGCTCCGCAAAGCAAGAAGAAGGGAGGTTTGATTGGTGAAACTGCTGTTGGCCCTTTTCAAGACAAGGAAGGAGATTTGTGAAGCACCTTAGCCCCAGGCCGGTGTGCAAGTGCAAGAGAAAGAACAAAACTTAATCATCAGCAGCCACAATCTATTTCTACCTGCCTCCCCATTCCTGCTGTCACTACAGTAAGGCTGTAATTGAGTCTTAATGGGAAATTGGCTCTGCACACCAACAGAGGAAAGAGTTGTGTGCTTTTTTTAGTGGTTCTCCCCACAACAAGAAGATGAGGTTTCGTTGCAGTAAAAAAAAGGGGGAGAAGCCCTAAAATGAATTGATTGACATCCAAGAGGTACATCTCCCCGTATATGTCTGTTTCCATCTCCACCTGAAAGTACTTGGCATACGTTTTTGGTGAGTTGATTAAAGCTCTGATAATCATTATTAAGTAAATATTTTATTATTTATTAATATTACTATTTTTGTGACGTAGGCGTCATACTGTCTGTCCAAACAGATTCCTAGAGGTCTCCACCACTCACGCTGGATGGAGCAAATGGTGAACTTTCACTGTTATGGAAATTTTCCTTCAAAGTTAGTTTAGAAACGATTGTTACAATACCTTTCAAAACAGCAGTTCCTGGATTTTTAAAAATCATATGGCTCTAAAGAAGTGGGGCCCCTTCTCTCCACTAGTATTTTGACTTTTCCAAGGTAGAATTAAATGTGGAAGTTAAAATAGCTACTTGGCTTACTCTCAGAATGATCACCCTCATTCATCATCTTATCTTCTCTTGATCTTCAAACACTTGCTCCTGAACTGAATCTGCAGTTCCTCTTTGGACACCCATCTATCTGTGCTTTGCTCTACCCCAAAGATGCTTCTGTTCTGTTGTCTGGTTCCATGTGTTTTTCTGTTTATGAAAGCTGTGAATTGAAAATGCACCTGACTGCTAAAGCTGAGCCCTCCCTGAAGGCCCATCCTTTCCCAGTCATCCCACTAACAGCAGCCAAGAACCTTGTGTTATATGTGAGACCACCAAGATGTTGGGTGCATCCTGCGGTGATGACAATGGTGGAGAAAGTGATGTTCCCGGAACTTGGAGTGATTCCTGGTTTTAATACACTGGAGAAAGACACCCCTTTCCTTTGATAGACCAAGCTATGCTGACGATGGAGCTGTGCTTCAAAATAGCAGCAAAAGAATGATACTGACAGGATATGCTAGCTTGTAACAAGAGGTTCTGTGCCATGTGGAATCGCAAAGGAACCAAGAGACCACCACTCCAAAGCCTCCTGAGTGGGCATTTTGAAATGGTAACCATACACTGGAAAAACGGTTATGTTCTAGCTAGCAAATTTTAGAGCTTGTGTGCAATTGCAGAGGAGGATTTGAAAGCCCTGGAATTCAGCTGTAACAGCCAAAAGAGAGATTCCGTCTCCTGGTCTCTGGGTCATTGTTGAAAGACTTTGGATTGCATATTGAAATTCTCAGCATTTCTTTTGAGCCCCCCCCTTGTTTATTATATGCACCCTTCTTACCTCACTTAAGATGACAAACGTCTTGATTGACCATGGATTGAAGATTTATTTAACCTTTCAGTTTGGTTGAAATCAGAGTTGAAAGTAACTTGGGTCCTTTTCCAAGGAGAAAGGTGGGGAAAACATATTCAAAATGAAATAAATAATAATATAGAAGTCCCAGAAACCGAAGGCCTCTACTTGCTGTGGGGAAGTATTCCGCAGAACCTGGTTCAAACACGCACAAAACATGGCCCAGTGACAAGCCCCCTCCAGATGCCTCCTCCTGGATTCCTGCTGTTTTGGTTGAACCAAGCACCTCTGAAACTGCACTGACTGACTACTGAGTCACAAAGGGCGATCGTGTGTAAATAAGTTGGCTTTCTTTGGCCACTGTTATGTCTGCTGTAGTGGTTTTCTTGTAAAAGGAACCTGTGTGTGTGTGTGTACGCGCGTGTGTGTTTTCCTTCCTTTTGAGGGCTGTTTAATGCATTCTCTTTTGAAGTGTGTGAATGGTTGGGAATAAGTATTAATGCAGTGAGAAATTCACTGCATTTGGTTGGGGGGTGTTGATCTCTAACAGAATCATTGTTCAGCCTTTCCTCACCTTTCCATAATTATACCAGGGGAAAATCCAACACAGTTAACCTGAAACAAACTGGTGGTTTTGAATTCTCTTTATAACCAAGTGTTTACTTTTATTTTTAAATTAGATGCTCATTTACTGCATCCAGATTGAGTCTTGGAGCTTTATGACAAAAAGCAAAGTGTGTGTTGACATAACTGTCCCACAGTGCTTAAAGCACTCTCTGGGCTGTTGACCATTTAATTATGCAGGCAACACATAATGTGTACTTCTTCAACACTTGACTTCCTTGCTTTCTGATCTGTAATCCTTTTGATCAAATTAAAATTTGGGGAGGAGGGGGGTAAGCTTGTGTACCATAATCGTGCTTCTTTGGCTGTGTGGAAGATGAGCAACATACCAATAAATAGTTAATATAAGCCTTTGCTGATGCCACAGTACAAATAGGCAAAGAGGGGGTTAGCTGTTGTGCCAGCAGTGACTGATTTGTGATCCAGAAATACAGAAGTTGCTTTTTATGGGCTTGGAGTTACAGCAGTAGGCTTTTTGCCTTGGTTCATCCAGGTGTTTTTCTAAAAGCAGGTAGGCACAGGTGCACAACACTCTTGTTCTTAATTGCTTTGGATCTTTTAAATTAGGGGGGTGACCCCCCAGGTGCTAACTGGCAGCTAAAAAGAACAGGCAAGAGTTTCAGAACTGAGCACAGCTTTTGAGCTATGCTGAAAGGGGTAGTTTCTGGTTTTTGTTCACAGAGCAGCTCTTCCTGGTGTTTTGATGCTCTCTTCTGCTTGCTTACTTGTGGTCTCTCAAGAATGACAAAGGCTGTGTGTGTTGACACAGTAATTACTGTGATTTATTTTTCTGTGAGCTACCTAATAGCATGGGGAAAACTGTTGCACTCATGAGAAGATGTCGTGCTTTTTTGAAAAAGGAACTTCCTTTGCAAAGAGAATGTGTATGTCCAAAAACAGAATAGATTTTAAGGATTTAGTCTCTATGATGGTGATGATTTTAAAAAATGAACAGGTACCATCAAAATTATAAAAACACTGACTCATTGACTGGTATTACACAATAGATACAAGTTTTAACCAAAAACCTAAGTATCTGTTAAATATTGGCACACTATGAATGCTGTTCCTAATAATGCCATTTTTGGAGCTCTGATGGTGTTATTTCTGAGATCTGCTTATTATTATTATTATTATTATTATTATTATTATTATTATTATTATT
>JAHTLZ010000111.1:11072157-11108156 GCA_023846285.1 Phrynocephalus versicolor | reverse complement strand
TATTATTATTATTATTATTATTATTATTATTATTATTATTATTATTAACTAGACAGTTCTGCTCTGGGCACTGAGAAAGTGTCACAAAGCTAAGTCAGGAAAACTATCAAATAATAAAAGCCTTTTGTTATGTAGGATTTCAAGTTTTACAGATCTCGGTCATGCAAAGTAGTGGTACCAGATGTGACCATTTTTATCCATGTGATGCAGTTTTTCCTTTTGCTTTTGACTGATGACGCAGAGAGCAAAAGGAATTAAATCTAGGTCTTTGTGACAGAATGTCCTTTCTGCAAAGTATGTTTGATGCTTTCCCCTTACATCTGCTTCATAAAGTAGATGGCCTTTTTTATTTTGTTACAGTGGAGAATATCTGGGAGAGGTTGTAGATGACTTTACGAAGACTGTTACACAATCCATGATAGATTTTCCTTTTGCATTTGGATGACTGCAGAGAGCAAAAGTAATTACATATATTTAATAATTAATATATTTAATAAATGCTAAATTCTGATCAGTGTTCAGCCGATTCTCAGTCTGAACATCTGCCACCTCTTACATTTGTTGGGCAGGGGAAGAGATTTGCTTCTTACCATCGTGTACATTCTGGACTAGCAAGAGATAAAGCACACATGATGCCCAGAGCCCTGTTGGCAACTTACATGTCTGTAAGTGAAGTCACATAAATCATGGCAATGAATGGCTGATGATTCTCAATGTGCTGGTTGCATTCCTCATTGTGTGCTAGGCAGTCAGCCAGGAAGGCATCAGGCATCTTGTAAATTAGTGGCAATTCACTACTGTAACTTAATTTGCCCACACATATATTGCCAATAGGATCCTCTAACCTGTGGAACTTAAAGCTCTGTGCACTTTCAGTTTCTTCTCCGTCTTTGGAATTTCGGAAATGTTTTTCCATACCGCTCAAGCTGAGTGTTACCCCTGCATAGGGGTATTTAGGTGCCCAACGAATCCAGTATCTTTGCAGATCCCAGGAATGTAAAAAAGCTCACATGTTTATCCGTTTGTTTGGTTGATCACAACCAGAGACTGAGTGCCTGTAATCAACCAGTTACAGTAAGCTATCCCTGTCAGTCTTAAAGCTTCAACAGCATTTCTGACATAGTGACATTGAGTAGACCAGAGCATTTGTAACCTGGTCTAGGGATTTGAACCCCAGGCTGTCTGCAGAGGCTGAGGCTCAGTGTTCAATTTCCCCTTGTGCCTCTTGGGGGAGGAGCCAGCCTGCGTGTCTTTGGGCAAGCTGCACAGTCCCCGGGTGTCCCCTGAAGAGAGAGGATCAGTAAACCATGCGTGTGTACTGTCTACCAACAAAATCAAGGAAATGGTTGCCATGAGTCTAAATTGACTTGGTGGCAAGAAATTATCATTATTGAGTTGAACTGAGTGAGGTGGCATGGGCACTCCCCCCCCAAAAAATGTGTGTCTTACTGTGGCAATGCAGATAACAGTTTGAGGGGTTGTTGCATATTTTCCAGGGCAATGTAGCAAAAATGGTACACAAAAAAAACAAAACACCCAAACCCTGCCAGCCCCACTTGGTTGCAGGAAGTGGGTGAAAAATGCAAACCTGAATACCTGTATACCTCAGTTATAACACTGAAAAGCCAGTGTATGTACACAGGAAAACTTGGGATACTCTTCCAGCAAAATTCAGTAAAATACCACTCTACTACACTGTAAGGTGGCTTTTCTGGCTTTTACTCAACTCTTTAAGTTTGCTTTGTGTGTATGTATGTGCATGTTTGTTTTTAATTTATTAAAATAAGCTGCTGTAATTTATTTTCAAAACTCTAAAAATGTAAAAAAAAAATCCAGACTTGCAGGCCAATCTTAAAAAGTTTTGGGCTTTGCAGGAGAGAGAAGAAAAAGATGTTTTATATGAAAATGAATGCACTTTGGGTGTGCTTAGACTTTTTGAGGGGGTCTGGCTGTTTTATGGACTGGGTTCTGTATGGCCTTGTCTGTATATATTGTATTAATAGGCACGTTTTTGGTTTCTCATTTGGAAGCATTTGTAACTGCTGCAGGGTCCTGTCTGTAAAATGGATGTACTGAATAATTTTGCCTCAAAAGTTTGGGGTGGAAGGCTTTTTTTTCCTTTTTGGGTAAATTTTGTCAACCATAGGAGGGAACTTTGACTCTTTTCCTGTTTGTATCTCATTTCTATTGTGGATTGTTTTTTTCTGTTCATTTGTTGTTTTGGCCTGTGGGTGGATGTTTGACAGGGTTGGTGGGGAGAGGGTTTGAAATAAAATACTTAAATAGTTCTCTTATGTGTTCAGTCATTATTTTGCAGAGGAGAAACATTCACTTGAATTCCTCATATTTTCATGGCTGAAGATGCTTAATTTCAAGGTCTTTCTCTTCTATTACTGTATACAGTGGTACCCCGACTTAAGAGCAGCTCAGCTTAAGAGCAATTCAACTTAAGAGCGGAAAACTGTTGCCGTTTTAACTGTTGCCTTGCAAATTTTAGATAGGGTCTGTTCAACTTACAAATAGGGTTTTTTTTTTCATTTTTAACTTATTTTTTCAATATTTTTTAGATAGGTACCCCAACTTAAGAGTAGTTGAACTTAAGAGCATGCATTCGGAACAGATTTAATTCGTAAGTTGAGGTACCACTGTAATTTTAAATGCATAATTCCATCTCAGTGTTAACTAATTTACTAATAATAATCAATTAGAAACTTTCATGCCAGTGACTGTACACACTCCCAAATTTAGGATATAAGAAAGAACATAAGACCTCTGCTAGATCAAGCTAAGGGCCCATCTAGTCGAACTTCCTGTATCTCACAGTGGCCCCACCACATACCTCTGGGAGCATAAGAGGCAACTAGCTATTTACCACCTGATACTCCTCCCCCTGTGCATGGCACTTTGAAGTACCCTCCTTTTAAGCCTGGAGAGAACACAGATCCCCATGGCTTTTTATTATCTGTGATGGACTTTTCCTCCAGAAAATTGGTTCAATGCCCTAGTAAAGGCATCTAGGCCAGATTACATCACCACATCATGTGGCAAGGTGTTCCACAGGCAAAAAACATACTGGGTAAAGAAATATTTTCTTTTACCTATTATCACTCTTCTAACCCTCAATTTGAGTGGACTGGTTCTTTTATTATGTGCGAGGGAGAAGAGCTTCCCTCTATCCCTTGATCCAGCCTCTGCATGATTTTGTACGTCTCAGTCATGTCCCTCCCCAAGAGCCTTTTTTCAAAGGAAGAGCCCCAAGTGCTGTAGCCTCTTTTCATAAGGGAGGTGTCCCAGCCCAGTAATCATTTTATTGCTCTATTCTCCACCTTTTCCAGTTCAGTCACAGAGTATGGCACACAGTGTTGGTACAATGGCCTTTCTCTATAGCTTGTTCGCTTATGAGCTCATTTTGCATTGTGCCTTTATTAAAGTAGCTCTGGGGCAGATGTCGAGTGCCCTTTTTGCTGTTGACACATGGCAGTGAAGTCGAAGGATGGCTTAAAAAAACAACACCTGGAGTGTTAATAAACGGAGGGAAATATGAGGTTCTGATTTCTCTCCCTTATACAGTATTCTCAGCAGCAGTTCTTAATTTAACCTGACTGCAGACCAGCGCTGAAAGGTGGATTTGGTTATACTGTTGTGCCATCTTGTGTCTAAGTGTGAAATTACTAAGATTTCATCCAACTGCATTTGCTGATAAGAGCCTGTTTCTAATATACTAGTAAATGCAGTAAATTTTCACCACCACACTAGATATAAGATATGATGAACCTGAAGAGTTCATTAATGTATTTTTTAAATAAAAAATAAAGCAAAAACAAAGTAATAGCCCCATACACCTGCTTTGAAAATTAGATAACTGCAAATAATTTGTACCATTTCCCCAACCTAAATCAGATTTAGGTGAAAAATCTAAGGATAACCTAGTAGTGTATCCTATCACAGAGTTCTCAAAGAATTAACCTGTGTTAGTCTGTTTCAGGATGTATAACACTTCCAACTCCCCAGCAGGTAGAGACAAAGTCTGGTAGCACCTTCTGAGACATAAAAATATTTACTTCAGCCTGCCTTTCTGTGGATTGTATTGCAGTTCTTCAGATTCTGTTATGTGGTATTGGTTGAAGTGGTCTAATGGCTTCCCATTAGACCACTTCAACCAAATAGTGTTCCCAAATAGTCAAAGGTGCACTTAAGAATGTAATGTGTTACATTCCCCCAAGTGGCTTGTGGGCACAGAGGCTTAGATTAAGGGCTAGTGAAGCAGTATTGCTTCCTTCGTCTTCAGCATGAGTCTAACACCCAATGTCTTTTTTTGTTCAAACAAAACAAATCTTCATTTAACAGAAGAACTGCAGCTATCCCATCAGAACTGAATCAACATCCTTTGAACCTCTGTATGGTTTTTGACAGATTAAAGGCCTAGTAGAGAGACAGAATGAGGCTAGCTAGTTTGATCTCCACATATACATATGCAAGCACCTGTCAATGCCACCCAAAAAGGAAGGGATCGCCTGCTATATATGGGTGCCTGAGTACAAGAGGGAAGAATTAAATTATTTAAATCATCTTTCTGTTGTACTGTACATATCCTGATTCTCTTTTCTTCTTTGGACAACATCTCTTCTCTAGGCTACAGTGCTATTTCTGTTCTTAGAAATGGAATTTCATGCCTTCATCAGGTGAAGAGTGTGGATTCAATTAACATGTATTCTTTTTTCTCTGTGGAAAAAAAGATGGGATAACAGTGAGATACCCGATTGACAAAAATCCCTGACCGGGGGGGGGATGGGGGGGAAGAATGCTAGGAGATTTTTAGCTTTTGCATGAGAATGAGAAGTCCAGTTCTTTTTAAAATTAGAAGCACCATAGGTTAAAAAAAGTTTTTGAAATGCAAAACATCAATGTGTAGGTTTTGCACAAAAATGTTTTCCAATGGTTTTTTAAATTCTTTAAATGCATGTGTGTGTGTGTGCGTGCGCGCGCGCGCATGCGTGGGTGCGCATGCATGCACACACATACACACACCTCCTATGCCCTAGTCTAGTGGGGAGAAAACCTTTGAAAAAGGCAAGAAAAACTGCTACAGTGCTATATTAAAGAACCCAAGTGGTGCTAAGGATTTCAGCTAGGCAAGGCCTGTGAAGCACTGCACGCTTGAAAGTGCCAGCCTTGCTTGTAGCTTGTTGCCTGTTTTGACTTCTCTCTACATTTGATGCCCAGATTTGCTTGTTTCATCCTTCTTTTCCCATTCTTTTCCTTCCTTCCTTCCTTTCTCTTTTGCTTTTTTCGTTTGAAGGCTTTCTCTCTTAGTGCTAAGACAAAAAGGTGATCAAAGAGAGGAAGGAGCTAAAAATCAGCAGAGAGGGGAGGAAGATTTAAGGTAACTGTCCTCGGGCTCTCCATATTTTCTGGAGGCACAGTGCAAGCAGAGCTACTATAAACCTTCTCTCTCTCTCTCTCTCTGCCCATTCCTAGCTTTCCCTTTTCCTCTGGTTGCCAAGCTGCCCTTGTGCAAGATCAGCAAGCCTTTGAAGGAGAAAAAATAAAAGAAGAAAGAAGTGGAACAAGAAGGGAAGAGACTCTAATGCACCAGCTGGGGGAGATCTCAAAAAAAAGTTTTCTGCTGCCCTGCTTCTCCCACTGTTGTGTACAGTACCTAATTTAGTCATGGTTACTATCTTCATTGATTCTGTCTCTACTGATTCAATAGGTCCTAATTTAGTACAGTTTGCTATGCTATACCCTGCCGCAGGATGTGGTGATGGCATCTGGCATGGATGCCTTCAAAAGGGGATTGGACAGATTCCTGGAGGAAAAGTCCATCACAGGTTACAAGCCATGATGGAGATGTGTAATCTCCAGGCTTAAAACCAGGGTACATCAAGGGCCAGATGCAGGGGAGTGGTATCAGGAGACAGACATCTAGTCTCGTGCACTCCTAGACACATTTGATGGGACCACTGTGAGATACAGGAAGTTGGACTAGATGGACCTTTGGCCTGATCCAGCCTTGCTCTTCTTATGTTCTTATTACTCCACAAGGTTTTTTTTTATCACTGAGTCATTAAGGAGAAAGTAGGAAAGATTCTACAGATCCTGAGATGGTCACTTCATTGGCCGGCTTTGGAACTGTATAATAAGAAAACTGCCTCACAACTTTTACATGGGGCATAAGCATGGAGCACTGAGGATATAAGCTCTTTAAAGGAAACAAAAAATAGTTCATACTGCACCGTCTCTGCTCCTCTCTTCCGCCCTCCTGGATTTATGAAGAGCAGAATTTGTAGTGGTAAAAATTCAAACAGTAGCAAACCAAACTACATTAAACCTCTGGTTAAAAACACCCATTATTCTGAACGTTCCTGCTCTTGTGGGTTGAAGATGTGGCATATTATAATGCATTACCCTCTCAAGAAATCTATCCCAGATCTTAGGGAGGTGTGAGAGAATGAATGTGAATAAGAATTTAGTTTAAGTACTGTGTTCACACGACAAAAATTGTCAGCAAATAGATCAACAAATCTAATGATAAGATCATCAAGCCTCACCACACTCCCAGATGCCCTTTATGGGGACACAGGAGAGGCCCTTCTATGTTATTGCTTTCAGACTCTGAAGCTGACCTCTGGTTCTCTGTCCTTCCACAAGTGGTCAAAGACCTCTTCAGGCAGGCTCCCACTTAGTGATTGACTGTCTAAAACCAAATAAATGAATGGTTTATATTCTGTTGTTTCTAAATCTGTTTTCTTAATGCTTTTGCCTAACATTTTAAAAGTTCTTAATTCCTCTTTAATATTTGAATAATCTACTGTTCTTAATTTTTAATACAGTTGTTCCCCTCTATATTGTGGTTCATATACTGCAGTCCCAGTATATTGCAGACTGCAGTATATGAAGGCAAGGACTCCTGGGGCAAGCTGTGTGGGCCTGTTTGGGGCCTCCTGCGCTTACCCCGGGTCTGGCACTGTCCCAAGTAGGCCTCCGATGGGCTTCCTGGATCTGTTGGAAGCCCGAGAAGTAGTTTCACTGTCACTTCCAGTTTTCCGGAAACCACTTTTGGGGCCTCTGACAGGCCCGGAAAGCCTGCTAACGCCAGTCCTGGGGTAAGTGCAGGAGGCCCCAAACAGGCCCCCTAGTCCTCACCCAACCCAGCTTGAGTCAACCAGCACTTGCTTCCCCTGGCCCAGAGCCAACAAGCCCAGTGACTCCCATCCAAAGCCAAAATCAATTGAAGGATTCTGGGATATCTAGTTGAAACCAGTACTTTTAGTCATGTTTAGTCAAGTTTAGTCATGTCCTTTTCTTCCCTGTCCTTTGTGTCCTTGAACGGATTCTGTCCGCTGATCAAAACTCACAAACATGCACAGACTTCACAGGCAGTGAAAGGGTTATCAAAATAAATTTCTGAGTCCTGGTCTGACTCTGGGCTTTTCAGCAAACAAAGTAGATCACGAGATGCAGTAGCCAAAGCCACTCCAAGCTTGGGAACTGCAGTTTGGGTGGGCAGAGCTTTCAAAGGAATGCTTTGTTCCCACCACCACCATCATAAATGTCCATCCAAGGAAAGGGGGAAGCTAGCCATTGTGTTGCATCTACTGTATGGCATAACAGGGTGTGCAGAAGGAAGTCAGAACGTAAGAAAAACTGTGCTAAAAAGGGCATCAGGAGCCCATCTAGTTGTGCACTCAGTTTACAGCATAAACTGCATAGATTACAGGTGAGCAGAAAGTAGACCGGGATTTAGAAGGCACTTTCTGAATGATCTGCAGTGGGTTCCAGTTATTTAACAACAGTAACCATGATATGGGTTGTCTTCTCTGAAACTATATCTCCACAATTTTTATGTTGTACAGATTTTATGTTATACAAACCGTTTGTTATATGAGAGTCCACTGTATATACAAAAGCTTAATATCAGACTACAAACAAAAGCACATTCACTTGTTACATACAGTAGTTTTAAAAAATGTAACTGGTTAGCTTCATTATTTACTTCACTGACTGGTTACAGAAAAACTCAGACACTAACTTACAGAACACTGCCATGAGTCACCTGATATCTAATACTGTATTGCTAAACTGAGGTTTAAAAAAAAGGCGGGAAAAAGAGTCTGAGGCAGAGGGAAACCACTGACCACTCTGATTGACGTTCAGCCCAAAATCCCTCCTGTCCAGACTTCCTAAAGCTGTAATATGCAAGTGTTATTCCAACACACTTTTCATCCTCTGATGAGTGGGCAGAAACCCAACAGGTGTAGCTTTTGACCACAGTTACATCTTCACTATGTGTTTGCTTTGGTGAGAGGAAGACCTGATAATTTTCTGCCTGTCATACAGACATTAAGTGCCATTTTGTTGGTCAGGAAACAAGTGCCATCATTTCTGTACACTGCCCAATCTTTTCCCAGTATTTTATGCCTTTTAAAGGAATATTTCTTCAACAGCTGGGTCACTTTCTGGCCTACTCTGAATTCCAGGCTTTCCATTTGTCGTTGTTTTTCTAAACATCAAACTTCCCTGCTCCCCAGCACAGTATAATACAGGCCTTTTTCACCACCCACCCTTGTTCCCTGAGGTACAGAATCCGGCCCCCACCCCCATATAAAACATGGCTGCCTGCCTTCAGAACTTCTTTTAACTTCCCATGAATGTTTTAAAAAGAAAACTTTCTATTGCCAGGCAGTTCCCTTTAGCCTTCAGCAATCCTCCCTCGCCCTACCACATCCACTCACTCATTTCCTGGAGAGGTTCAAAGCTCCATAGGCTTGGAGACAAAAAGCAGCATTCTTTTGGTTGCCAATCAAATAAAGAGGCTCCATCTGCTTTAGGATCTACATGCCTGCCTCATAATAGCTTCCCTGTTGAACTGCTGCAGCCGGACAGACCAGAGGCAGCTCCTTACAAACTCCCTGTCAAGGAACAGTTTGGTGCCTAAAGAGGGATCTGGAGGGCTAGAGATGGGGATAGCTAAATAATGATGATGATGATGATGATGATGATGATGATGATGATGAAGAAGAAGAAGAAGAATTGTTGCAAGAAAATTGCTCAGGCTGATTACAAACAGCGTCATAATGTAGTTGCTCAAATGGTCCACTGGAATTTGTGTCACAACTATCATCTGCCCGTAGCAAAGAACTGGTGGGATCATAAGCCTGAAAAAGTGATTGAAAATGAGCATGCAAAATTACTTTGGGACTTCCGAATACAGACAGACAGGTTTTGGAGCCTAATACCACAGATACTGTGATTGTGGAGAAGAATTGTGGATCATTGATGTTGCTATACCAGGGTCACTGAGAAACAACTTGAAAAAAATTACCTGATATCAGGATCTGAAATTTGAACTTCAGAGACTCTAGCATAAACTGGTACAGGTGGTCCCAGTGGTAATCAGCACACTGGGTGTAGTGCCTAAAGAGCTAAACAAGTATTTAGAAGAAATTGGAGTTGACAAAAGTCACCATCAGTCAGCTGCAGAAAGCTACCTTACTGGGATCTGCTCGCATAATTCGCTGATGCATCAGGTAGACTTAAACGCTTGGGAAGCGTTTGACTAGTGATTTATAATACAAAATCCACTATAATAATAATAATAATAATAATAATAATAATAATAATAATAATAATAATAATAATAATAATAATAAGGGAAATTTTGTTTTCTTTTCATATCACTTCCTCTCCAGTTTCATCCTCCTGACTTTCAAAGCTTCCTTGGGCTGGGGGGCGGGCAAGGCATTTTGCTGCCTGAGGGACAGTAGTGAGTAGTATCGTCCTGCAGTGCACCACCACCTCACCCAAATTTAGGCAAGTAGGCTCCGCACCAGAGGTTAGAGAAATCCCACAAGTCTTTCTTGTGGCCTTTAGCACTAAAAATACTTGTGAATGACAGTAAATAGCTAACAATGACTTCCTCTTTCATGGTATTCAACATCTCTTGCCTGAGGTGGCTGTCACACACTGTCTAATCAGAACTGGCCCTATAATTATACAGAATGAGGCAGTTGCCTCAGGAAGCCAGTCCTGTGAGCCTGAAAATGTTGTGTCCCACACAACCTGCCCTGTAAGCACCCACCAATATCCCCACACTCCAAACTAGCTTTCTTCCTTCACCAGGTTAGGGAGAAATGCAATAGTATACAGTACATAAATGCTTGCTCTCTCTAGCTCCATGGAAAAGGTGGGTTTTGAAAAAATAAACCCATTATGCTTGCATTTCCCAATGAAAATATCTATTTCACACTTCACCAAAAAGACAAAGCACATCTTACTGTTCCGGTGCCCTTATAAACTAGTGACTTCCAGAAGGCCTTATGATTTTAACCCTTTATCAGATCTTGTAAATGAAAAAAATCCAAATAAGAATATAATTGACTATATTGAAACCTACACATATTTGAAACTGCATACACTTGAAAAAATACAGGTACCCTTAAGTGAATGGTGTGTTTTTCAAAAAAATCAGAAAAACGTGTGCACTTTGTGAAAAAAAAAACAGCAACAATTTTCCATAAAGCTGGTCTAAGATGAGATTCCTGGGTGGATTATGAGAAAGGCAATGAAGGAAGAGTTGATATCCTAAGAGAATTCTGTGAAGCTCTTGTCAGAGCATGGAAGATCCATTTATGCAATGACACGCTGAAGTTATTTCTAACTGACAAGCGGCTGGGATGATAATGCAGATATCATTAGGTGCATTCCTCTCTAAAGGAAACTTTCTAAGCTCTGAGTCTGTCAAAGGAATAGCTCTTTCTAGGCTGCTGGAGCTAAAATTGCAGACAGCAAACCAAGAGAGCCGAGATATGAGACTGGACAAAGAATGCACCCTTTCTCTTTCCCATACTGGTACCACTTGAATGCACCAAGACTGGGGAATTTATGGTTGTTATTTTTTAATATGATAGCCATTTATTTGTCTATGCAAGTAGGATACAAACTGAAACTTAAATCCAGACAAGGCAGAGATGTTTCTGCTCAGACAAAAGGAAGATAAAGGAATAAGGGTGCAGCTGGTACTGGATGGGATTACTCTCCCATGGAAAAGAGGTGTGCAGCTTGGGGGGTGCTTCTGGATTCATCCTTGAGCCTAATTCCCAAGTCTCAGCAGTGCCCAGAAGTTCATTTGCACAACTAAAACTAGTATGCCAGCGACCTCTGTTTTTTGAGATATCTGATCTGGTCACTGTGACACACCTCCTAGTCACTTCCTGGCTGGATTATTATAAAGAACTTTATTTGGGGCTACCAATTAAAATTCTCAGAAAACTTCAGTGGGTCCAAAATGCAGCATCTAGATTACTGACTGGGGTTGGTTACAGGGATCACATAACACCCTTGTTACAGCAGCTCTACTGCTGCCAATCACTTTCTGGGCACAATTCAGAATGCTGGTTTTAACTTACATAGCCTTAAATGGATTGGGTTCAAAGACCATATCTCCAAGCTCAGGTCCTAATGTCAGCAGAAGAGGCTTTTCTCTCCATCAGCTACCTTCACAGGTGCATCTAATGAGAACACAGAGAGGGCCTTCTTTGTAGCTGCTCCCAGACTTTGGAACTCCCTCCCACAGGAGGCTAGCTGTGCTCCATCTTTGCTGTCCTCCCACAGGCAGGCAAAGACCTTTATCTTAAAGCAAGCTTTCCCTGAGTGATTGACTACCTGTTATGTGGCTTTTAGATGGACTGTTATGCAGTACCACTGGGACCGAATTTATAGCACTGCTGACGAAGCTGCTTGGATGACTAGCGAAATGTTTCGATCTCTCAAGAAAAGAAGTCCAGGTGCCATGACTCAACTTCCAAAAACACTTACACTACGTGTGTTATTTCACTTTTAGTTTTTCCATTCATCAAAGTAGCAAATCTCCCCACTTTTATTTGTCTGCTTATTGTTGTTACCTTTAATATTGACTTTTTAAATGAGGTAAGAGGTCTCCTCAAAATCTGTGTGCTTAGCCTTAAAATTTGCCTTCACTGCTCTTGATAACTGTTCTACACTCATTGTCTCAAACTTTGTATATTGTCCTTCAACTCTATAAGCTGCCTTGGGTCCTTTTCAAGGAGAAAGGTGGGGTAAAATATTTTAAATAAATAAATAAATATTTTCCCTTGCAGGTTAAACAGCTGTGAAACCACCTGTTCCCTCATCCTTTGCTTTAAGCCAAATCCTCACATTCAAGTAGGATGTGGATCACTGTTGAGTCCACAAGCTGGCCAGCACTGGGAGCCTTCTGGCAGTGTTGGGAATGGATTGGGCAATCTTGCCCATCTGCCATGTGGGAAATCTGCTGGGGATGCTGGGTGAGTTGACTGGAATGGGGAATGGGGAATGGGGGAGCCTTAAAAACAGACAGGACACAATTGATTTGTGATATAAATAACATGAGACAGAGAATTAACAGTATGGGATTAACAGTGGAAGCAAAATTTAAAATAGCCTCTTTGTAGCTACCTCTTTGTAGCTATAGTAGGGAGAAATGCAAAAGCCCCACATATAGGGAATGGTCACTCCTTACACAAGACTATAGTGAGAGGACTTTAATGTCAGAGGCTTTGACCCTGCAAAGAAAGAAACCTTGCTGTTGCTAGAAGCCCACAGATGTGTTTTCCTAAGGCTCCATTCTGAATATAGTTACTCTAAGCCTCACCAAAAGCAAAGCAAAGCAAACACTCAACTGGTCCTCTTAATTTCTACCCAGCTGTAAATGCTTTGTCTCTAAGATAGTCATATGCTTATTAAAGCATTATAAGAATGGATTAGAGGTGAGAGTCTGTTTGTGTAATATGTAACAGAAAGAGAGGAAATTTCCAGAGGATGGGCAGATAACAGTCGTCGTCAGCAGCAAAAACAACAGTCACGTGGCAACCTAAAGTCTAGCCAGTTTTACGTGGCATAACGTTTTGTGGACTGCAGCCCACTTGACAGGGTTATTTTAAGCCTCTAACTACTGACCGTAATATTTTGCTCTAGTATTATTCTTCTAGGCTCAGGATGTTAAACACATTGTAAAAATGGCCAGACACTCATTTTCAATGCTTGTGAGTGTGTTGATTTTGTGTTAGGGGGCTTTTCTGAATGCTATTGACAGACTAGAAAACACAGCTATTTACCAAAAGGGTCAAACAAGGGCTACTTTAGCACAACTTTTTAGATTAACAGCAGTGCAGAAGTGCAGTGGGAAAACTGAACACGAGGCATTCAAAACCAAGCAAAAAGCCTCGAAGCTGATATATTTTTATTATAGGATTTTGGGGAGCGGGAGACCACCATCCAATATTTGAGGCAAGGCTGTTTGCACATCACAGAAAAGTGGGCAAATTGTAGCCTTCTTGCAATGATTAGACAGCAACTCCAATTGATGGGAAATGTAGTCCAACAAGATCTGGATGGCTACACTTTCCGCGAACCTTATGGATCAGGACGTCGTCTACTTTCCCTTCCTTGATTCTTCCACCGCTTCTTCAACCTTTTCCCCCTTCCCCTGCCACAACAGGTGATTTTTAATGGCAGGAGGAGCTGAAAAACTCCCTACCCCATTGATTTATCTTCTTCCCCCCAACCCCCATAAGACTATCTAATAATAGCATGCATACTTCTGCAATGTGGTCCAACACAGCTTCCACAATCTTCTAAGCCAACATGGTTGCCAACCTAAACCAGTGGTTCCCCACTTTGGGTCCCCAGATGTTCTTGGACTACAGCTCCCAGAAATCCTGGCCAGAGAAGCTAGTTGTGAAACCTTCTCGGCCTTTTAGTCCAAGAACTTCTAGGGACCCAAGGTTGGGAACCATTGAACTAAGGGATGGGAGATCAACAAGCAAATGGCCAGATCAAGTGTCCTCCATGGCTGCCAGGCTTTGAGCTGCCTGGTGTTTTGGACTTCAGTTCTCCAACCCCCCCCAACCATTGTCCATTCTGGTTGGGTCCTTTGGAAGGAGGGCAGTCAAGAACCATTACTATACTAATAATACCTCCACCCATGTTGCTCACAAACTGTCATTGAGATGTCCATTATATGAGGCCTGCTATTACTGTTAGCTTTCCAGATCATTTGTATGGGCTGAAAGTGAACTCAGAGCTCAGAAAAGTTACTACTGCTGGAATATCTTTAATCTGAATGGCTTTGCTAGCTGAATGCATTCAGGGAGTTCTCCAGAAAAATCACTTTTCCAGACTCTGCTTCTACTGCCCCTCACAATTCTCTTTAGTGGGCTTTTGTCTACAATTGGGTGACCTTTGTTTATGCATGATCTCCATCTCCTTGGTAGGAGCAGAGACTTTGCCTGTACTACCAAAGTTGCAGTTCCCATGGAAGACTAGCAGGTCTTTTCTAAACATCTCCCTTGTCCTTTTTTTCCTGTGCTGCTGCAGCAGCTATTTATTTCCTTTTTAAAACATCAGGAATGCAGTGAAGGCAATGTTTTTGGAGCTCATCTGCATTGCTCAACAAAGCATGGTAAGGGAATTTCAACAGGCCCAACATCCTGAATGCCTACTGTTGACACTGCATTTGTGTCTATTCATCAGCTGGCTGGCTACAAAGGGCAGGCATTCATGTACAACAGGCCACAGATGGGTTATCATTGGGGTTGCCTCATTATACAATCCAGCAAAGGAGGTATTTCTTTCTCTCTTTAACTATGGGTCAGGAGTATGTCTTGTTAGAGAGCTCTGAATTTGGTTCAATTATCTTCATGTACGCCAAATTTATCTACCCCCTTTTCCTTGTTAACTGGTGTTTACAGTCTCAATAGCTCACTCTGAGACATTAATATTAGAAAGAAGAAAATGTTTATTTATATACAAGGAACAGATAAGAAGACTAAAAAACATGACTGCTTTGAGGAACAGGCTTCAACAGACTCACTGACTGCTTCCAACAAACAAAAGAGAGGAGAAGGAAAAGGCCTGAGAGGAGATGTGGGGCTCTTTTTGAATTCAGAGACAGAGAAGTACTTGGGTAGATTAAGAAGTTGGAAGTTCAATTCTCCACTGTGCCCCTTTGATATAGTCCATTATAGGTGGCGATGGTGGTTGTCATCCCAGTCGGAAAGCTATCAATCTCACCCATTAGAGCAGGCATGTCCAAAGTCTGGCCTGGGGGGCCAAATTTCGAGTGGTCCACGTCCTCTTCTCCCCGCCAGCTCACCCTGTCATGCATCCGCGCTAGCTGGCCCTTCCCCATACTGGATGGAGGCATCAGCTTGCAGTTTTATGTTTTGCCTGCCCTCCCTGCCTCTGTCCACTCCCCCCCACACACACACCTGCCCACCCTACCCCGATCGGCTCCATTGCTGCAGCGTCCTCCCTCCTTGCATGTTATAGAGCAGTGTTGGCGAACCTATGGCACGGGTGCCAAAGGTGGCACTTGGAGCCCTTTCTGTGGGCACCCAACATCGCCCCTTCACAGCCACCTGTATTCAGGTTAAATAGCTGTATTGGCACTTTGCAAAGAAATTGTGGGTTTTGAATTGCAGTTTGGGCACTCAGTCTCTAAAAGGTTCGCCATCACTGTTATAGAGACTTGTCCAAAGTCTGGCCCGGGGGACAAATGCAGCTGAATAGTCGGACCCCACATATTTTCACCTTGCCAAATCTGGCGTTCCTGGCAAAAAGTTTGGACACCCCTGCATTAGAGGCATCCAACTCCAACACATCCAACTCATGGGATAGGGAAGAAAGATAAATAATGGGCTCAAGAAGTGTTGAAAGAAAAAGCTTTGCCTAAAATAAAATAAAAATATAATAATTCAGATCATCAAGATGCACAATGAGCTTCTACTTTGGGGGCAATGCTTGATTTCCGAGTTTGAGAAATTTGCCTTTTGGGGATACAGGTCTCACTATATCCCACTCACCATGGCCCGGCTGGCTGGGGGATTCTGAGAGTTGCAATCCAAATAGGCAATTTTTTTTTTCAAACGCTGTTCTCAGCCCTGTCAGTACTTCCTATCTCAAATTCTTGTACTGCCATATAGAATCATAGTAAGTAGTGAGCCCCAGTGGATATAACTCAGAGGCGGGACTGTGGATATTAAAACCAGGAAAGCATACTGGGCCCTCGTATAACAAACAGTTTGTATAACATAAAATTTGTACAACATAAAAATTCGGGAGATAGGGGAAATTTGCTTAACAGAATCGTCTATTGGGGTGAATCCATACAACATAAAAATGGTTGCAATTAGGGATTACTCGGTTTTCAATGCATTCCTGTGGGAAATTTGTATAAAGGAAAATGTGCTTAACAGAATTTCATTTGGAACGAATTAATTCCTTTATACAAGGTACCACTGTCATTGGAAAAGAGAGTCGAAAAGCCCACCTATCATCAAGGCTGTCTGTTTTACTTTGTTTTTGATGCTGGTGTGTAAAATTGAAGTTCACTATGAGGAAAAGTCAAATTAGATGCCAGAGATTTTATGGAAACTACTGGGCATGCTCAGTTTAGTTCCCAGTACTTATTATTGGGTAATTTGGGTGCATCCAGATGCCAATTTTCTGCTCCAGTAAGCAAAAATGCCAAGAAAAGGGGTAGGGAATGAACATAGAAGTGGTCTCGCATCACTTCTTGGTTTCAAAAACTGCTTATATTTGGTGTTAAACACTGTTGGAGAGCCTTGCTATCTCCTTAAAAATTGAATTATAGATCTAATTCTTCCCAGAGCTGCACTTTTGTCTTTTTTTAAAAATGTAATTTATTATAATTTTTTAGCTAGAAAATTTGGAAAAGGTATGAAAAAATGTTTGTGAGTGGGTCACATGTGGCTCTCCCCCACCTTCTGGCTACACTTCCAGCAGTGGAGCAGAGCAAAAGGTTCCAGAAAACCTTTATAATCAAGTCAGCACACCACATAAATGTCATTAGAGAGCCCATACCTGATTCCCCCCCCCGCATAGTCTTTCATAGCCAGCTTTTGACATTGATCGCCTCAAAAATCCAATTCATCATCATGAAAAGAACTTTCTGTCTTCATTGCTCTCTTTCAATTTTGCATTCAAACTGTTTTGCTAGCATTTGATTCTTATTAATGACAATTCATTTGCCCAGTAAGTAGTTTGCATCCTTTTATCTATATGGCTCTTGAAAGGGTTCCCAGAGGAGGGAAAGCAGTGCTATTCCATGTTTTACAGGTGGCCAGGGAGTTTCTGTTTGTAAAAAATGCAGGTGCAGGTGCCAAGTGGCCACCATCCCTGCTGGAAGCAAGCTGAGCTTATTTCTCAGCGGGGAAAATGCGTACTGAAAACATATAGAGGCTGCTTTCTTATCCCTTCAGCAGGAGGCTATCTGGAAGCCATCCCTTTTCCTTTTTTGCCCGAGGCATGAGAAAAATAAAGACAGGGCCCATGATGGACAGTGAGGAACAGGAGATGAAGCACTGGGCTGGTGTCTGGAAGATCCATCTTCTGGTCTCCATTCAGTGGAAAATAATCATCATTATCTCAGACCTTCAGAGCGGGAAAGGACCCTGTCAAGGAGTCACAGTGTGGAACTGAATTCCAGCCAGAAGCCTTAACCACTAAGCTATCCAGCCGTATGTTTGGTAAAGTTCAGGCAGCCACTTTCTCTTAGACTAGTGGTGTCCAAACTTTGGCCCCCAGATGTTTTGGACCAAAACTCCCACAGTCCTTTGTCATTGGCAATACAGGCTCAGAATTCTGGGAGTTGTGGTCCAAAACATGTGGAGGGCCAAAGTTTGGACACCTCTGTCTTAGACTGACCTCCCTCACAGGGCTGTTAGGCAGACCCTCCCTCACAGGGTTGCTAGAAAGCAAGAGAAGTGCATATGCTGCTTTAGGGTCGGTGGAAGAAAGCTGGGATAAAAAATGTAAATACATTTAAAGATAATATCTTGTTCTTAATTTTTCCACCATCGCACTAACATTAGCGTTAAAAATACCAGAGATCAGAGAACTGTGTTCCTCAGGCACTGGCTATTTCTGTTAGGCAGTCCTTCTAAATTTTCCTTTTCCCATTTCCACATAGACTCAGACCTGCTCACAAGCCCAGAACCAGGCCTTTTGCTGTCTCAGCCAATGGCTCACGTGCCTACCGAAACAATGGTGTGGAGTACGAAAATCCAACCATGTTCTGGCACAGAAAGAGAGAAAATAACTGAAGTACCTCTCACTGTCTTTAGCAGAAAAACCACGTACAGCGTAATCTAATCAAATAACAAACTAGGTGCTTCCCTGTCTACTCCTGTACAGGACAAGAATTTATTTTGCGCCTAGTTTCATTGGCAGATCACATCCCATTTACATACGCAGGAAAGAGACAGTACTGATGGTGATCAAGTGTGGGGACCTTCAACAGTCCCTGGGTTGTAGTGATTATTTCAAATGCTCTAGGAATGAACACTTCACTCCCTACATTTGAATCCATGTCCTGGTTGGGCTGAGACTGATTGGGCTGAGACTCCATCAGAAGATGGAGGAGCTCACGCTGAAAGAGTATGATGTGTCCGAGGGTCCATAAGGCTGAAAAGAAAGAGGAGTGAAACTGGAAAAGTGGTAGAATCAGCTCACTAGAGAAACCAGGGCTTTTAAGGTGATGAGTAGATGTAACTATATGCTGAAGCCATCCTTAACTGAGCAATGGTGAGGATGACACTTGAGCTCCCAGAGAATAATCCTTAGATATGGAAACATGGTTTCCATGTGTCATTATATCCACTCTTATTTAAGCTTTCAAGCTTTGACGGAGACAGGACGAAGCCAAATGCCAAACCAGTAGCACAAGAGAAAATTCTGTGCCTTCTCATTGGGAAATTGCATGCTTGACTGTAAGGGCCTTTTTACATGACCCCTAAGATCCGCTGGTCCCTTAAATTCAGACCAGAGATCTTGAGGGTTTGTCGCTCTCCCTGCTTTCCCACTCCCTCCGCACTTCCTTGTTCTGTCTGCGTGAGGGGTGGGAGAAAAAAAGGGAGAAAAGAATGCACTCTTACCTCCGGAGCGGTGAAAGTTGCTCCAACCCCCGTCACATCCTGGTACCTCTTAAAGGGGCGGGAGGCAAAAAACAACAACAAAAAGAAGCGAGGAGAGCCCGGCACTCTCTGCATCAAAATTTTTCACTCTCCCAGAGCAGGTACTTGAAAGGTGCGCTGGGTCGCGCTTAGGTGGGCGGGGTCGCACTTAATTTTCTGTTAGCTCCGGAGCTGGTGGGGAAACATTTTTAAGCTCCGGAGCTGGGAGCCATTTGCAGCGGAGCTTAGGGGGTCATGTATAAACGCCCTAAGTCCCTTGAACACAGTAAAGTACAGGCATGAAGAAAACAATGGAACAATGCTATGCGTCTCCACTCAGAAATAAGGACTGCTCTGTAACACTTCTTGCTGTTTCAAGGAGGAGCTGTTCTTTTATCTCTGCAGCCTGTGGTACGGACTTCATTGCTGGGAAGAAGTAAAACAGTGTTAAAGCATGAAAAAGTTACTGTTTTTGAATGGATTTCATTTCTTGCTACATGAAATGCATGCTGAAATGAAAGCAGTTTAAATTCGTGCTAGAAAATCTAGGTCTCCTTAGCCCCAACTGATGCATTTAAGCCAGCGGAAACTGTTGGAGGAGAAATTCATTTCACTGAAATCACCATGGGCACAAATCCTTGGAGAGCGGGTGAGACACAGAGATGTTTTTCTTATTACCACTGCCTTGTGAAACTAGGAAAGTATTGTCATATGTTGTATATACACATGTATGCAATTTAAGATCAAATATGGGCAAAACAGCATGATTCCACAGAGGTGACATGGCACCTGTTTCATAACATCTGTGGCAGGGTGGAGGAACCCACAGACCCTCCAAGTGTTGTTGGACTCCAACTCCCATCATCAACCACCATGGCAAATAATTGATGATGATGGAGGCTGTCATTCAACGAGTTATGTGGGGCACAATCCTCTCACTTGTTCTAAGGGGATAATTTCTTTCAAGGAACCTGGGCACATAATGATTGCTCTGGTGGCTGGTATGTATTTAAGTACTGTATCTCCTTTAATGTTATTTTCCCCACATAAAACCTTGCAGGCTTTTGTGACATTTGTTCTATCGGATTATAGGGAAGTTAATATTTGCTGCCTCGAGCTCCTTGATGGAAAGTAAGGACCAGTAGAGAACCCATGGCAAGGGGGGAAAAGGTATCTATCTGCAGCCCTTCATCCCAAGCAATCCCAGTTTCTATAAAACACTTTTTGCCATACATACCTCTCAATTGTGATGCAAAACCAAAAACTATTAAATATTAAAAATACATTTTCTTTTCTGGATCTGGTTCATGGGAGAGGTCAAGAGGAGCATAATTATTCCATGGAACCATGTAATTTCCCCACCCCCTGCATTGCAATATATGAGAGGTACAGTGGATTTGTTCAGTGGGACTTCTTATTTGCTTGCTTGTTTGTTTATTTATATATCACATTTCTTCCCATGGGAACTCAAAGTAGCTCACAATCAACTGAAGCAAGACAGTAAACATGATTTAAAATCCTATAATATGTGTTATTAGAATAATTTAACAAAAATTGTGTTTAACACTTAAAACCTGCTTCTTCCCTGCCCAGTGACCCTGGCTGGGCCTACTTTTTGAGGCCAAGCTAGGACAGTGTCCTAACAGACAATAGGATAGCTTAAGGGAAATGGAGTTCTGGTATGATCAGATACACACCTTTGCAGCTGTCTGATTGCACCCTGGTATGGGCAATGGACAAACTGATGGAAATTGTAGTCCTGCAGCAAGATCTGCACAGGTTTTGCACTCTGGCCATTCCCAGTAAAAGAGGGCGTCTTTCTTCTTTGTGAGGGAGCGTCCTCATCAAGGATAATCAGCCTGATGTTTATTCATCAGGTTGCTTACCTCATTGTCATCAGGCAGCATGCCTCAGAGAAGAAGAATGTGTGGTCCTTTGGAGGTGGTTGAACTGCATTACCCAGGATTCCCCACCATGGTCTATCCAGGGAGGTATTGATGGGAGTTGTAGTTGAGAAACATCTGGTGAGCTACACCCCCTAGGCATTCTTCACACCCAGTCTCCAAATAAACATGCCTTAACCATGAGATGATGGGTAGAGTCAGGCCACCATCTTAACCACTGGATGCCACTTGCTGTTGATTTCCAACCCCACTCCCCTCTCACTCTAGTCAACAAACAGGAGAGCATCAGAGTCCACACAGCAGCATCCTGGCTGGGTGTGCAAAAGATGTATGACGCCAGAGAGACACCCTCCCGTTTGTTCCTGAGTTGGGGGCAAGAGGGAGGGAGCGACAGCGGAGAATAAAGGGACTATAATAGATGTCCTCATCCCACCCTGGTCTTTCTTTCATCTCTGCGGTTTTATTTTTGTTTTTGTTGTGTTTTTGAGATGAGTTGCAATTTCTCGTATGCATTGCTGCAGAAAGCGACAGGGGGTGGGATGGGGGGGGGGGCGACGGAGCCGTCGTAATCCTCTTTCCAACAGACTGGAAACGTGCCCGCACGGGGGAAATCATTGCTATCAATAGCCCTCTCCGCTTGTTTGCATTTCTCCCGGGGTCTTAAGGAAGGGCGATAACAGCATTGGTTCAGGGAGGGGCTTGGGTGGGGCATCATAAAAGACCACGCGTCTTCTCTCTTCTTCGATTTGCTCAAGGCGTGCGCGGGTAGGAGCCGACTAGTGTGCGATTGCCTTGCGCGCGCGCGTGTGTGTGTGTTACAGGAGCGGGGGGTCTTTTTTAACCCCCCCCCCCGCTTTTCCAGCTAAGGGAGGGGCATCAGGGATGGTAGAGCAGACATGCCCCTCTTCTTCTCTCTATATATTGACAAAAAGGTGTAAGAGCTGGAGGGGCGCACGGAGAGCGTTGCATCAGGCGACGTGTGTGTGTGAGGGGGGAGAGAAGCTTCTCCCTCCCAGCCCCCCTCTTTCTCCCCATTCCCTAGCGTGCAGGAGAGGCAGGAGCCTCACATGACCCACTCCGGGCTGTGTCTTTGGATGGCTGGGAGTGGGGAATGAGCGGGGAGGGGCCACGGGGTGGAGACAGGCAGGCAGCTAGGCAGGCAGACGGACAGACGGACAGACAGAGTGGGTGGGTGGGTCGCGCGCTCTGCAGCTGTGCCCGCTGCTACCACTGCCAGCCCCTGCAGGGGGATACTCCCCTTCCCCATGGATCGCCCCAGCGCCGCCCCTTGGAGACCGTGAGGGGTCCAGCATGGAAGAGGTAAGGGGGTGACTCCTGGTTGTGGAAGCGGTGGTGGTAGTGGTGGGGACGACGACGCGTGGCTGCTGGGAAGCGCAGCGCATTGGGGATTGGGGCTGCCGGCAGGGCGTGGTGCTCGCTTGGATCTTTTCTTTGGCGGAGGGTGGGTTGGGGGAGCGTGTTGTATTTGCAAGAGGAGCAAAGAAAGGGGGGGCGCGCGCCGCGGGATGACTTTTCTGGGTGCAGTGCGTCTGAGTGTAAGGGCGGTGTCAGCCACGCTACCCGGGGAGAAATGGATGGGGCTGGAAGAGGGGATGCTCGTTGCAGGGCATGGTAGTTGCGTGGCTATTGCCTAGGAGGGCAGCGAGCCTGGGATCGGAGACTGGCGAGCAAGGGCTCTCTCCTGCCTCTGGAATCCGTAGGGAGAGAGATGCGCAGGGCAGGAGGCGCATAGCTTTCCTTGGGCGGTGGGCGCGGTGGATGGAATTCGTAGGAAGGTGGGTTGCAAAACTATTGGGAGGAGAAGCTGGAGGCCAGAGCGGGATACTATACACGCTGAGTGGGCTGGCCGGCTTCTGCGGGTGCAATGAGGAAAAGAAGGGAGGAGGGGTGTAGAAGGTTTACATCTCCCTGGGTTGGGTTCTCAGAGCGAAATGTCTGTCTAGATGAACGGGGAGAACAACAACAAAGAGTTCCGGGGCAGCTGGAGAACTGTCACTGTATCTTGACTGCCCTACACTTTCGAGGTGTGTGGAGTCCATTCTGCTCAAGGAATGGTGCCTGGGCGTTGTTTAGGGGGCAGAGCCTTGTGGAAGTGGGCATCAATGCAGAAAGCCAGAAGTAGCCAGTGGAGAACTCTGGGGTGACGTTCAGGACAGGGAAAGGAAGGGAACAGAGGAGGGCGTTGGTGTTCAACCTGTATGCTTCTGTGATCTGGGGCTTTGTGGTTGTTCTGTGGGGTACTGGTGGGGAACACAGGCCAGGCCGTGGTGTGTGGGGCTAGACTGGGAGCCATCTGCAGAATGAAAGTGTAGTAGGGGATTCCTGAGTTGAGCAGGAGTGGAAACCCCATGGCTCCCCAGATATTCTTAGACTCGGAATCCCATCCAACTTTGCTGGCAAGAGTACTGCTCAAGGATAATGGGAGTTGTATTTAAAAAAAAACATCTGCAGGGCTAGAGGGATCTCAGTTCCGGTCTAGAGGCAGGTGGGTTGTGTGGGTGGAATGTCACAAGGGTACTCAGAGAAGTGTGTACTGTTGCTGGATTTGGAAAGCCCTGCTTGTGAAGAGAGGGTTGAGATAGGTGGATTGTAAGTGCTGTGTGCATTGAGCAGGGATTGTATGCAGGCTGGGGTTTGAGGCATAATCGGTATTTGAGAATGGATCAGTGATTAGTAGGGCTGGACCAGCATGAATCATTGGAAGGCTGCTGAGCAAATTCCAGTAAGGCCAATATGAAGGACAAAGCTTTTGGGACCATGGCTTGGAGGTTACTGTCACACCTTATTAGCTATGTTAACATGTATACCCAAACACATGCACATGCGTCTATTGTATCTGAAATGATACTTGGGTAACGAAGATACCATGGGTAATCAATGACCATGGAATTTTTTTTGCAGATTAGCTCCGGGGGCTGAGAAATGCTATGAGGAGTAAAATAGAAGCAGTGTGTCAATTTGTTCCATTTTATTATCCCTCGGACGCTCAAAGAGCCAGTGTATTGCAATGGTCAGGAGTGTGCCAGGAAAGGAGTGGTGAGACGCAGGGTCAAATCTCCAATCAGTAAGGCAGCTCATTGGGGGTGAAGTTGAGTCCATCACTACCTCTTGGTCTACCTCACAGGGTTGTTTTGAGAGTCAAGTGGCGTGGGGTAGAGAGATAATGTGTGCCTGTTTGAGAGAGAGAGCTTGTTGATTTGCTGAGTTTTTATTGAATTGTGTTTCATTTGATTTGCACGTTGAACAATTCTTCACAAATCTGTGTGTGGTATGAGCTAAACCTACAGAAAAGTGTCATTTCAATTGGAGTAATTAAATACTACAGTAGAATATAAGCATAGTACATCATACATTTTTAGACAACTGAAACTTTTAGCAGTTTGAGTTTCTTAGCCAAGCTTTCACGGATTTGAAAGATTTCTATGTTCACTTTGTTTTTCAAGAGGTACCCCCAAATTGAGAGTTTTGATTTTGGGGGGCGGGTGAGATGTCAAAATACTGTGCTTTGAATGCACGTGACGGGGTTTGGGTGTCAGAAGCTTTCTCGGCTTGGCATGTGAGCTGCTCTAGCTTCTTCTGACATTTTCTATTTTTATCAAAAATGTATCCCTGTTTATAAATACCATAGGAATTAGGAGGGACCGCTCTCTCAACTGCCTTTTGGAAAGAAAAAAAAACTCTGCAGTTTTTTGAGAGGTTTTCCTCAACAAGGTGGTCAGTCATAGTCGAAACAGTGGAGATTCCCTGAAAGAGTCGAGTCACCCCCCTCAAGAATAAGGATCAGCTGAAGAATGCTGGGTGTAGGGGGGGCACAGTCTTAATTCACATGGGGCAACTAGGAAGCAGATGGCCTGTTCAAATGGAACCTACAAACTCAAAATTGGCCGATAAGATAATGTGGAATGTTCTACTGCATGCATTATTAATTTATTTAAAATATTTAAACCCCACATTTCTCCCCCTCTCCCCCCAAAAACCTAAGGTGAATCTGCATGCCCCAACTTCTGCGTGGCAGACCTTCAGGGATTCTTCTATAAATCGGTTGAAGAAGTTGGGGGATTGGGGGGGTCTTGGCTGGATAGCTCAGTGGTTTAAGCATTGGGCTGCAGAGCCAGAATATGGGAGTTCAGTTTCCCAGAATGTCTCTTGCAAGTAGAGGCAGCCTGCATAGCCTTAGATAGGCTACTTAGTCCCAGGATACCCTCAGAAGAAAGGAATGGCAAACCCCTTCTAAGTATTCTCCACCTGGGAAACAATGAAAAGAGTCACCATAAGTCAGAATTGACTTGACGGCATGTGATTATTTTATTTTTGAGAGGGAGAAAGGGCCAGGAAAACATTCAGCATAGCAAGCAGATTGTTTGCCTACAATTGAACAAGTTCATGGAGAACAAGGTTATCAATGGCTATCATTATGGATGCCTAAGGACAAACTCCGGGTTGGAGAGATAGGCACTTAGGCAGGATCTCTCTTAATGCCATTTGCAGGGAATCATAAGCAGGTGAAGACATCTGCTTGGGAATACCCTGGAGCAAATGGTGAGCCACTGTGTGAGATAGAATGCTGGACTGGATGGGCTATGGCCCGTTCCAGCAAGGCTGTTCTTATGATTTTATGAATGTCATTCAAAGGCAAAATCCAGTAACCTACCCTGTTTTTGACCCAGGCATCTTGGCAATTCCTTGCCCCTGGTTTTGGATTTGTATTGTATGAATTCTGTGTATTTTGCTGAAGAATTCAGTGTAAGATGAAAATTTGCAACATCCATAAAATACGTAACAACCAGTCCTACAACAAAGATTATCTTGCCAGTTCTATGCCTCTATTTTCCTAGCAAAGGAACAAGGCTGGTGCAACTCAATACTGAGGCAAGGTAAGTAAGTGTGTGAAGCTTAATCCAACTCAGTAGCTGCTATACAGAATGACAAAGAATGGAATGAGCCACTGGATTGGATTACCATTTATGCACCATCTATACATATATTTTGTGGCACCCCTTTTCTTCACCATCTTGATCTTGTTTAGGAAGATAGAATGTAGTTAAACTGTGTTATACAGAGTCAATTCTTGGTACTGTATAGCAGGCCTGCCCAACAGGTAGACCGGGGGCTACCAGTAGCCCGCGAAGGGTTCAAAAGTAGCCCTCCAGCCATTAATAAAAAAATGTGAGGGAATAAGTTCTCCACCTCTACCTCCCCCACCCCAAGGACCACCACTGCCCCAGCAAAGCTCTGGGTCTGCCAGCCCACTGTCTCAACCAAACGGGGCAGTTCAAGGGCAATGGCACTGTCCCCTGCTCTCCCTATCAGTCAGATGATCAGCGTGCCACTGTCTCATGACCAAATGAATTGTTGGTGCACAGCGGAGAAAGGGGAGTGGAGGGGACCCCCACAGCTGCCTCACAGAGACTGTGACCTGCCACTCCTCTTGCTACACTTCTGAGCCATTCCCTCCTCCTTGCGCGGCCGTGACGATGTGATTGCCCCGCTGCTGGCTTGGCCCATCCCAGCTGCACAGAGAACATGGCAGAAGTGAGTGAGAGCTATGGGCAGCAGCAGCAGTGGCAGTGAGGAGGCTGGAAGGGAGAAGGGAGAAAACAGGAGGAGAGGTAGAGTCAAGTCAGGCCTCAGGCGGGTTGGGAGGGAAAGTGCACCTTTTAAAAAAAGTCTTCCAGCAGTCCAGGCAAGCAGAAGGGGCAATCTGTACAAGCATGCATGTGCCTCCCTTGCACCTGTCCACACCGGCTCGAGCGGGTGTAAGGGAAGCATGTGCATGGTCAGCCTTACCATAGCAATGGGATGAAATATGTTTCCTCCAGAAAGGATTATTTGATTTTCGATGCATTCCTATGGGAAACTGCTGCTCTACTTACAAATTTGTTTACTTATGAGTATATGCTCAGAACAGATAAAATTCATAAGTAGAGGTTTTAGTGTAGTAGCCCTCAGGCACTTTCGTCTGGAAAAAGTAGACCTCGGCCAGTTCAAAGTTGGACAGCCCTGCTGTATAGCTATCCCAGTACTGCAAATTCTGATTGTCACGGTTTCAAGGAGGATTCTCTCCTAATCATATCTGGAGGGATCCTTTGCATTCCTGTCCAAGCAGTAACTAGGCTTGATCCTGCTTAGTTTCCAAAATAGTTTAGATATTTGTGTTCAGAATGACATGCTCGTTTGCATCTAGTTGGGTTCTTTGCTACTGATACATACCTGCAGAACCCACTAGTTTGGTTTCCTTTAAGTTTAAACAGTATGAGATATTCATTTGCTTCCGAACACCTTTCAAAAATACATTTCAAAACAAGCCAAGCGTCGAGATGCTTTCTTAGAACCTCCTTGCTGCTTCTGTGTTAATATGTTTTGTATGCTGATAGAAATGTTCTGTCTATGCTCAGAGGCAATCTCTATATATTTCCAAAGCTGAGTAACAGCAGCAGATATTGGGCTCAGCATTTGATCAAAGAAATGGAACATGGAGCAAAAGGCTGTGGTTTTCCGTGCTTCTGCTTTGAGTGCTGGTCTGACATGACCTTTTCCATGGCACCCAATACATTACCCCCATCTCTCTGGCTTCCCTTCTCTGCCATTAGACATCTGCTGATCTACACTGGCTGAGTATGCTGAAACTGTGCCCCCTCCATTTTATTTCTACAACTCTTGGAGTTCCCCCAAGCCTACTCCCCTGCATAGATGGTGCTGTTTTGGTTACAAAAGGAATGGCATTCAAAGAATGCTCTTAGTATATAGGATTAAGGCTTTAGCATTCATTAGGTTGAAATGGGCACGAAAGATTCACTCTGCAAATGTCAAATGCGCCTGTCTCCTCTCATTGTTATGTAAACTCTCCACATTGGCCTATGTTAATGGTACAGTATACGGGTTTTCTCATAGTACTTGTTTGGCATGGGGAAAAAGACATCTTCTCACTTCTAGTCAGAATGATCTACACTTCTGCTGGTCTGTATCTTTCTGGCAGAGGGCTAGGGGATGCTTTCTTTTTGGGAGAATTTATTGAGATGCAAAATAGCTCTTTGTTCTGTCTTGGTGGAGGATTAAGCAAGAGTTAAAACAGATTGCACTGCTTTAACAGTGATGTGTGTGTTGTGTCATTACAGTCCTGACTGACTCTTTGTGACCCCATGTCCATGGAGTTTTCTTGGCAGGAATACTGGAGTGGCTTGCCACTTCCTACTCCAGGCGCCTACAGCACCTGGTATTCACTGGTGGTCTCCCATCCAAGTACTAACCAGGCCCGACCCTGCTTAGCTTCCGAAATCAGGCGAGATCGGATGTGCTTAGGGCATCTAGGCATAAGGACCTTTTAAATTTAAGCAATGGCCCTTCAGTCTACCCTTCTTGGTGACATTGCTTTGCCCCTTTACTTTCATTCTCACTCCCAGGGTGGATCCTTGGGCAGGCCAGGGCAACAGCAGATTTCCATGTTGGAACCCTAGAAGTCCTTGATTCTATTTCATGTCCCTTTTGTCTCTCCTCTTCAGGAAGGCAGAGGCAGGAGAATGAGCATCATTCCTGTTCCTCAATTGTCTGCCTTCTTCTGAGTGGTGGTGAGGATTGGTGGTGACTGACAGCAGAGGAGAGGAGCTTCTCTAATGACCACTTGCCTTACCTGCCTCCTGAAACGTGGGGTTGGCATGGGGTGGAGTGGGAGGAAGAACAAGGTGGTTGAAGGCATTTTGCTGCCTAAGGTGGAGTAGCCAATACTTTGCAGCTACTGTACCTTAAACCCACCAAGTTATTTTGGCACCTGCAGTGGAACATCCAACAAATAGCTCACTTTTGCCCTTGCAGCACAGCGACAACCACAAAAGAAGGAGTATTTTACATCTTTTTATGTCATCAAAAATCAGGTGCCTTGATGTCACTGCCCCTCTACCTCATGGTAGAGCTGGCCCAGAGGGTGAAGGTCGTCATGACTGGGGAGATGGTGGCGTAACACTGGATCCCCAACACCCTAGATTCAGTCTCTTTAGCCTTTCCCAGTCTTGAATCCCTGTTGTTATTGGACTGCAACTCCGACTCTCCAGGGCAGCTATGCCAATGTTTCAGGGTGATGGGGGTTGTAGTCCAACAGTACGGGAGGATCGTGCCAAATAGCTCTCCAAATAAGACAGAGAAAAAGAGAACGCCAGACATTTCAGAAATCTGTTAGCACACTGTAGCAGGTGGGATGGCCCATGCGGCTGAAGTGTGGCCCAAGGTCTAAGAACATTGACAAGATGGGCACATATTTTTTTCCTTTTTGTGTGCTCTTTGTAGCTTTAATGTTACATTTTAATGTTCTAAGAGGCCTCTCCTAATTCCCTGTTCTTATTCTGAATATGTGTAAATATTCTGGGCTGTATATTGTTCTTCAATATTGTAAGCCACCTTGGGTCCTTTTCCAAGGAGAAAGCTGGGGTATAAATATTCAAAATAAATAAATAAATAAATGAAAAATAAATAAATAAACATTCATTCATTCATTCATTCATTCATTCATTCATTCATTCATTCATTCATTCTCAGGACAGTGTGAGATAAAGGATTTCTCCCTGTCCCACAGGTGTTTGTGTCTAGGGCCCTTGTGGCCTTAAAATGATGTGTTATATTTTGCCTTTTTGGGTTTCAAGCAATTTGCATCTAGCATCACCACCCTGGAATCTAGCCTAGTTATCTCACACTCCCTTTTGCAAATGAACTGCTGAAGCTGAATGCCTCACCTGATGAAGCCAATGGTTTCCTGCCTGCAGTGAAATTCCAGCTAGCCACCTGCCACCTCACAGCTGGATGTTATCATTCCAAATCTTTTCTAATAATTTATGATCAATGCTTGCCTGGGAATTTTCCTCCTGCCAATCCTGCTCGCTTGATGGTTAAAGGTATAGCTTGCCTTTTCCAATAAACAGCTAAAGATGGATCAAAGCATACAGTGCTCAGAGCTGCGCCAGAAAGCCTCCCCTCCCCTCTCTCGACATTAAAAATGCATAAAACCCCAGCAAAATTATTCAGACCAGCCCTAAAAAAATTACACCAGCATCTGCTTAAAAGCTTCCCTGAATAAAAACTCCTTTGAGGTGGCAAGTTGGGGATGTGTGGTTGTCTGCTGGTCACAACACCTTGCGCATGCTCAGAGGAAACACCCTCCTTCTGCCAGTTTGGCAGCAGGCAGCATGTTCTGTATCCTGGCTGCTAATGCGTTGAATGAGATGTAATGCATAATTATATATTGGAAAAGGCTTTTCTGCTCATGATTTTAGATCAGCTTCCGACATGGATGCCAAGCCAAGTGGCACCAGGCTTCTTCGCAAGTGAATCATCTGCTTGCTAAAAGTATATTTCTTTCCCTGGGATCCTTGCACATGTGTGTGTGCCTCCAAACCAGACCCTTTCGACTTTAGCAGAAAAAAAATGTGAAGACTGAATTCCTTCTTGAGGTCCTTATTCCTCATATGCACTCCCGTGAGATCCCTCTGGCGCCAACATTGATGACATTTTGGCGCCAGGTAAAAACCTTCCTGTTCCAGAAGTTTTTTAATTGATACAACATAGACTGTGGGTCCTCTGATGGCAATTTTAGTGTAATGATTTTAGTGTAAGGTTTTTATTATTGTTTTAATTATTTATTGATATTTGATGTTTTAACTGTTTTAATTCTTTGATTGTAAGCCGCCCAGAGACCTTTGGGTAGTGGGCACCATATAAGTTGTAAAAAATAAAATTAAAAAAATGAATAAATATGTGGGGATGATATTTGCTGTTCTTCAGTAGGGTGAGGAAAATGAACAGTGCATTTCCCGAGGAGACTTCAATCTTTTTACTTAAATTTCAAAATTGTGCAATGGGTAATTTCATACAGACATGGTGGAAGTACCAGGTAAATGCGTAAATGACATTTGGCATGTGTCCAGAATGCTCTATTTTTTTCTGCTCACCCATATTTTATTCTATTCCCTCCCGCCTATTAATATGGAATTTTGATTCTGGCAGGCATAGAAAACAGGTCCTGAGGCTGTGCCATTCCATCCAAGATGGCGGTGGCGGAGTGGTGGAAAACACAGCTTAATTGAGGAAGCACAATCAATTAGACAAAACTGCATGGTGAGAAGGCAGGACTTATCATGGAGTAAGGAGAAAGTGTCATGTTCGGCTTCAGAAAACCAGCAGTTTGAAAGTTTCTCTTAAACAAAAACTGAGCAGTCACAGAAAAACTCAGATTCCTGCCAGATACAATTAAGTCCAGTGCCACCCAGTGACTAAGTTGTATAATGGCACAATCCACATGGAGTCAATGATGGAGTGGAAATTGTTTAAATTAAACAAAATGTTTTGGGTGATAGGATGGGGAATGCAAAGAGGGACTGCAAGGAGAAGTGAATGGGAATGAGAAATAGAAAGTTGTAAACTTGACACATTGTGTGCCTCAAGACAGTCAAGAGGTAAATTACTTAAAATACCATATGAGATCCTGGGCATTCATTTACTCAAACATGTTTGACTCTCAATGTGGGTAATTCTGTTGTGTGCTTTTCAGTGGGACATAAGACAAATTTGGGTGGCAGCCTTTTGCACACTTACCGGTGTAAAAGAGAAAGTAGAAAGTCTTGCTGAACTTAATGGAACACTCTTTTTAGGATAAATGAATAGGGTTTCACTATGTTACCAACTGCACTAGTGCAGAAGAAAAATAGAAAGTCAAGTACCTATTTGCTTATGGACTATAGTTGTGTGCGTTTTAATGTCTTCAGCCACAAGTAAAAGCAAAGCAAAGTGTACTGCTAATATATACTTTCCCACAAAGTTTAAAGCATTATCTGGTTGCTCTTCAATTTTATTTTGCAGGCTACACATTGTCCCCACCACCACTCCAGCAAGTTGAAAGGATGGAAGGCTAAGTTAACCTTGAGCCTATTACCTGGGATTGAACCCCAGGTCATGAGCACAGTACAGCTGCAGTACAGCAGTTTAACCATTATGCCATGAGCACCTTCTACATTTTGGTGTCCTTGATCAAGATCATTGTTGCATCACTTGCATTTCAGCTTTGAGTTTGCTTCTCAGGGAAGAAGGCAAAGAGTGGCTTCAGGATTCTGTGGTTACTGGAAAAGGCTTTTTGTACACAGGGGAAAATGAAGGATTTTAATGTTTCCCCCTCCCTCTACTTAATGGGTTTCTAGCCACAAGCTGCTTTTTGTTCTTATTTAAATGTCTTTCTCCCAACCAAGATTAGTGTTCTCTCCATATTTAATAGACAAAGCAGTGATGGGAGACTTGAGCTCATATACAGTATGCGTGCGCGCACGCGCGCGCACACACACGTGATGGGGGGGAATTCAGTGGGACTGAGGCACTGGGACTCTGACATATGTCGTTTGCACTGATTTTGAGCATGGCTACATCAAGAGCCAAACTAGGATGATTATTTCATGAGCTCTTCAGGCATTGAATGTGGTTAATTAAACTTGGAGCAGGGGCTTTGGTTGCATCCCGGCTGTGCTGGGATCTCTTTATTATTGAATGCCTGATGAATCCGTTTCCCCGTGGAATTGCATTGGGTGTGGTTTGAAGAATCTGCCTGCCTGCTGCTCTTTGTTGCTGCCGCAATTCCCACGTTTCCACAATTCCAAACTTTCACCACCGTATATCTTCATCTTCACCTAATCTTGCAATGGTTCTCCTCTCTCAACTGCAAATATGGCGGCTTGCCACCCCCACCTCCTTCCTCAGTGTGCTTTCTTCTCTCATCTGGCAATCCTTCCTTTTACCTTGGCCTGTTTCTAAATGTTTCTGCATATTAGGATGCCTCAGTAGCTGAATTCCATTTGCCGTGTTTGTGTCTTTTGCTGTTTTATAACTACTCTCACGCAGATAGGTTTTGCTTCTGCCGCCATCTGCAGAGGTGTCCCTGTACACAAGAGATAAAACAAAGGCCATAAGCTCTAGACGTGATGAGCAATGTTGGTGGTGGGGTTCTAGAAGGGACAACCTAACACCTCTTTTGCCAAGCAGTGTTGTTGCACGTCTGAGGTCTGAGGACCACCTGGCTTTCAAATCAGATTTCATGATCCCCCCTGACTACTATGGCTGCTGATCATGCTGGCTGAATGGTACAGTATTTGAAAATGTAGCCATTATTTATTTACTATTATTTATTCATTAGGCTTATCGACTGCCCATCTGGCAACCAGGACACTCTGTGTGGTTTACAACAACAATACATACATATATATCAGGGGCAAATATCTACACAATAAGGTTAATAAACTAAAAATGAAAAATGAGGGACTGACAAAGCTGTTTGGATGAGCAGCGAAACATTTCAGTCTCTCAAGAAAAAGAAGTCCAGTTGCCATGACTCAAGTTCCAGATAGTGTACACTCACCTGGATGACTGCGAATCTTCACAGATAAAAATGAAAGAGAAATGTAAACAGCTCACATTTAACAGCAAAGTGCAACCACATTAAAGCAAGAGAAAATTTAGTCATACAATAGGCAGGGGATGCAAAACCAGCATTTCACTTAGGAGATATGCAATATTAGGTGTTAGAGAGTTGAGTAATCACTGCAGAATGCAGATACATATATCCTGGTCTGTGGGAAAGCCTGCTGGAACATCCAGGTTTTTGATAATTGTCCTAAAGCAGGGGTGCCCAAACTTTTTGTAAGGAGGGCCAGATTTGGTGGCTGAGAATGTGTCAGGGGCCAGTTGCTCCCTGTTCCTGCCCCCCACTGCAAGCCCCACCCACTGACCCCTTGCAACCTCACCTGCAGGAAGGGAGGGAGGGAGGGAGGAAGGAAGGTGGGGACCAAAGGAAGCACAGGGAGCTGTGGCCACCGTAGGGGAATGTGTGGGTGAAGGAGGGGGAGGGAGGGGTGGGCCAGCTAGCTGCGGGCCACTCAGAATGGCCTGACGGGCCGGGTTTGCCCCCCCCCCCGGGCCGGACTTTGGGCAGGCCTGTCCTAAAGGATCTCAGGCCAGGCAGATTCCAGTTGGAAGGCTGTTCCATTTAACACTAATTTTTCCAGGTTCTTCTCCACAGAAATGCTTGCTCTCTATTTTCAAAATTTAGACCTGGCTGTGCGGCTGTTTGGCAGCCTCAATTGGGATGAAAGAATTGACTGGCTAGCTTGTCAGGGTCTGCTCTGAATGGACTGCCTTAGGCAGAAATCTTACAGCAAAACCCTCTCACCTCACAGCATCTCTTGTTTGAATAGGGACCATCTGGCAGTCATGCAATACTTTTCTCTCTAGTCCTTCCAACTTACCTACAGTGTCTTCAGCCTCCCTTAGTCTTGGGCTTCCCAGATCCAGCACAGGCAGGAAAGAAGAGTAAGTGCCTTAGGCTGTGACTGCACTGGCAAGTGGGATTGGAGCAATTTGATTTATAGCCTGTTTTATTGTTTCTGTTTCTATTAGGTGACCATACACAGACTGCAAGTTGTTCTGGTGTTGGTGTTCATGCTGGTCCTTCAGCCTGATGTGATTTGATATGCACTCACATTCCCTTTCCTTTGAGACTTCCCTCTGCTGATCTCTGGCTTTTTTTTTTTTTGTGGGGGGGTAGTTGTCACTGTAAAGCCAGCTCTTTCAAGGGTTGTACAGTGCTGAGGAAAAGAGACCGTTTTCCAAAGTTCATGCATACTGTGGAAACATACAGCCTGCTATTGTTAATTGTTGTTTCTATTTCATATACATTTTTATCTTCTCCCCACCCCCTCGTCTCTGCAGAGGTGATCGAGTGCTAAGGTAATACATGAATGCAGTGATAAAGTGATTTAACACCAAACTGGCCACTTGTTCTACGAAAATAGATCATACTTCAGATAACTAGGGAGAAAGATTTCAGGGGTGGGTTGCATCATTAAAAGAGAATTTTTAAAAGTTAAAAACAGTAAGTACACAAATATTAAAAAGGATAAAACAAATACCACACTAAAATTGGTAAACAAAACAAACCCAAAAACAGATTCAAAGCAATGAGGCACAACACTCAGTTTAAAACCCCGCTCAGGTAGACAGTCCCTAAGGGAAAGTTTGTCCGAAGAGAAAGGCATTTGCTTGCAGAAGGACAGCAAAGATGGGGCCAGCCTGGTCTCCTGTGGGAGGGAGTTGCAGAGTCTGGAACTATCTGGTGTAGGTTTGCAAGGACACTTCTACAATGAGAGGTTTTGGCATGGTGCGTTAGTACCTTCTACATGCCTCCTATCAGTGAGCTAAATGGAAAGTGGCAGCTTCTCCCTTCTCCTTCTGTCTTCCTGTGCTTGCTCGTGGCTCAAAAGGTGGACTAGGGTCAAGAGGAGGATCGTGGTACTTAGCACAGTTCAGACCAGGTATGAAACCTCTGCAGTAGCTGATCCTTCTTTGCTCTTCATCCTTGCTTGCATTTGTTGCTCCTTGGTGCAGTGTGCGAATATGTTTGTGAGTGGAAAGCGCCTTTTCAGGTGTGCAAAGAAGAGAAATCTCTCCTAGGGCTGTCTCTCAGTTTTCCCCCTGTAGCTAAATTTAGCCCCGCCTCCTCTTCTAGAGCTGGGAAAGTTCATTTTTAGCAGTGAAATACTATTGGCTGCGGGGAGGGGTATGTTAATGTGATTGATCCAATAGGGAACAGTGACCACAACACAATTACTGTACTTTTAACTTAAGCAGACTGCAAATCATTGATAAAATCTAACACAGAGACCTTAAATTTTCAAAAAGGAAATTTCCCAAAGATGAGGAAACTAGTTAAAAACAAAGACGCTGAAAAGGAAAATTGAGAAAGTCCAAACACTCCAAGAGGCGTGGAGGCTGTTCACAAAAACAATAACAGAGGCCCAATTGGAATGCGCTGCAAGGTCCAATAGGACTCAAATGTGGCTTACAGGAGCTGTTCGGGAAGTGATCAAAAGCAAGAAAAGCTCATTTAGAAGATGGAAGGCTTGTCCAAACGAGAACAACAGGCAGAAACATAAATTCTGGCAGAACAAATGCAAGGAAACAATCAGGAAAGCAAAGCAAGACTTTGAGGAGCATATAGCTAAAAACTCTCAAAGAAATAACAAGGACTTCTTTAAGTACACGTGTGTGTGTGTGTGTGTGTGTGTGTGTGTGTGTGTGTGTG
>JAHTLZ010000111.1:11038689-11060973 GCA_023846285.1 Phrynocephalus versicolor | reverse complement strand
TACTACTACTACTACTACTACTACTACTACTACTACTACTACTACTATTATTATTATTATTATTATTATTATTATTATTATTATTATTATTATTATTATTAAAGTAACTGTTCCAAGCTCTAGGAAGTCTTTGGGATGTTTTATTCCAAAGAAAATAACTATGAAGTTTTGTTTCTTTATGGCTGTTTTCTCCAAGATGCTTCCACTGTCACCCCATTTCACCTTTTTATATACTAGCATATGTATTTTAAATGCATATGTGAAATATTAATTTTTAGGATTAAAGGTTTCACAATATTCATTGGAGTTGGTATGGTAGAATCACAGAATCATAGAGTTGGAAGAGACCTCAAGGGCCATCCAGTGCAATCCCCTGCCATGCAGGAACCCTCCCCCCACACCTCAAAGTTACCCCGACAGATGGCCATCCGGCCTTTGCTTAAAAACCTCAAAAGGAGACTCGACCACCCTCCGTGGCAGCATATTCTACTGCTGAACAGCTCTAACCATCAGGAAGTTCTTCCTAATGTTCAAATGGAATCTCTTTTCCTGTAATTTGAAACTGTTGCTCTGAGTCCTAGTCTCTGGAGCCATGGAAAACAAGCCAGCCCCCTCTTTGATATGACATCCTTTCAGATATTTAAACATGGCAATCATATCCCCTGTCAGCTTCTATTTGTAAGACTAAGCATTCCCAGATCTCTAAGCCGCTCCTCGTAAGACATATGTTCCAGACCTTTAACCATCCTGGTCACCCTCCTCTGGATCTGCTCAAGGTTGTCAACATCCTTTTTAAATTGAGGCACACAGAACTGGACACAGTACTCCAGGTGGGGTGTGACCAGAGCAGAATAGAGTGGTACTATCACCTCCGTTGCTCTAGAAACTATGCTTCTGTTGATGCAACCAAGAATCACATTGGCTTTCTTGGCCATTGTGTCACACTACTGATTTATGTTCAATTTGTGGTCCACCAAGACTCCCAGATCCCTTTCACAGATACTATTCTTCAGCCAAGAGTCTCCCATCCTATATCTATGCATTTCACCTTTCCTGCCTAGATGTAGAACCCTACATTTCTCTTTGTTGAAACTCATTCTGTTTGCTTTGGTCCAGCACTCTAATCTGTCAAGGTCATTTTGGATTTTTATTTATTTATTTATTTTGAATATTTTTATTCCACCTTTCTCCTTGGAAAAGGACCCAAGGTGACTTACAATAGTGAGGGGCAGTTTAAAAGTCCAGAACATTTAAGACATATTCAAGTTAAGAACAGGGAATTAGAAGATTTACAGTATCTTAGAAGATTAAGAGCTAACATTAGAGCTACAAAGAGCACACAAAAAGAAAACAAAAATCCATTATGAGCGGTCGAAAGTAACATGGAAAACACTGGTGTTTTTATGAAACCAGTCAATGCAATCCTGTATGGTAATCCATTCTCTAGGGTATTAGCCATCCCTCCCAATTTGGTATAATCTGCAAATTTAATCAGTCTACTTTCTATTCCTTTGTCCAAGTCATTAATAAATATGCTATATAGCACCGGACCCAGAACAGAATCCTGGGGCACCCCACTGGTCACCCCTCTCCATGTTGAGGAAAAGCCCTTTGCATATGATCAGTCAACCAATAACAGTAGCATTATCTATCCCACATTTTACTAACTTCTTTGCAAATATGTCATGGGGAACCTTATCAAAGGCCTTACTGAAATTAAGATAAACAACATCCACAGCATTCCCCTCATCCACCAAGCCTGTAACTCTATCAAAGAAAGAGATCAAATTAGTCTGGCATGACTTGTTTTTGAGAAACCCGTGTTGGCTTCCAGTAATGACAGCATTGCTTGTTAAATAATTACAGACTGTCTGCTTAATAATCTGTTCTAGAATCTTTCCAGGAATAGATTCTAAGCTGATTGGGCAGTAATTATTTGGGTCCTCTTTTTCCCTTTTTGAAGATGGGGACAACATTTGCCCTCCTCCAGTCATTCTCAAAAATCATTGCCAATGGTTCTGAAATTCCTTCTGCCAGTTCTTTTAATATCCTTGAGTGTAATTCATCTTTCAGTGCCTCAGTCCATGGAATTACAGCCAATAATTTCCTAAATTTACAAAAAAAATAGCTTTTTTAAAGTCCAGGATGGTTGTCTGGCTATACTTAGCTTCCCTTTCCCACTGTATAACATATTCCAAAAGAGCATGGTCAGTTCTACCTAAGGATCCCACCACTTCAACCCCATTTACAAGGTCCTCATTTGTTAAGATCAGATCTAAAATAGCTGTTCATCTTGGTGCCTCCTCTGCCTTCTGGACCATGAAATTGTCTGCAAGGCCATTAAGGAATTTATTGGACTGCCAACATATAGGATAGTTAAAATCTCCCGTTAGTGCTACATCCTTCCCTTTTGACTGTGTGGCCATCTGCTCACAGAAGGCATCATCCAAATCCTCTGGCTGGTTTGGGAGGTCTATATTATACCCCCACGGTGATCTCCCTCGCATTATTCTCCCCCTTAATTCTCACCCAAATACTCTCAACCTGACTTCTCAGTTGTGTATCCTGGATTTCTTTAGCAGCATAAACATCCTTAATGTATAAGACTCCTTATATATATACAGGTTATATCCTCCAGTCCATTCCATTCATAAGTCTCATCCCACCAGGTTTTAGTAATGCCAATTATATCATAGTTATTTTGCTGTGTTAGGAGTTCCAGCTCCTCCTGTTTCTCATGTTCTGTACATTGGTGTAGAAACATTCAAGGCTGTGTGTCCTTCTTAAAAGCCCTTTGATTAATCTATTTTCCCTCACAATGTTGGACTGTAATATTCCTTCTCCTGTTCCTACTGCATCATTTGGTCTATTCCCCACCATCCCTTCTGGATTCCTACTCTTAAGAAGATTTTCTCCCTCCCCCTGAGAACTCAGTTTAAAGCTCTCCTTATCAAATTTTCAATCTTCTTGGCAAAAATATTCCTACCATTACTGATGAGGTGTACCCCATCCTCACCTAATAGCCCATCTGAATGAATTATCAAATCATGGTTCAAAAAAGTCAAATTGTTCCTGCCGGCATCATCTGCATAGCCCAGGCATGTCCAAACTTTGGCCCTCCAGATGTTTTGGACCACAACTCCCAGAATCATTTGCCACTGGAAATACAGGGTTGGAATTCTGGGAGTTGTGGTCCAAAACATCAGGAGGGCCGAAGTTTGGACATGTTTAGTGTAGCCAGTTCCGGCTGGCACTATCTGTGGCAGGACCTCAGATTAACTGCCCTTGTGCCTGGTGATCGCCAAGATCTGTTGACAGAAGGATCTGCCACCAGAACGACCCTGTCATCTAAAATCAGACAGCAGAAAAGTCAAAACAAACAAAAGGTGGGAAGGGATGAAGTGGAGGAGAAACCAAGTTATGCCAAATTCAGATCTTGACCTGCACAGGGACAGACATGTACACCAGCACAGAAAGCTCTATTACATCGTTAACATTTCTTAACAAGATTAGATGGAAGCACCTCGTTTTGTTTATGTGATGGCAGAAGAGTCTGAAGAGAAGCGACCCTGCTTCATTTGTCGAGCTTACACTTCAGCAACAACTCATATTTCCAAGGCTAAAGGAAATTGGGAAGAGATGGAAGCAAGGGAGACCAAGGAATGACGTACGTTCATATGTGTCTGTATAAAGTTTTGCTCTTTATGTGACAGGATATGAGTTATGATCTCATGTTCTTTCTTAGAGAAGGACAGGAAGAGGAATTGTGGAGGTCTTTATTGGAAATCCACTCGACCGTGATAAAGTCTAGCTGCCCCTTAGCTTCATCCTGTCCGAGATGGGAATTTCTGTATTATCTCATTGACTAGTGTGAAGACCAATTTGTAGGGACTGCTGGACTGCTTGGCAGCCGGGAAAGAGCTTTTACTAGCCAGCTGTGCAAAACAGGGTGGATAAGGAAGGCATATAGGGTATTGTAGGGGAGTTATTTTTAATAGGCCCTTCAAATTTTCCTACGCCAGGAGTTTGCAGAGTGAAAACATAGTAAAAACACAGTGTGATAAAACCAATGCAAAACATATGAACATTCCCCAAAGAGATCAAAAACCATTTTGATGTAAAACATGTTATCTTTGGACCTACATTTGCCAAAAGCAAGGCAATCCAGACTACAGATCACCCCTCTCCATCCTTATTCAGAACATGAAAATATTGATGCACCCTATTTTTATCTCCCGCCCTAAGGAAACAGAAGAGTTGAGCGCTACTCTTTGATTCCTAAGAGAGAGAATTCTGCTTACACAGGACTAAGCCTGTTAAGCACAACAAGGCTTACTTTGCCCAAATACACATCACTTGGACTTTGTTATGTAACTGCAGATAGGACTGTGCAGCAAATCCGGCGTTTGTAGACATGGACGCTATCAAAGCTTGTCTTTCATTTCAGCTCTTCCACACCACTTATGCTATGCTATGAAGGCAGTTGATTGGGTAGAAGGGTTATGCTGTTGCTGTAGTGTTTACCTGGAGTGGAAGTTAAAGAGCAAAAAGGGAGTGTCAGTGTGCCTGTGTGTCCAGTCACACAAAGATGGGTATGGATTGATCTGTCATCTGACTTTCCTTGCTTTTGGGATTTGCCTTACATTTTCCCCCTTTCCCCTCCCCTCTGCTTTGCCTTGCTTTCCTTCACTCTGCCAGAAATCTCCCTGCTTTTTGAAACACAGAAACACATAGACATCTCTGCTAGGAAAAGAAAGCCTATCTTTACAGTTCAATAGACCAAATCTTTTTGCCTAATCATGCTGCCATAACACGAACAATGTACAGTGCAGTAACTTCAGTAGGCAAATTGCCTTAAATTAAGAAATCCCTGTATGCACAATACCAACAAAGTTATGCTGTTTGTGTAGTTACAGGAGAGGGTTTTGGCCAGGGTAAGATAAGATTTTTTTTAAAGCCACATAAATAATTACGGAATAAAAGTAACTGCAACCCAACATCTTACACTAATTGTGAGTTCTATCAATCAGTTTTTTGACTAGATCTCTGAGGAAGCCATAGCCAGAGTCAAAGGATAGTTGCTATTTTTAAATATCTGAAAGATAATTGTTACACTACAAAGTGTTACTCATAAATCTGCCCTGCTGGTGTGCTCCCTCACCCAAACACATTCCAGAATCAGAGGTGCCCCACCAAAAGCTAGACCTGCCTAGGATAGAGGTGGTTACAAAACCATGACTTTTTTTAAAAAAATCAGGCTTTTGGAATGTGCAGGATTGAAAGGAAAAACACAGTCTCTATCATTTGTTGATAAGTTAACATGGAAACTTCTCATGTATTCCAACTGTGCAGTGGAGAATAGTGTACTATAGCCTTCTAGGTAGACTGATAGTACAGAACCCCAAAAACAAACAAACACAAACAAAAATAGCGTCACTTTATACTTTTTTTATCATGACTGAGGGCTTAAATTTTAACATACTGTATTGGCTAGAAGATTCTGGGAATTGTAGCCTAAACATGTACAGCTTCTGAGGACCAAAGCTGTGTTACATAACAGTTAAGGAGGCTCTTTGGCTTGTAATGCAAATGTAGTGCCTAAACTGGATCATCTTTTAATGGAAACACTTTGAGAGCCTCATTTGAAAACACTTTATACGTTTCACCTATTAACTGGCTAGACATTTGAGAGGTGCCCATTTTTTTTTTTTTTTACCAATGGCAAATTCAGTATGTGATGCCATACAAACGGGCATTCTTTCATTTTCAGTCCTCTCTCTATTTAAAATACACGGTTTTGTTTAGTTTGTGATGGCTTGGGTGATGGCATTTCTGTTCCTTGTTCTTGGCAAGCCTGGCAGCGGGAGGGAACTTTTTTCAGGACTTGTTTATGAGAGCAGGTATGAAGATACACTTAGGAATGTGAAATGTGAGTCGGGCGGTTCCTAGTTCAAATGCTCTCCTGCCAATTTTGCTTGACCGCCTTCTTTATGTGTGTTGGTATCCTTTCAGGCTTGGGTCATGGCAGTTGGTTCCCTTCCCAAACATCTGGAACACAGAGATCAGTGCAAGCCTACTGTGCAGGGTTGTTAAGCAGACTGCAGAGACAATGCATGTGGTTTTCAAAGGGATAGGTGTATTAACATCATCAAGTGTAAGGACGTGTCACTGGAGATCAAGGTCATCCAGACGGATGTATCTGTGACCACCATCTATGGGTGGACAGGAAAGAAAGCTGGCAGGAAAGGAACTGATTGGTTTGAAATGTGACCTGGAGGAGAGGTTTGTGGGCACCCTGGGCTGTCAGAAAGACTAACAAGGGAGTCCTAGAGGAAATAAAGCCTGAATCACTTCTTGAGACCAAAACATTGAAACTGAAGCTGTTCTACTTTGGGTACATCACAAGACAGTAAAATTATCTGGAAAAGACAATATTGCGAGGTAAAGTTGAAGGCAGCAGGGAAAGAGGAAGATCAAATACAGCATAGATTCACTCCCTAAGGAAGCCATAACTTTTGAGTTTGCAAGAGCAGAACAGGGCAGTTGAGGTCAGGACATTTTGGGGATTGTTCATTCACAGAGTCCTCGTAGGTGAAGGCTGACATGCTGGCATGTTACAACAACAGGTATATTAATCTGATTTAGCACGGCAAGGAAAAGGGGGTGGCAGGGAAGCTCCTATAGCACTTTTACAGCTATCAGGTTTATTTCAGCACAAGTGTTGAAGGGTTAATATCCACTTCCTGGGATACTTGACATGTGCTTTGTTCCCTTGAAACATGCCATAGAAATGCTAACTTGGTGTGTCACGATGTAACATTGTACTGAGGATCTGGGTTCAAGTCCTGGCAGAGCCATGAAGTTTTACTGAATAATGTGGGCTAGGGCCCTTCTCTTCCTTTCTCAAGTGGACCTCTCTCTGTGGTTTATTGTGAAGATCAGGTCTGGCAGAGAGCCCTTTATGTTGCTGTGAGCTCACTGGAGAAAATGTGAGACAAAAATATAACAAATGTTGTAGAATAAATATTACAGTAAGACCCCCATATTCACTGATTCATTATCCATTGATTAGTTATCCATGGTTGGCAGAGGAAAAAATAAATAAATAATTCAGCAGCCGCAAAGCAATCTGCTGTCACAAAGAGCAGCTGTAAAGCAAGCTACGGTCCCAAAACAGCAACCTAAAGCAAGATATTGTCACAAATGTCAGCTGTAAAGCAAGCTACTGTCATAAAACAGCAGCCGTAAAGCAAACTACCTTCACAAACAGCAGCTGTAAAGCAAGGTACTGTTGCAAAACAGCTGCTGTAATGCAAGTTACTATCACAAAATAGCAGTTTGGGAGACATTTTGGTGTTCTCTCTTATCCATGGTTTTCATTATCCATGGGAAGGCTTGGAACCAATCCCCAGAGGACACTGGGATCCTACTGTACTTTGCATTATCTGTCTCTGTGTATGCACAACTTGTTTGAAGATAGATGTTTTAGTTTTTTTTAAAAAGGCTGTCCATAGATTCAGGCATAATTTCATTCCTCTGTTGGTTGCTGCATGCCATTTCTTTGACTGTCCTCTCCCTCGTTTCCTGGGGATGTGCCAGCTCATACTGCAACCCAACACCTGATCACGTGACCTAATCCTTGTAATGAACCTCATTCAGCCTGCAAGAGCTCATGTTGGCTCATCTGTCTGCTCGTACCAGGCTGCAATCTGCCCACTTCTGGATTCTCTCTGATGCCAGCCTTCAAAGGGCCCGTTCTTTCAGTGCCTGGTTGTGACATCCCACTGTCATCCTTCCCTTCCCTCCACCCGCTAGCTCAGTGGTTCTCAACTTTCCTAATGCTGGGACCCTTTAATACAGTTCCTCATGTTGTGGTGACCCCTTGCCCTACTTGGAAGAGGCCATGATCCCCCTTTGGCAGGCCAGTGCCGCAGGTGCCATAGAAAACTTCCCACAGGCACCCTCAGCCAATCGCAGCCTCCAGTGCCATTGACTGACATCCCCTCCAACCTATCAAGCTGTAACACACTCTTCCCCCTTCCTTCCCCTCCTCCTCCAGACCCAAGCCATTTGTGGCTTTTTCTTCACTGGCTCATGGCGACCCCTGTAAAATGGTTGTTTGACCTCCAAAGGGGTCCCTCCCCCCAGGTTGGGAACCATGGCGCTAGCTGCTTCAGTTTTGCTTTCCTAGCAGCTGTCCTACCTTCTCTCTCGGCTTATCCTCTGCTTGATGAGCTACATCTCATATAAGGTGCTTCCAGATTAGGTTTGCATCATGCAGTCGTCTTGCCTCTTCCACATAATTTGGCAGGTGGTCCAAACCTTGTCAGGTTAGACTTCTAATCTTCCTGTGTTTCACCCTCTTTGCTTCTCAATTGTTTTGTACAAATAATTACCTAGAAACACTTTTCAACTTCCCTTGTGGCCCTGGGATGTTCCCTTCACTGGAGTTTATAGGGGGTGTAGACAACAGGGTTCTCAGCTTGCAGCTGTCCCGTGTTTGTCCTTGTATTCTTTCCATCCCTTTTCTCAACTAAGAAGACCGGTTTGGGGAAAATAGATGGAATAGTTGCCCAAATGCACCACGAGACCTCAAGTTAAAAAGCATTCAAAGAGGTGTGGGGAAGAAATGCTGGACAATATTGTTTTCTTATGATCTTAGGATCATCTGGACCTGCCTTGGGAAAAGTTACTTCTTCGCACAGTTGCTCAGGATCACATCCATGCTTGCTGGGGAATGCAGGGAGCTGTGGTCCAAACCTGCTCCATCTACCTTAGGCTGCATTCCATGTGTAGTTTAAACACTCTGAATCCCACCGTCCTTTGTCATTTGCAATCTAGGCTCGGAATTTGGGAGTTGTGGCCCAAAACATCTGGAGTGCCGAAAGTTCGCCACCACTGAAAAACATCTCATTTAGCAACAAAGTTGCACCAGGAGGGTTTTTTATTTTTTTAATTAGTTTATTTATTTATGTGCAATAGAAACAAACAAAACAAGCAGCTATTCCAGCGACCAAATTCATAAAACAAAAAGGAAAAGGGAAAAACAAATTTGAAATATAAACACAAACAAAATCTGTAGTGGACACCACCTGTCTACTTATCTATTACTAATACAAAAGGGTCAAGGATTCCACAATTGATCGGCCATCTGCAAGTCTTCCACGGGTTCTGGGGAGCACTGTACAAACATCCTTATATCTATTTCATCCCTTATTCATTTGTCTGCTTCTGGGCCCAGTTATATAGCATCTTCCAGCTCTCATTTATAAAGTGTCTTGGTTGGTCTCGCAACGCCTCTGAGAGCATATCTAGTTCCGCAATGTCCAGTAATTTATTTTTGTCATTAATCTCTGGCATTATGTTCAGTAACAACATTTCTGATTTAAAGTTCAATTTAGTTTGTACAATTTCTTGTGCCACTTCCCAAGTCTATAGCCAGAATTTCTGAGCTTCGTCACATGACCACCATGCATGATAATAAATCCCTGGATTATTTCTGCATTTCCAACAAACATTATTTGACCCTTTTGACATTTTGGCTAATTTTACCAGAGTGAGATGCCACCTGTGAAACAGTTTAAATATATTTTCTTTAAGACTGACTGCCTTAATTAGCTTATTCAAATTTTATCTTTTCAAATTTTGGTCTAATCATCAATATCAATGTTATATCTGAAATTTTGAGCCCGTTTGATCATTCCCTCCTTCACCCTTTCATCCACCACCAGGAAGGGTTTTTTTTGGGGGGGGGGCTCGAGTCCAGAAAAGTAACTTTTCCCATTTCCCTGTTTCGTTTCCATGTTCTTCTTGAGAGGAAAGTTTTGGCAGAGGCTCAAAGCCTTTGGGAAGTGATGTGGCTCACCACCTTCTGCAGCTGGGTGGTCTCAGATTTCAGAGGCAGATGTTGCTGTTCCCCCCTCCTTTCAAAAGTGATCTAAGTGGGTGGAAATTGTACACACCCTTCCCATTCTGAAGAGAAGGTAAAGAGGCTAAAACCCAACAGTATATATAGTCTGGGGTGCGGGAGCTGGCTTTCTCCCTCTCTGTAAACACTTCAGCCATTTGAGTGCTTCTCATCCCTTCCTCCATCACTTTTATTCTCTATTTTCGGTTGCCCTGTTGCATTCCAGGGATCGGGAACACGCCGCTGTCCGTCCCCATCTTGGGCACCTACGCCCATCACCCTCTATCAATGACCACGCTGGCGGTGTGTGATGGAAACTGGAGTCCACAGGAGAGCCAGCGGCGGATCATAGTTTGCTAACTTATACTATAGACTTTGGTGGTGGGGGTGGGGTGGGGTGGGCCACCACTGGCCTTTGCCAAGGGACCACTTCCATTTCCCCCAGCCGATTTTTCGGGTGGAGTGGGGCCAGTCTCCGGCTGCCTCGTTGCTTCTTCGTCCCTGCCTTCGTGATTTATCCTTTCTTCTTTCTCTCCTTTGGATCCTTCTTTCCTCTTGTTAAAAAAAAAAAAGGTCGGAGCTGCATTTTTAAAAAAAAATTTCATTGCACTGCCCTTCTTTGTCTCCGCCTTGACCCCAGGTTCCTACGTGGCTGGAGGGTCTCTCGCTGCCCTTCCTTCCTTCCTTCTCTCCCGGGTGCCGTCTATCTCTCCCCGGCGTGGCCTGCCTGGCCCACGGCTCCGGCCCGCCGCCCCTCCTCTCGCGGCTGCCCGCCGCCTCTTGATCGGCTTAGGAAGGGGCGGCTCGGCCTTCCCTTTTTCCTTTCTCCCGCCCGCCCTCCTGCCGTGGAAGAGGCGGAGCCGCTCGGCCCAGCCTGGCCCAGCCGGAGTCAGCTTCCCGGAGGAGCCTCGCCGCCGCCGCTGCCGCTGTTCTTTTGCTGCCGCTGCCCTCGCCGCCTCCACGGCCGCCGCCGCCTTCCTCCGCTCCCGTCCCGACGCCCGGCTCTCCCTTCGCGCTTGTCCGCCCCTTCGGGGCCAGCGCCGCGCCCGATGAATGGAGTCGCCTTTTGCCTCGTTGGGATCCCGCCGCCAAGGAGCCCCGAGGTGAGGCGGGACGGGGGCGGCAGTAGGGTCTCTCTCCCCCCCCTCTCTCCTTCTCTCTCTCTCCTCGTGGGGTGGGGTGGGGGGGTCGTCTTCCAGAATAAACTTTTCTGGGCATGGAAGGCGCCCGTCCCGGCTTGTCCTGCACGGGCGACGGAGCCCGGAGAGGGGTGGGGGTAGGGTGGGAGACGGAGAGACGGATTGTTTAGGGTCCTGGGTTTCTGGGGTTTGTAAGAGGGGTTTCATTGACTTCTGAGGCTCCCCCCCCCCGAATGAGGTGTGACAACGCGAATAGCTGCGGGTGAGACGGACTGAACGGGGACGTGTACTGGGAAGGAGTGGGGCGTACTGGCGAGGGGACTGTTGTCCATAGGAGGTACTTACTGGTCATGGACTGGAATATGGAAGGAGTATGCTAGACCCCTGGAGTGGAGAAGAGAAGATCAAACTGGGTTGGCCGTAGGATCGCACTGGGGAGGTAGTGGTAGTGGAAGTTGTTCACTGGGTGAACTGGGATGGCAAAAAATGTACTGGGAATCTGTCATTCAAGACAGACAGGAATAAAAAAAGTAATAGGGGAGAGGTTGGGGATGCATTGGTGAACTGGTGGTGGGGGCAGCATCAGAATCTGCTGTAAGACAGCCTCTACACATTGTGAATACCATCACCTGGAAGCTGGGGCATGATACATTTTCCTATTAGTTTGTATTGTTGTTCACTTACATTCCATTGTTAATAATTACAACATTTATTGTGTTTTAAGATTGTTATTTGGCTACCCCGAGAGGTGCATGAAAACTGAAAGGGCAGAGTGTATGTTATTTTGATGAACAAATAAGTCAGCTTGTTGACAGGAAGAGGATGTGGAAGCTTTTCTAGGGAGTGTAAATGGAAGCCTTAATTGTGATGGTATGTGGAAAACATACAAAAAACATTTTATTACTTTGGTTAGTGAAAAAAATGTAAAAGTCAGTATTTAATATGCATGAGTTATTTCTGAATTCAGTGCCATTAAAATGTCATGTTTGCGCACTCAAGGAGATCAAGTGGTGGTAACAAGAATATTTTGGAAGAACGTTTGGAGATTTTTATGTGTGCATGTGTGTGGATGCACATGTGCGCACGTATTTGGGGTTGGGGTAAGGATTCTGCTGTGTTAGACATTTCCTGGAGCATGAAATCCAGTTTTAGGTATTTAAACCAGAGTAAAACAATGTGAACCTTACATTTGTGATGTAAATATGGTATAGACATGGAGAAGGGAAGGTGATGCAGAATTGATTTTAGTGTGCTTTTGGTTTGGCCTTTGCAGTTTTGATGATAATAGTGGCGGGATGGCCTTTGGGACCTTTGTTTGATAGACACAGAATTTGGGGTGGTGGTGGTACGGAGCATTAATTTGAAACCAAATTTGTCGTGGCATCACATAAAACCTGCTGATCCCAATGAAGGGAGATAGTTGTATTTCAGAAGTGAGATTGAGCAGACCTTCTGAGGAAAGAGAGTCAGTGGATGCTGTGCTCATAGAAGTCTGTGGAAAAATAATAGGCATTCTTGAGGAAGATGTGCCTGGATTGTGGTTTGTAGCATGCCCTGTACCATTCTAAGCTTCAGGCAGGGCATTTCCATTTTTAATGCACACACAGCTTCTTGGAAAGTAGAAAACCAGCTCAGCAGGGTGAGAGGATTCAGCTGAGTTTATGCCCTACAATGACAGCTTTCTGCTTGCATAATTTTTCTTTTAAATTACTGTGGAATATTTTAAACATGTGATCTCCCAAATGAGAAGTGGTAGCATTCATGTCCAGAGTCACATTTTCATCTTAAGCGAACAAGACGGTTGGAGGGCCCCTTCCAGAAGCAACCACATGTTCTCAGCTGGGGAACATGCTCTATTGGCAAATTTAATTTGAAAAGGAGTCGATTATGCTTAGGTCTTGGAAAGGGAAATATCCTTCTGGGCCTGCCTAGGAAAAGTCTTTTCTGGACTATTGCTGCACTGGGCATGGCTTTGAAAAAGAAGTCCTAGGATTAAGACTTGGTGAGAATGTGGCAGACATGAATTCAAATCTCTGCTTAACTGTGCATCTGATACACATGTTATATCAGCCTACATTACTGTCAAGTGTGTAGACATTGTGCTAAGTACTGTGAAACATGCATTGTATCAACAGATCTGTGTGTTCAGAATGCTTTTGCCCTCTTATTAATTTTCACAAGGGGACATGAATAGTTATGCAAGGCACTGAATGCTCATTCTCTCATCCCTGGATGTTCCACTTAGCTTCTGCTTCTGGGTTTTCAATGGGCATGCCTGTCTTGATGATTTCTTGTTCTTCTTTTGAATAAAGCTAATTCTTAGAATGCTTAGTTTTGCAGAAAATGACAATTTTTGGACTTCTGTGATGAACCATAAGTCGTTTATAAATTGTCTCGGGAGTAGCTTAGTAGAAAAGCAATCTAGAACTCTTATACACGAATAAAATGCATGCATTGTGACACCTGAGTGATCTGCTAGTACAGTCTTCCAGATGTTGCTGGTCTGCAGATCTATGGAGCCTAGCCAGCATAGCCTGTGGCGAGGGTTGATGGGAGTTGTAGACCAAGAACATCTAGAGGGTTATGTATTACACATTCCTGATATAATCTATCCTGAGAACTTGGGACAGGACAGGGAAGAAATATAAGAATCTAAGCCAGGGGTGCCCAAACTTTTTGTAAGGAGGGCCAGATTTGGTGGCTGAGAATGTGTCAGGGGCCAGTTGCTCCCCAACCCTGCCATCCCACTGAAAGCCCCACCCACTGACCCATAAGCAAAGGAGGGGGAGGGAGGGGCGGGCTAGCCAGCCGCGGGCCACTCAGAATGGCCCGACGGGCCGGATTTGCCCCCCCCCCCCGGGCCGGACTTTGGGCAGGCCTGATCTAAGCGCTTCATTGCCTGTTTTGTTTGCTTGACTAGTATGCTTCTTCCTTTCCTTCTCTCAGTATTACATCATAATAGTGTGCCATCAAGTCAATTCTGACTTAAGGCAAGCCTTTCCAGAGTTTTCCAGGTAGACGATACCCAGAAGTGGTTTACTGCTCCCTTCTTTTGAAAGGTTACATGGGACAGTGCCAGCTTGCCCAGGGCTACATAGGTTGGTTCTTCTCACTGGAGGCCCAGTGAGGAATTGAACTCCCAGTCTCTGGTCCTAACTTACTGAATTGTCCAGTCAAAATAGTTGTTATTACCTACCCAGTTTAGATTACCACCTCATGGTTCTGGTATGACATAATGGCAGTAGCATTCTTGACTGTTGCAGTTGGTGTGTGTGTGTGTGTGTGTGTGTGTAGTCCTACTCATGTGTAAAGTGGACAATTACCTTCAAGAGAAAAACAGTAAAACCTGCCCAGGAATACTTTGTCTCCTCTCTCTCATCCCCAATTTTCTGTGTTTTGTCTCCCACTAGCCTATAGAAAAAGTGCATAGAGGGATTAGATGTACAAAGATGGGTTTCAGGGAGAGGAAGATGTTAAGTGCTTCCATAGCTTTTATTTTTAATTTGGCATTTCCACCACCACCACCCTGCATTGTAAAAAATGTGGGCAGTCCCAACATGCATCCTTTTACTGCGTGGTTTTTGGCATAAAGCAGCCTAGCAAGATAAATCAAGAGTATTTTAAAACTGAGAAAATGTGTATGTGTGTAAGAATTCAGTGTACAGTAGCTAGAAAAGTTATCGACTCTTTTTTGTCCAGTTATGGATATTGGGATAAGTGGTTGGCTGTGCTGAGAAACTCAGTCCCAAAAAGAAATGGTTCCTTTTTCTAATATATGCTCATTGTTGCTGCTGGAGGAGTCTCTACTCGATGCTTAGGTAAAAGGCAAGCCATTCCTATCTTTGTTTCTCAAGCCACCCATTTTGTTCATGTTGCAAAAAGTCCTGTCATTTGATAGCTGTGGTGAGTTTTTCAGGCTATCACAACTGCTATCAGATCCTGGACATGAAAGCGTTCAAGAATACAAGCCCTACCATTTTTGAGATATTGTTACCCCCTCCTTTCGCTGCTGACTGACAACAGGTTAGTGTTGCTTAAATCAGGGATATGGGACTTCTGGTTTTGGATTTTCAACTTGCAGAAGCCCCAGCTAGCATGGTTATTGGTAAGGAACGATAATAATAATAACTATTTCTATGCCTCCTTTCTCCCCGAAAGGACATAGTCCCAGATATCTGGGGGACTGAAAGTGTCCCCATGCCTGACTTCCATTAACAGTTATGTATTTGTGGTGTCTTTGATCAAATACAAATGTAGAACAGGTGATACCTTTAGGTGACTAGAAAAATAACAAAAAAGTTGCTAATATTTCAAGGGCAAAAAACCCTCTTCTTCAAAGTTGTACCAACGGGTTAAAACATGGCAAAAGATGAAGTTGCCAGGAGTTATTTTCTTAGATGTAAAAGTCCTTGGCAAGATGGAAAATACGCCAGCTAGTTTCTTAGTATAGTTTGAGGCATAATTTTGGATTTTGTCCCTTTTCTAGCATTTGCATTTTTAAACGTTCCTGGATCATATAGACGAGTGCCTCTGATTTGCATGCAAGCTGCTTTTCTTTGTTGTACAGTATTTCAAGAGGGAAGCCTGCTTCGCCCATCTCTGGAATCTGAAGGCCAGGGCCTCCTGTTCAGAGCGCAGGCCTGTTTTGCTTTGAACAATTAATTGTCAGATTTAGTTATCTGTAGTTGAAGCCTTTTAAGCCAGAATCTGAGTTCTTCATTCCTGGTTTGCAAACTTTGAAAACCACCCTTGCCTTTTTCTCCTTCTTCTGTTTGAAACTTCTTGTCAACATGGTCTCCCACACAGACTCCAGGCTTCGCTGCTTATCAACTTCCCAACACACAGAAGTTCCTGCCTGCCTATCCCAAGCTATCCGGTTCGGCTGGTGTTTTTTGACCGGATGGGCTGTCTTTTTGTAAAAATGTGGTGGGGCCCTTTGCTTTTTCAATGCATTTTAGTTCATTTTATATGAATCTACAGGACCACAAAGACTTTGTGGTTATTACTACTTATAACCTTATGGGTTTATGTTGACACTATGTTTTCAATGCTGGTTTCCATCACTCATAACTTTACATGGAACTTTACTCCCCTCTAACTCCTCATGTTCTCTTGTAGCTTTAATGTAATGTTGTGTATTAATGCTGTAAGGTGTCCCTCAATTCCTTGTTTCGAATATTCAAACGTGTCTTAATTGTACTGGACTGTATATTATCCCTCATTCTGTAAGCCACCTTGGGTCCTTTTTCCAAGGTGAAAGGTGGGGTAAAAATACTCTAAAATGACTAAATAAATTCATCTTCTTTTATGTGGAAAGCACTCTACATTTATCATTTTTCATTCCATCAAAGCAAAGTTCCCTTCTTTAACTGAGCTACCTTGGCTGGTGCAATGCAAGAAGAGTTGGATATAACTTGAACAGTGGAATCTTATATGTGTGTTCTCAGATGGAAGCCATTTGAATCTCAGTAGGATTTATTCCTAGGTAACGACTGTAGCCCAGTTGTTCCCATCTTGGGGGTTGGGACCCCTTTGGGGGGTGTCAAAAAACCATTTCACAGGGGTCGCCATGAGCCAGTGAAGAAAAAGGCACAAATGGCTTGGGTCTGGAGGAGGAGGGGGGAAGGTGGGGGGGGAAAGAGTGAGTTACAGCTTGATAGGTTGGAGGGGATGTCAGTAAATGGCACCGGAGGCTGCGATTGGCTGAGGGTGCCTGTAGAGGGAAGTTCTCTATGGCTCCTGCTGCAGTGGCCTGCCAAAGGGGGCTGGTGGCCTCTTCCAAGCAGTGCAAGGGGTCACCACAGCATGAGGGTTGCAGCATTGGGAAGGTTGAGAACCCCTGTTGTAGCCTAAATGTAGGTAGCCTTCATTGAGCATCATGGCTACACTGTGTTTTATTTCTAAAAGAAGAGATGTTGGGACTGTAATCCCCCTGTATTCAATAATCCCCAGGAGGACTGGCCATATTTAATTGTTAAAACTCTGCATGGGTTAGAATATTTATTGGACTGTCTTCTCCTACATCAGCCTGTTCATCCATTGAGACTGGGATTCGATCTGCTTCTCCAAGTAACACTATTTATATTATTTATATGCCATCTTTCTCCCTAATCATGGTTCACAAGAGATAAAACAATGGATTTAAAAACACTGAATAAATATCTTATCTAAAAACAATGAAACATGTGTTAAGTTTTTAAAAATCAATTTAACAATCATTTCATTAAATATCACTAAAACGTGGGAGGTGGTGAAGGAGAGTCTTCTTTGAAGGCTCCTTGCATTTGAAAAGTCCACCTTCTGAGAGACCACCAGCCTTACCACTATCATTGAGGAGTTAAACAAGAAAACATCTGCTTTTCTGAATTTTTCTTGGTTTTGTTGTTTTCCTACCAGAGGTTGAATGTCCCCTGGCTGTTCTGCCCTGGGAGGCAGCTGCTGTAAAAAGTAACCTTGTGTTGTACCCAAATTATTCTCAAAGGGGTTTCAAGGGTGTTCCCCCCCCCAACTCTATCTTGAGTTTTTAACTATTGTGAATGTGTTTAATTTTAGCTGGTTTGGGATGGTTGTTTTATCATGCTTTCACAAGAATCAAAGAGCAATTAATAGCAATGTTAAAACAACCGAACAGTAATGAAATACAGTGAAAAAGCATGTAATAAAACCAATAAAGAATAAATGTCAATAAAGAAAGCAGCAGTGAAAGTTGATTTTAATGTCAGATAACCCACAGGCAATTTTGAGTAAAGAGAAGGAAGAAGGCTGATTTTGAAAAAAGTTACAGTACAGTACTCATCTCAACCTTCTCCTGTGCCCACAAGGACTAAAGGCGTTTCTTCCAACCATCTGTACTCATGGTTTACTGCTTTCTCCCCTGGAGGACTGAAACTACAACTAGATCTTTGGGCGGTAATTTAACATATTACGGCAACCAGGTGTAAACTGTACAATGATATAGACACATCCAGTGGTACTTCAAGCTGTAAGTCTTGATAAATTGTTGAATTTAAATACTCTCAGATGTCGGGGAGATGATCTTCTCTTGATGTTTTGAATAAATGTCAAAAGCTAGCACTTGGCACAGGAATTAGTTCTTCATAATGGAGTAGACAGTGATGGTTTTTATCTATTTTTATCTGAGTATTCTTTCTTCTTCAGGACTTCCTCTGCCCAGTTCCTGTACTCATTTTGGGGCAGATACGTTTTGCACAAATGGCAGAAACCTTGAGGAGAAGTGCTTGTCTTATTCTTGAACTGGAGGCAGGGAATTTTGTGTGGCTTCAAAATTACTTTCTGAGGTGTTAAGTCGGCCCGAATAAATGAAACCAAGAAATTTAGAGAACATTACTGTATTCATATTCCGATTTCAAACTGTGCCATGGTGTAGCCTTTATTTTATGATGAAACCAAGAAATTTAGAGAACATTATTCATATTCCGATTTCAAACTGTGCCATGGTGTAGCCTTTATTTTATGATGAAACCAAGAAATTTAGAGAACATTATTCATATTCCGATTTCAAACTGTGCCATGGTGTAGCCTTTATTTTATGATAATGCCAGTGAAATGTATCCAGTATGTCACAAAAAAGAACAATTTCCTGCATTCTCATCGCTGACATTGCAGCTCTGAATATTACTAAAATGTGAGCTAAGAGAGCGGTGTGCGTGTGAGGGAGAGTGGAAAGGAAGAGAGTAAACAAAGGGAGTAAAAATAGGGAGAACAGTCTTATTGTAGTTAGGTTGGATTTAGATTTTTTAAAAAATTGTAAGGACTAAGAATTTGGATACTTTCACCAAGACCCATTGTGTGCAAGAGGTGTTTTGTAAATGATGGATGCCAGTGACTATAAACGTGAAATGGCTACCTCATGAGGAGAGAGGACTGCTTGGAAAAGTCCCTGATGTTGGGAAAAGTTGAAGGCAAAAGGAAAAGGAGATGGCAGAAAATAAGATGTTTGGACTGATGCAACCAACATGGATTTGACCAAACTCCGGGAGGCAGTGGAAGACAGAAGAGCCTGGTCCATGGGGTCATGAAAAGTCAGGCACAACTTAACCACTGAATAACAACAAAATAAATGTGAAATATTTTCCCCAAGTATGATGTCTAAGGACACATGGGGATTCTCAACACTGTGTGTAGCAAGAACTCAGTTTTGAATTGCCTGAAATAGCATTTCAGATAACAAAAGCAAACAGCCCTTGGGCCGAAAACAGATGCTGCAGTGAGTGCCTTGTTAATTGTAACATCACTCCCTCCCCTTGCATATGGTTTCTTCTTATTCATCTCCATTGTGTCACCTGCTATGTCTTTTCAGGGGATATTTTTTTTTTGCATTTGCACACATGTTCTTCCATGTGGGTACACAAACTTATAGCTCTCCAGATCCTTGATATTATCCCGGGACTTGTTAAAAGTATGAAATACCTTAGATAACAAGAACACACCAAGAAACACTCAGGAAGCTTTGTGAATTTCATGTTCATCTATATAGGAAGCTTTGTCTTGAGTCAGTGATTACAGCAACTGGGAGGAGATGCCTTGACCAAACCTTGGACCATTATATTGCTTATGTGTGGTCCTTTTCTTTTTTTCAAAAAAGGAGCTATTTGTGATTTAAAAAGACACTTTGTTCTTGCAGAAGAGGTTAGCTCGCCAAGCAGATTCACGCCAAGAGGAAAGTGGAAGCCATCTGATTCTTCTATTTCGCCATGGGAATTCTGCAGTGGTTTGGCAGCCTTCTAAAAATTTTGTCAGGAGATGTTTCAATACTGAGCAAACATCACAAGAGTTAATACTGTTAATGCTACTGTATGTCATGTAACGATATTCAGAGATTCAAAACTCCTTATCCTCGGCTACATAGAGACTCGCACTGTTCTGCTTAGCCGATTTAGAATTATTATAGGATTTGTGAATAGATTTACTATGGCTTGTAGTTCCTCCTGTCAATATAAGTCCATTTTAATCATTTGTAGCTTAGAAGTGTATGTATGTGGGAGAACCATTTTTTTTTAAAAAAACTTTCCTGCATATTTGACTTGAAGTATCTCTTGTACCCCATGGACTCAATGTATGATTCCTCTCTGTTCGATATATTTCACTCTCATGTGATGCTTCTGAGAGGTTTTGACTGAGAGGGGGCTGCAGTGAATGCCAGTACTCTCAGTAGCATCCAATTGTTTCCCTCTCTAACTCAGAGTTCTTTTTCCAGACTTTTTTTCAGTTGGGAGGGTTCTGGTAGGCAGTGTTCTGTTAGTGTGTGTGATTTCAGGAGTTGGAAGTGAACAGTTAAAGTGTTCTGTCAGCAATGCAACCAGTCAGCCAATTAGTAATGAAGCAGATTAAGCAATTAAGCTCAGTAATGTAACAAGTTAACATTTTGATAAAAATATGAGGGTTGTTTTATATAAGAAGAACTGTGAGTAAACTGAAATATTTTATTCTTTTTAATTTACCAGAGGGAATGTGTTGAAACAAATAAGTGCTTCCATATTACAGTGACATAGAATGAAAGGATGTTATCAGATTGCTTTGAACCCTAGTTTTAGTTAACACTATCATGTTTCTAAACTTTGAGGTTACCGAAGAAGATAATGGGCTTGCAAACAACTTTTGTCAGAATGGTTAGGAAATTATACTATGGGGAGAGAATGAGAACTGAAGTGTAGAAGTGTGTTTAATGGGATTCAGAATCTGTATATCTCCTTCTCTTCACTCTGTACATCTCCTCCATGTTTTCCTAGCATGTCCAGCACATCCCTGTAAATTGCATGCTCCTGAAACCAGCAGCTTGTTTATAGCTGCTGCTTAACAGATATTTATGTTTCTCAGCTAGATTCCTTCATCTTTCCCCTGCCCCCAGCAACTGTGAACTTGAAATACCAGAAAAGTGTGTAGTCATGTACCTACCACATACAAATGGAGAGGTCTCTGCTGAGTTGGCAGCACTGAATTTGAATCTGTAACGCTGGTTGCTGGGTTAATGTATGGGGAATGCTTTTGTGTGTGCCTATTTCCACAATGGCTTATATGGAGGATTCATATTTGCCCTGAAACCTTTCTTTGGTATAAAACCATACTAAGGAAAGTTGTCTCAAAACAGCTGATGAGGTCTGGTACTGGTCACCAGCTGTTCCTGGGTATCATTGTATCTAGAGCCAACACTCTCATTATTTAAACTGGATTCATTCTTTCTTTTTTAACTTTTGTGGCTCACTCTCCTAGAATGTTGGGCATTTTAAAGCCATCAGTGATCATGCAAAGGCTTGCTACCTTGTTATGCACCATCTCAAAAGTCCAACTGATCATGATCCTAATAGGATTCTTAAGGTATGAAAGATATTTAGGAATGGTTTCACCAGTGGCATCCAACAACAGGTTTCTGTGGCTGGCTGGGCATTTGAATCCTAGTCTTCTGTGTTCTAGTCTAGCATCCCATCTGCTACACCATGCTGGCTCCTTGCCTTGCAAAACTAGAAATGTCACTGCCAGTCTTTGGGCAGGGGTGGGGGAACTGATTCTTTAGCATTTCAGATTTAATAAGTTAGCGTCAAAGCATGGATGCCCTATGACATCTAAACCGCAGGTGGGGTAGCCAATGGCTCGATGTCTAGAGGGCACTAAATTTCTCTCTCTGCGGTAAAGTAAGGGCATTTGTGATTAGGGAAGACCAGGGAAGGTCTTCTAAGCTCTAAGCAATAGCTTGGTTTGCATCTCTGCCCTCCCTCTCTATTACATCTTAGTTGGAACCCAATGCTCACTTTGGTTTTATGCCAGGATCTGTTTTTGAAAGCCAAGCCCCCTCGATTATGTTAGATGTTGATGATAAAAAGAGAAGACACTCTTTATTGATGGGAACGATGCAGTGCTAATCCTGAGAGAGTTTCAACACAGCCACAACTACAACTTGCCCTGAGATGAGAGAATGTGTCTTCTAGCTGGATGTGAATCTTGATACTTTCCAATTGAAAAATTAATATGTTCGACTAGTGTGTGTGTGTGATAGTACAGGCCTGCCCCAAGGCTAACCATCCTTTCCAACATGATTAAGAAAGCCCTGTTCTGCATGGCAGAGACAGCCATTAACAATGGCACCCTTCATGCGCTGGTTGAGGGGGAATGGATTTGTGGACGAGAGTGGGGGATAGGAACTGAGAATGTTAATGGCCTTGCGGGGACAGTAGCTCCATTGTTTTCTTTCTTTCTTTCTTTCTTTCTTTCTTTCTTTCTTTC
>JAHTLZ010000111.1:11016704-11032391 GCA_023846285.1 Phrynocephalus versicolor | reverse complement strand
AACAACAACAACAACAACAACAACAACAACAACAACAACAACAACAATAATAGGGCAGGGCTGTTCAACTCTGAACAGGTCAAGGTCTACTTTATCCAGCCAAAAGTGACTGAGGGCTACTACACTAAAACCTCTGCTTACGAATTTTATCCATTTCGAGCACATGCTCATAAGTATAAGCTTTTGTAAGTAGAGCAGCAGTTTCCCATAGGAATGCATTGAAAACCAATTAATCTGTTCTGGGGGGAACAAATTTCAATGTGACATGGCCCTTGAACTGCCCCACTCGGCTGAGACAGTGGGCTGGCAAATCCAGAACTTTGCTGGGGCAGTGGTGGTCCTTGGGATGGGGGAGGGAGGGGTGGAGAACTTATCCCCTCACTTTTTAATTGATGGCCAGAGGGCTAGTTTTGAACCCTTCACGGGCTAACAGTAGCCCGCGGTCTACCTGTTGGGCAGGTCTGAAATAGGGGGTGTGGTGGCTCAGCGGCCTAAGGCACCAAAACAGTCAGCTTCAAAGTCGGAAGCTTGCCAGTTTGAATCCCGGGTGCCACGCAGTGGAGCGAGCTCCCGCTGTTAACCCCAACCCCCATCCAACCTAGCAATTCGAAAGCATGTAAAATGCAAGTAGATAAATAGGTATTGCCGTAAAAAGCAGGAAGGTAAAACAGTTTTTCCGTGTAGCTATGCTGGCCACGTGGCCACGGACTTGCACAACACTGGCTCTTCGGCTTGAATATCGAGATGAGCACCGCTCCTAGAGTCAGACACGACTAGCATGCATATGTGTGTGTGTGTGGGGAACCTTTACCTTTTTACCTATTAATATAAACAGCATTATTATTTGCAGTTTCATCATCTGCTGAAACCTATCCCTTGTTGATATGGGGATCCTACTGTATACTCTTCGAAATGGCAGGGACAGAGCTTTGTTCTGATCCGGTATTGTTCTTACATGCATTGCAAGAAAGGTGAAAAATAAACATAATAAAAAGAATAAAACTTTGCAAGAGCATGGTATAGTTGAAGAGCTGCCAAAGATAATGATGACTAGATATCAGAGTTTTGTCCTGGCACCTATTATCAGAATCATGCTACCCCTTGTTATTTGTTACACTACATATAAATATGTAAAATAACAAGGAAATGAGTGTTTTTGAATAGGTTTCAGGTGCATTTCCATCACTACACAGCACCTTTTCAGGCACATTAAGAACTTGACTCAAAAACAAGATTTCCAGGTGAATTAGAGCACACTACCTTTAAAAAATAATTGGTTAAGCTTTGGAGATGCCCAGTTATTTACTTGGGTAATAATCCTGCAGGGATATACTGCACTCGGGTTTTTGTCTTTCTTTTACAGAAAGTTGCATTTTTCTTCTTGAATCAGAGGTCTTGGAACAGCTCTGTAACAGATGTAAAATCCAGATTTGTGAAGGTCACCTCGGAGTGATAAAATGCAGCCCCATTTGGAAACTAGGAAGTTGAATCCTCTTGGGATGTTCTGCCTTTGACCTGGTGTGTACGAAGATTGGGCGGTGAGCCCAGCAAAGAACGCCTTGCTTTCAAACTTGAAAGGGGCAAAACAGCACTGGGCCTAAATTGGCAATCACAGCGCTGAAGCCTGCCAAGGAGGATATAAGTTTGGTAATGATGCAAATGAGGATGAACAGGAGCCAAATGGGAATCTGGCATTTGCCCGACTGAGGAAAAAGCTGCATGAGCTGGAATGTTGAGGAGATAAAATATATATATATATATATATATAGTGGTTTAGAATGGCAAAAGTTGCTTTCCTTCCTGTGTTAGCACCCTTAAGGGCATGGCAGCTCCGTAGACTATATTTCCTCACTCTTGAGCTACTGTATCTTGCAGTTAATTCAGTCCACTTCATCTGTACTTCCTTGGCCGTTCCCTTACTTAAGCAAGCATGTTAAGTAAATAAACATATTAAGATGTTAATTGTCAGCTTTTAAGGGTGTTTTCAAATTCTGTTTTGAAACCTGAGTGTCTATCAAGCAGTAAGAAAGTAAGAAACATTTGTAAAGCTGAAAGAAAAAGGTAGTGATATCGGTGGTATAGTTAAGTATGTTGCCCAGAAAGGAGAATATAGGTCTCTCTCTCTCTCTCTTTTATATCAAGCAGCAGGCTAGAGCACTGAAAATTGTCAGCTACAAAGTTGGCAGCTCAGCGGTTCAAATCCCGGGTGCCACGCAGCGGAGTGATCTCTCACTGTTAACCCCAGCTCCTGCCAACCTAGCAGTTTGAAAGCATGTAAATGCAAGTAGATAAATTAGTAACGCCATAAAAAGCGGGAAGGTAAAACTGTTTGCTTGCAGCCATGCTGGCAATGTGACCATGAACTTACACAACACTGGCTCTTCGGCTTGGATACGGAGATGAGCACTACCCCTAGAGTCGGACACGACTAGCACTCATGTGCAGGCGGGACCTTTACGTTTACCTTTACCTTTAGAGAAAGTGAAATACAGCAGTTTGGCATCCCGCATCATTAGCAAGAAAATTAGCACTTTCAACTTGTATTCTTATTGTAATCGTAGATTTTAAAAAGGATAATGCTGGCTTTTTTCCAGAAAGGGAAATGCATCCTCACAGCACCTCTCTGGCTGTTAGTTTCCTTCAGAAATACTGTTTACTGTAGTTCCTTGAGGACAAGGAGCAACTGGGAGGGAAGAATTTTGACTGGAAAGTGGCATGGGAGGAAAGAAGTAACTTGCGTGGATTAGGGGCCTGCGCAGTTCCAAATTCTGGAGGGAAAATGTGCTAAGCAGTAAGCACTTGGGGAGTGCACATTCGGTTCTCATATCCTATTTTTAAAAAATAAATAAATGTACAACTGCAAAAAATGCATCCTAACAAAATATTATTTAGTACAATTTAAAAAGCGGTTTATTTTTTAAACCATTTTTAAAGTGGTTTACCATTTAAAAAGTGGTTTATTTAGTACAATTTAAAAGGGGGTTATTTAAAAAAGTGGTTTAAAATAATAATCTTAGAACTGCAGAGTTGGGCCCTGTGAGTCGTTGAGTCTAGTCATTGCCAAGGAGGCACAGTGGGGAATCGAACACCACACCTCTAGCTCTGTAGCCAGAGACCTAAACCACTGAGCTGTATTGGGTGAAATCCTGTTGCTTAATACAACAAGTCAAAACTAGAGTAAACCCCTTGCATCCATAAGTTCAAACAATTCAGTGGCCAAGCTCCAGTTGTGACTCATGCATGATTTCGGCCGTTGCCATTTGCACTTCTCATATGAAAAACACCACCAGTAAACCTTCCATGGAGTTTGTGTTCTTATACTGTTCTTTTACATATTTTATTTCTTGCTGCAAATGGCCACAGATCCATGACTTTGGGGGAAATGGAATTAAAATTCGGTAAATTTGTTAAACATTTCAAAGAAGCACAAGGTAAAAGGCAGCGTTTTCCAGTATGTATTTATATTTTATGTTCTATGCCCCATTAAAATTCCATGACTGAAAGGGCATCCGAACCCTGTTCTCCAGAGTCCTAGTCCCGGAGTGTCCAAAATTCGGCCCTCCAGATGTTCTAGACTGCAACTCCCAGAATTCCAAGCCTGTATTGCCAGTGACAAAGGACTATGGGAGTTGTGGTCCAAAACATCTGGAGGGCCGAAGTTTGGACACCACCGTCCTAGTCTATCACTCTCTCTACTACACCACAATGTGATATCCCATTTGCTTAAATAGAGAGAAAATAAAGGCCCACAGAACTTGCCACTTTGCTGGGTAAGATCTAGAAACCAAAACTGTATATTATTTTCATACTTTATATCAAGGGTTCTGTTCTAGACTGCTGCCCATAAATACAGATCTGTGTGTAGTGTTAACTTGTGTGTGGAACATCAGCTATAGGATCTATTCTTGGAGAAAGACTGATTATATAAAAATGAAAATAAATGAATAAATAAAATGATTAGTTTAGTGTATTGGATAAAGCGATGGACTAGCAGTCGGAAGAACAGGGTTCAAATTCCCGCTCGGGCATGACATGGAAACTCACTGGGGATGTGTGGAACTGCTAAAACCTCTCCTTAAATATCTCACTTACCTTGAAAGCCCTACTAGGGTGGCTATAAAGTTGACTAGAAGGCACATAACAACCGATGCATTACCCTGGGCTTGACGTTTTGTGTTTGAAGTGTTGAAGAGAGAGCAAGAGAGCTTACTGGGGATACATTATTTCTTTATTTTATGGTGTGAGAGAGACTATTTCTTACTTCATGTGGACTTCCTTGATGGTGGGAAAGGAAGGAGAAGAAAACAGGAGGTTTGAAACAAATGCTTTGTTTGTCCTAGCCTCAACATTTCTGCTGTGGGTGAAGGTAGTGTGGTTTCTAAGTTAGCACCTTGACTGTGGCTTGGGTCCTTATTCCCATCCGTCACAGCAGTGCCTCTAGCTATCTTACAAGGCCGTGACCAGGATGTTACTCTGTTTGCTTTGCTAGTCAATGAATCAATATTTGACAGCATTTTTAATGGGGTGTTTTATGTCAAGCTTAGAAGAGTCTCCGTGTCATTTGCTTTATTGACACTGCAAACAAGCATGCGTAGGTAGATAATGCTGAAAGTCTTGTTGTTTCTCTAGGCAGCTAGTAGTGGCAGCCTCCCAGACAGAAATATAAATGAGATAAAAATGCAAACAGTTTAGCATAGCACTTTAGAGGCATTAGGTGTAGCAGTTTGTAGCTCTCTTTCTAGTTTTGGATATATTTATGATCTTACTTATAAAACAGTAAGGCACACACTGTAATTTGCTGATGCATGAATTATGTACATGCTTAGAATGATCTCCATTGAACAGATTTCTTATATTTCAGTTTCATTTCGCCCCCTCAAATGTTCATTTTGCCCCTAGGGAAAAAACTCTGCTCTCCCCCCCCCCCAAGATTAAACTTCCAGGCATTTTACACTCTGATTGCAATGTAGCTGTTGTAAATGCAGACAGATAAGTCTGTGTATTTATTATATAAGCCAAAGTACAAACCCCTTTCCTTGAAGAAAAAAGAAGAAAAATGACCACCATCCCATGCTGCCAATCTTGCTATTTTATTATGAGGTATAGGAAGTTAGAAATAAAAGCTTCCTCCTCCTCTTCTTCTTCTTCCTCCTCCTCCTCCTCCTCCTCCTCCTCCTCCTCCACGTTTTCCCACTTGGTGGTGGGGTCCACTAAAAGTGTCCATATAACCTGCGTTTTTGCTGTTCAGTAGTATAGTTCTGATACGGGGGCACCCTTTGTATATAGAATGTTCTAGGTTCAGATTGATGATGCGAAAGATCGTCAAGAGTCATTACCAACCAGAGAAGCAAATACTGGGCAGAGGGGGCTGGTTTTCCAGACGGTTTGGCCTACAATTTCCATCAGCCCCACTCAGCATGGACAGTGGTATAGGTTTTTAGGAGCTAGAAGCCTGAATGTTTTTTAGGTGTGCAGTATTGGGAAGGAAGGGAGGGAGGGAGGGAGGGAGGGAGGAAGGAAGGAAGGAAGGAAGGAAGGAAGATTGCTTACTATCTAAACTGAGAACCTCTCTTTATCCCTGTGTCCAAACTTTGGAATTGCTCAGTTCCTATAATTGGTCTGCTATCGAACAAAGTGAAGAGAACAGTGCCACTTCTCAAATACAAGTGAACACATTGATTCTGATTTACATTGTTGTCGCTCTGTGATTCAGCTATCTGGCTGAGGAGCCAGATTTTGGGAGTAGGATTCTCCACTATGCCTTCTGCAAGTGCTGCCAGCCTGGGTGGCCTTGGGCAAGCTGCATGGTCCCAAGGCACTCTCAGAAGAAGAGAATGGTAAACAACTTCTGAGTACTCTCTATCTGAAAAACCCTGGAAAAGAGTTGCTATAAGTCAGAATTGACTTGATACACATCCTCCTCCTCCTCCTCCTCCTCCTCATAATCAAAATAGAACATGGGAGCCCCGGGGCCTATATGTTAGATATGTTTCAGTGATGCTGCTTGTTTGACGGAATTCTCCTCAAAGCACCGTAGTTAGTACTGACTCAGAGAGGGCTCCCATCATGGCTAGTAATGAGTCATGATGAGATGGAAACTATTAGTGCTGTGGTTCTATTGTTTCATGGCCCATGTTCTTCATAAAAGTTGTTTAAACATGCCAGCTTTTAAGCATCAATAGGGTCAAGAGGTTATGCAGCATTTTCCATAATACTGGCAGTGCCTTTGCAAACACAGATATGGCTGAGACATACAGTTTTCTTTGTTTGGGTATCCTCTGTCCATTTGGAGCACCAAAAAAAGAATCTGTTTTTTTTTTTTTTAAAAAGAATATGATTAGCGTCTTTAATGGCAGGCTATTGGCTGAGCTACCATTACGTCATTGAAATAGGCCTCAGATATTTTAGTTTTTCATGTTGAAGGGCTTTGAGTACCAGAATGTTCCATCACTTGCGAAGGAAGCATTAGTCTAAGTTTGGCTTAGAGAGATCCAGGCTCATGTTAGAACAGGATGCATTCTGCTGTCACAATGGCATTAGAGGATGGTCAGAGAACCTGAGGCCTGAGAAATTGTGCTGAAATGAGGTCCAGGAAGCAGGTGGACATGACTAAGGGGTGGCTGAAGTGAAATAGCGCAAGATTGGGCTGAAGAATTTCCCATTAGGAAAATTGCAGGGGAAGAGATAATAAATGGAAGAAAGAAAAGGCCGCAGTGATGGAACCTGATAAAAATCTCATCTAAGGCTTAGACTTAGGGTGTTTTGAACAATGACAAAGATTTCAGGCCACAGAGGGTAAACAGGACTTAAAGGATGTCATTTGTATATTAGTTTATGTATAGGTTAGTGACATAATACTGATTTTTAAAGCAACCAAAATAGCAAGTATTTTGAGGTTAACTTTAGTACCATTCTGTAACTTTTCTATAACAGTTGTTTAACAACAGCTTAACTATTGTAACTTGTGGTGCAGTGGTTAAACCCTTGTACTGTAGCCAAAACTGTACCCACAACTTGGGGTTCAATCCCAGCTAGCTGGTTCAAGATTGACTCAGCCTACTATCCTTCTGAAGCTGGTAAAATGAGCAGCTCATGTGAATAGGACAATGTGTAGCCTGCATAATTTTAAAGTGTCCAGAGACTGCTATAGGTGCTATGGGGTGGTATATAAGCAGTACACTTTGCTTTTTGCTTTTATCCAGCCCCCTAAGACTAAAGGAAAGCAAAGTGTTCTGCATATATGCTGCCCCATAGCACTTCAAGCACTCTGGGTGGTTTATAATTTAATTATGCAGGCTATACATTCCATGAGTACCAATAGGTGGGTACTCATTTTACCAACTTCGGAAGGATAGATAGAAGGCTGAGTCAACCATGAACTAGCTACCTGGGATTGAAACCCAGGTCATGAGGACAGTTTTAGCTGCAGTACAGACATTTAACCACTGTACTACTGTAAGGAGAGCAGAGGTGTGCCATCCGCGGAAATGAACAGAAAGAAGAGAGAAGAGAAAGAAGGGGAGGCAGGGAAAGATTTGATATAGTGGGTAGATGTGAGGGGAAAGACTGACAGCGGGAAGGTGCAAATAGTTAGAGAAGAACCAATAGCAGAGAGCTATTGGATTATAGATGTTCCAGTGGACGAATGGGAAAGGAGAATGGAAGGAGGCGAGATTATAAAGGAGGGGCACAGAAACGTCAACTGTCAGACAGAGCCAAGGGGAAAAGACATTAAGACACAAGCGGGGAAAGGTCGGATCTGTCAGTATGTGGACCAGGAAGCACAGACGGAGCGCGAAACGATAGTACAGGTCTGTCGTTATATAGACCAGGCGACACAGAGGGAAAGGGAAGTAAAAACCCCTGTGGATGTCGGTCTGCCATTACCTGCTCTGGTAACTGGGTTTGCTAGCCCTCTGAGGGGAAATAATACAGTTATGATAGCTAGAGGAGGTGGAGCCATGTCGAAATGGATTCCTGGCTATGGCTGGGAGACACAGTTGAATGCGATAAAGCATCATTGCTGTGGGACCATTTGTTATGGCCCCATTCTCCCAAAGAGTCCCCATTCCCTCAAGTGAGGAACAACCCCTTTGTTAATGACCGCAGCATTCAGAATCTGGCAGTGATGGGAGATCTCTTTCAAAGTTTGTAACAGTTCAACCTTTTTCAAAGGTTGAAAAAGTTGGTAATACTGTTCAAGATAAAGGGCCCGCCTATGGCGTGAATAAAAGTTTGGCTTTTTGGGAAAAACCTATGGACTCTCAGGATTGTTCTTCAGTGGAACAATTACTGGTTCTAACCGAACCCTCACAACCACAAGGCTCATATAAAGGTAAATGTGTGAGTGGATAGTGGGATTATCTGGGGTATCAAATTCTAACTGCGCTCTCCTTCAGTTAGTTAGTGACAAATTGTCAAAATGGTGGTTTGTCATGGTTTGTCAAGGTTGATGAACCACAAACCATGAATCCCGTGAACGGATAAACTGACAAATTGATTCATTGGTTTGTGGGCAATGGCAAACAGGGCTACCTTTTTCCAGGAGAGGGCAGCGGTGGCTTCTCTTTGCTGAATGAAGCCGCCACCATCTTGGAAAAGGGCAGTCTCATTTCCTTTAGGCCCTATGGGAAACTGGGTGGCCATCTTTTTTAAGATGGCTGCAGCGATGGCGGCCCCAACAACAAGGGCCACTGCAAAAAAAAAAAGTAGGGAGATGACAAGGGGTGCTTTGGAGGGGGTGGTGAGTGGTGTTGGGGCTTTCTTTTTTTAGACATCCATGTCAAATGGGAGTGAATAAAAAAAGGAAAATATTGTCTCTTCATAGTATTGCAATTTGTCATTTGTTTGTCCCCCTCTCTATTCATAACTAATATTGTCCTATTTATACATATAGTCCAGGTGTATTTGGTGTCCTGAGATTGCAATCATGAAATGCCTTTCTCATTCCTTCCCTGCTGGCATTCTAGGCTCTCATTTTTCAGGCAGCTGATCTCAGTTGGGGTCCTGGGATAGAGTAGGGCTCTTTGGTCAGTGTTTAAAGTCTATTACTTCTGGGGTTTTTTTACTCACCTGCTCAGTTGGTGCAGGGGTGAGCAACCTGATAACTCTTCGAGCCAGAAATTAGAAATGACTGGTGCTTTTTTAAAAAAATCTAGCTGATTGCAGTTAATTCCTTTCCTCAGTAATTAAGGTGTAAATGCATTATTTTGCAATTGTAACCCAATGAGAACTAACTTTGCTTCCGTTAGTCTATGGCTGCAACCTCTTTAAAATTTTTATATTTATGCCATATGGTCTCAGTAAAAGGGGATGGAGCATACTACATGGTCCACTTCTCATGATGTATCATATACTCCTGAATAAAAAAACCACAATTTTTTTAAAAAGTCACAAAATGAACTATTTCAGTTACTTTTCAGAAGTGAGAGGAAATTGAGTTATTCTTTTAAAATTGCAACAGTCATAATGATATCTAAATGGGCAATGATAACTTAAAAAAGGAGGCTGACCTTAGAATGGTAGTACTGTAATAAAGTTTCTAGTTGTACTGTACAGTATTTGTTATGCAGACCACAATTTCAAGTATAATGTCTCCAAAACAGCTGAGACCATCCCACCCACCTCCATTTTCCACTCATTTACTTCACTCTTTTCTGATATTTGAATTGTAACACTGTTGTTTCCATTGTTTTCTTTCATGTAACTATGCTATTAGTTCCTCTGATTCAACAGTGCTGAGAATCCTAGTAGCTGATGTCAAGGCTGGTGGTGCAGTTCAAGAAGTATCTGTTTAGGAATGCTATAGATATTGGATTTTAAGCACAGTCGCAAAGAGTCTAGTTTCCAATCCCTGTTGATCCTCAAAGCTCTTTAGTTTTATGCATTTATTTATTGACTAAAGAGATTTAAAAATGCCTTTTCACAGTAGCCTGCGCTAATTAGGACAAATTTGATTTTGGGGCTCAGTCTTGAAATCTATATGCAGGGCTAAGTTTTAGTTGTGGAAATAAATTTGTTGAGAAGGAGATGCTTTTAAGTATGCACAGAGAACCTTTTCTGTTTAAATTTAGCTACGTTACTACGTACTGGGATCTAAACAGATTTCAGATTGAACCAAGATGTACCAAAACAAAGAAGTAATATCAGCTGATCCCACCAAAAATAAAATCTAGGACTTCCTTGCTTCTTTCTGCTAGGAGCATGTCTTTTAGCGGAGAACCAGGTTGAGTTAAGAAGCCGCTCTTGATCACTATTGATGGTAGGAATTGTATTTTGCAGCAGACATCACCAAGGTCTAGGAGAGTTTATTTGTTGTGGTGCTAAAGAAATGGGCAAGTATAAAGAAGGGTAATGTAGACATGAAATGTATAGGCAGGGTAATATTCTGTTCAGTGGCTTTCAGTGGTAATCCCTTGGAGTCTGTTATGGCCCAAAGGGGCCTAGATGGAGGGTGGGAAGCAGGGGACTGCATTATTGCTGTTGAGTTTTTAAAACCTAAAAAAGCAGAACTTGGAGAACATGCTAATGTTTATGATCTGATGTGGGAGAGGAGTCCAAAGACTTGAAGTAATGCGTCCCAAAGCATTAATAGGATAGCATCGTTTGAAAGACACTTCATTGATTTCGTTCAGAAGAATGACTTTTAGTATTTTTCAGTGTATAAGACTATATTTTTGTCTAAAATTGTTGGGCTGAAAATTGAGTCTCGTCTTACACGGAAGTAATCCGAGTAGAGAACCATGTGGTTGGAAAGGTGGAGATTGCCTTATACACGGGGGCATCTTATAGATGGAAAATATGGTCATTTTCTTAGGCTTTGGCATCAATAGCTGCAGTCCTCTTTTGTCTTGGCATAATGTTGCATTACACCTGTATAATTGTGCAGTTGTTTGCATGGTTCCAGTTCTGACTGATGGTTTGATGTGCCTGGGGAATATGAATAGCAATTCAGCCATGGTGTGATGGTAGCAGTGCAGTAGGATTTCATTCATGGTTCCAGAGCAAAACTGGCATCAACTAGTGTTAATATGCAGTTGAGGTGGGCTGGCTTTTAGACATGTGAGGGAGGGCCCACAAACAAGCAGAACTGCCACAGTTTATACAAGCCTGGACCTCTGGGCCTGTAAATGTGCATTATGGTGCACGCCTTTAGAGGAAAGAGTGCGCACTCACCAATGGAAGTGATTATGCTCGAAGCCATGTTCTGCATTTACAGAATTAATGCTTGGGCTTTCAAGTTCTACTTTGGAGAAGCTATTTTAAAACTGAGGTGACCAGGAGAATGATTTTGATGTTGAGTGCTTTCAGTGAATACTTAGATGGAAATGTTTCCACAAGGGGGCAATCTGGTTTTTCACCAGAGTTTCTTTGGCCATTTCCACTCAGCTGCCTAAATGGTCTCTTGGTGTTGTCCTCTGTCAGAGTCAGCTTTAAATGAGATTACTTGCAGAAAGATGGAGCTAACTGAAAAAGACCAGGCCGAAATCATAGATTTGTGGCTCTGAGGGAAAAATGAGAGGGAGAGCAAAGAAAGGGAGATTACTGGACCTAATCCTCCCTAGAATACTAGGCAAGATTAAGGTCAGAAAAATGAGATTTTAATAGGATATCTGAGCAAGATGAAGCTTTGGTTGTAGCATTAACTGAATTTCAGCCCTTATATGGGGAAAATATGTCCTGCTCTTACCTGAGGAAGGCTATGTTTATGGAGCCGGGGAGGAGAAGAGAGACAAAAGAATGCCCAAAAGCAAAATTTTATTTATTTATTTATTTACTTACTTACTTACTTACTTACTTACTTATTTATTTTAGAGTATTTTTACCTTACCTTTCTCCTTGGAAAAGGACCCAAGGTGGCTTACAGTAATGAGGGATACTATACAGTCCAGTATAATTAAGACATGTTCAAGTATTGAGAACAGGGAATTGAGGGACATCTTACAGCATTAATAGACAACATTACGTTAAAGCTACAAGAGAACGCAAGAAGTTAAAGGGGAGTAAAGTTCCATGTAAAGTTATGAGTGATGGAAACTAACATTGAAAACATAGTGTCAATGTAATCACATAAGATTATAAGTAGTTATAAACGCAAAGTCTATGTGATTCTATAGATTCATATAAAAGACAACAGCCCTGTTTGTTGTTGTTGTTGTTGTTGTTGTTGTTGTTGTTGTTGTTGTTGTCATCGTCGTCGTCGTCATTGTCGCCGCCGCCGCTGTCGCTGTTGTTGTTGTTGTTGTTGTCATCGCTGTTGTTGTTGTTGTTATAAAAGACACATAATAGGAGTCAACCATTCAGAGAAAGCTTGCCTGAAGGGAAAGGTCTTTGTCTGTTTCCGGAAAGACATCAGAGGCATGGCACTCTCCTGGTGTCATGTTTAGCAAGCTTGGTACCAGAGAAATACAGTGGACCCTTGTATAACAAATGGTTGTATAACATAAAATTTGTACAACATAAAAAATTCCGGAGATAGGGGAAATTTGCTTAACATAAGCGCCTATGGGGCAAATCTGTACAACATAAAAAGGGGATCACTCTGTTTTCAATGCATTCCTATGGGAAATTTGTATAAAGGAAAATTTGCTTAACATAATTTCATTTGGAATGAATTCATTCCTTTATACAAGGTACCACTGTAAGTTCTGGGACCCATGCCTGGAGCTACTGAAAGGGGGCCAGGAGGGGGTGTGAAAGCTATCTTTGTCCCTGGGCGCTAAAATCCCTAACTACGCCTCTGCTCTTAGGGTGGGAGGGTGGGTGGGTGGGTGGGTGGGAACGGGGCTAAGACTGCGTGCCATAAGAACCATCATCTGATGAGGATTCATTCCTGGATCATGGTTCCCTTTGTGTATCACATTCTTTTATTTCCTCATCTCTTCCCTGCCTCCTCGCCGCCTGCAAAATGTGATGTGACCCCACCCACCCTCTTTTTCCTTTTGTGCCAGGAGGTCAGGAGATGTCATTCTATTACCTAATGGGCCAGCTGCAGATGTGAGAACAGGAAGTGTGCATGGAAGGGCTTGTTGGGATGGTCGCATGGGTCTGTTCCTGAAATCACTGGGACAGGCAGTGGGAGTGTGTAATGCCACAGCAGCTGGTCCATTCGAATGGGATCTGTCTTTTGTTTGCTGTGCAGAAACAAAGGGCAGCAATCCTGGTCCCATCCACTAAAAATCACTGTTGATAAATGTTTGGTTTTTCCACTCATGCAGAACACTTTATTTTCTACTTCTGGGGCTGTTAACAATAGCTTGAACCAAGTCAAGGAAGTACAATTAGTCGGCCACGTAAAACAGCAGATAAATTGATAAATGCTTGTAGCTCTGCATCAGGACAGCTTGATTTAATAAGAGTGATGAAATTAATTTCAAACTGTGAAACTGTTGTTTAACTAGATATGGGTATTTGAAGTGATGATATTGGAGGATGCTAGGTGCTGTGACCTATTGGTAGTGTGTCCTGATATTCTTCCAGAGCTTCAGCTACATCAGCTTATCTTGTGATGTCTCTGTTGAAAACTGCTAGAATGAGTTTCCTCTGTTCCAGACATGACTGTTTTATCTCCTTCTGCTCTCTCTTTCACTTGGGGGTGAACTGCCACAGATATAAAGAGGAAACGTGGAGTTGTACCTCTGTCACCAAACTTCCCTTTGGAATGACTCATGGAAGAAATGTACTCAGTTGCCGTTTCTGGTTGATTGTTATATTTCAGTTCCGACACTAAATTCCTATTTAGTCATTAGTATTCCCTACTTGCATCAACACAGGAGGGGACCACCTAGTCGTCCTCCATCATTGCTTTGATCACACAGTGTTGGAAGTGTCTGAAGAGGAGAGGCTCTTACTCCTGTGTAGAACTTACACGCAAGCAGAAACCTTTCCTCTTCATATTCCATTATTATGTAAACAGATAGAGATGTGGCCAAGTGCTGCTCACGAATGGCTTTGATGAAACCAGGAATTCCAATGACTAGATAGAGCCTAGGTTTTGTGTGGTTTTGGCAGGTTGTCTGGGGGCAATTTGCTATGTGGCATGTGATTTGAGCCACTCACTTGAGGTTTATGAAGCTATGCAGCAGATCTTCTGCAGAGTTCACTTATTATCCATGTGTTGTTCTCATGCAGTGTCAAATACCCATGCATTAAGTTATGGCACTAAGTTATGGCAACCCTATGAATTAGTGATCAAAAGATCCTACTGTTAACAGCACAACCTAGCTCTTGTAAAGCCTTGGCTTCCTTCACTACGTCAGTCCATCTCTTATATGGTCTTTGTCTTTTCCTATCATCTTCAACTTTTTTCAGCATCATCATGTTTTACAGTTACTGATCTTCTCATGATGTGCCCAAAGTATGATAGTTATCAGTTTGCTAAAGCTAGAGACATATTTTGTGCCGTCAAATCAGAACTAACAGCAGACCTAATAAAGCTTTCGAAGTAAGGGACATATTTAAGGAGTAATTTCAACTCCCCACCCCTCCGAGTTTCAAGAATATTCAAAATACATGATACAGGGAAAGAGTTGGAGGGAGCTCCAGAGTCTCGGTGCAGGGACAGAGAGGGCCCTATCCCATATCCCCACCAAACACCCCTGGGAGGGCAGTGAGACCAAGAGAAAGTCCTCCCCTGAGATCTTAATACCTGGGTTGGCTCATAAAGGGAGAGATGGTCTTTGAGACTTTTTGGATACAAGCTGTTAAAACCAGCATTTGAATTGTGCTCAGAAATTGATTGTCAGCTAGTGGAGCTGCAATAACAGAGGGGCAGTGTGCTCTCTGTAATCAGCCCATTAACACTGCTGTCTACATGGCAACCCCATGTAGAAAGCATTTCAGTATTCCAGCCGGGATGTAGCTAAGGCATGTGTTGCTGTGGCCAGGTCAGACTTCTCCAGGAATGGGCACAGCTAGCACACTAGTTGAAACTGTGCAAGTGCATTTCTGGCAACTGCCAAAACCTGAGCATCTAGGCTCAGAGACAAATCCAGGAGAACACTCAACCTGTGTACCTGTACTTTCAGAAAGATTGTAGCACCATCCAGCATAGATTGTATCCCTATTGCTATCTGCTTTTCAAATGCTTAGGAGCATATCTGTCTTGTCTGGATTATGCTTCATTTTATTCACCTTCATCCAGTATATTACTGACACCAGATGCTGATCTGAAGCTGGATTTTGATGGAAAGGAGGGATAGAGTTGAGTGTCACCTACATACTAGTGACACCAAACCCCCAAACCACAACCTTTCCCAGTGGTTTCATGTAGATGTTAAAGAGCAAAGGGGACAAATTAGGTTGTCAAACAAGAATTCCCAAGCAGCACCTTTTGAGTTCTACCTTCCAGGAAGGATTGTAACCACTGTAGATCAGTGGTTCCAAGTCTCATCCTGGTGGGATTTGAGAAGTCCATCAGAACCAGCAGAGACACATTCCCCCTGTCCAGTATCTGGCATACAGTAAATAATCTAATAAGGCAATCACAGCAGTCTCTGTCCAACAAATGAGACATGGGATTGAATTTTTAATGTATCTAGACCAGTGGTTCTCAACCTGTGGGTCCCCAGATGTTCCTGGACTGCAACTCCCAGAAACCCCTTCCAAGACAGCAAGTGGTGGAGGCTTCTGGGAGTTGCAGTCCAGGGATATCTGGGGACCCACAGGTTGAGAACCACTGATCTAGAT
>JAHTLZ010000111.1:10992056-11016204 GCA_023846285.1 Phrynocephalus versicolor | reverse complement strand
GAGAGAGAGAGAGAGAGAGAGAGAGAGAGAGAGAGAGAGAGAGAGAGTCAAGTGTGTTCCTCTGTGCTCGATTTTGCCAGTAGAGCTTAAATGAACAAGGAATGAACGTTTCAAACCTCAGCATAACTTTTGTGACATCCTAGTTTACCCATCCTTTTTGAAGAATTCACACTTCAGTTTTGAAATGTGAAATCGAGTGTGTTCTTGTGCTGAATTTGGATGTGCTAATCCTTGTCAACATAGTGAAACAGTACAAAGCCTGTAAAAATATAACACAGAGCCAATGTAAATGCAGATCACATTCCTGTTTTCACTGCAGTTTACTTCAAACTAAAGAAAACACAAAGTGTTAAACTACAAAACCATATAAATTAAATGACTACATGATCAAACTGGGTTTTCTGTTGTTCAGAAAAGAATTCTTACATTCAGTTATATTAGATATGTAACTTATATCAGAAGGACATACATATCATTAAATGTGACAACTGTAACTTCAAAAGCAGAAATATAAATTACAAAAAGAAATGGATGACACAAGAAATATTCAGAATCAGATTTCTGTATTTCATAATTACTTTTTTAGGTTGCCCGACATCATGCCTAGCAAGTAAAATTCCAGAGAGAACTCTACATTCTGATGTAGAATTTGGGTTAGCCATTTATGGATTTTAGTCCAAAATTGCTTAGCCTTATTACAGGTCCGCCAGCAGTGGTAGAACGTGCCTCTATGCTTTTGACATTTCCAGCACTTTCCTGAACTTTGAGGGAACATTTTATTTATTTTATCTGGTGTTATATACCACCTGTAAAACATGTTTAATAAGTTCTCCTTGTATGTGGTGGCTATCGACAATTTGTAATTAACTTTCCATAGTTGTTCCCATTTTCCCAGATGTATCTTGTGGCCTATATTTCTCGCCTACTCAATCATAGTGCTTTTCACTTCTTCGTCTTTTAATTCCCAATCTAGCATACTTCTGTATAGTTTCTGGATCATTTTACTCTCTGGGCCTAAAAGTATCTTATCGATTACTGATTCCTGTTCTGCAAATCCGTATTCTTTCCTATCTTGCTTGTATCTGTCATGTAGCTGTGAAAATCTGTAATACTTGTATATTAATTGAAATTCTAATATAAATAAAATGTTTAAAAAAAGAAAAAACAATCACAGATTTTCTCTGAATGATGTAGAGAATGAAGAGAAACTAAACAAAATTCATGGCTCCTTTAATGTGCGTAGAAAGATCAAAGTGGCAAGAGGCAAATTTATTAAATGCCACTGTCCACTACAGATAGAACAATGCTCTGATTAATGATACTAGATGCCGAAGATAAAATCATAGAATGGAGAGGTAGCAGAAGGGCTAGGAGACATGTATTCAGAGGTTTTGGAACCAGGAAATCATTATTTTGCTGTCAGAGGTGGTGTAAAAGTTAAAGATCACATGACAGGGGTCAAAGATACAGAGAGGAGAAATGTATACTTTTGACATGATATTCTGTGAGCTTTGCATATTCTTTATGGTGTCCTTTACTTGAACAAATAGGGACTTGAAAACATGACATGGAAAAGTCTGTGAAGATTCTCAGTCATCCAGGTGAGTTTATCTGGAAGTTGAGTCATGGCTACTGGACTTCTTTTTTGAGAGATAGAAACGTTTCGCTGTTCATCCAAACAGCTTCATCGGTTTGAATACAGCTAGTGCAAATCCTCCATCTTATAGGCAGCTTTGGAAAAATGAGTCTCAAATGTTAGTCAAGTCCAAGTCATTTTTAATAAAACCCAACAGAGTCCAACTCAACAGCAAGTCCAGTGACTCAATGACCCTTCCTAGCAGAATACTTATGTAAATATGGATCACATAAATAGTAAAAAACCATAGCCATTCTTAATGTGGACCTGGGTAGTGGAAAACCCTGCTTTCATCGCTAGAAAACTGTAAGGAATTATATATTGGAATTTGAAACTGGCAGGGTATGTGAGGGAAAACTGAACAATTGAAAGGCCAAGAAAGGGGGGGGGAGAAAATTTTAGAAAGTTGGGGGAAGAACACAGCAGGTTATGGGAAGAGAATGTGAGGCGCTCATGATCAAAGTCCTTGGCTGTCTGAGGACAGGAGTTGCGGCTATTCCAACAATTCTCGGTATTTGTCTCCACATATTCATAGTACTGTGTATACTTTGGGGAGGGGGGCTCTCTTAGTTCCTTAGAAGAGTCAGAACAACTTTGGTCTAAAAGGCTCCCTACAGTTAAAGGACGAGGGGGCAGCTTGTGTGGTTCTTTCGGGAACAGAATGAAGGATTTAGTCGCATTCAGTTTCCAATATCAATATTAAGCCATCCTGGCTCTTTTTGCCCTCTTATCCAAACCTTCTCTTGTGGAACTGAACTGCAAAATACAGTTGTTTGCCAAAAGTATCTTCAGACCAATACACATTCCTGTGCCGCAGGTGTTTAGTCTCTGCATGACTTTTTCAGCCTGTTTATTTTGGAAACTAAGCCCCTCGTCCTATGACTCTTAAGCCTTAGCAAACTACTGTGTGCGCCCCCCCCCCCCTTCTCCCCCGGACAGCCATAGCGCTTAAGAAAAGAAGAGATGTTAAACTTTCCGGCAAGACAAACTGTTCTGGACCACAGTTTTCCTGCATGTTTTGCTTTCACAGCATGTATGACTAGCCTTGTGAAAGAGACACAGTAAGGATGAGCGACTGTGGCTCTCCAGATGTTTATGGATTGCAGCTGTCACGATCTGTTATCACTGGCTGTGGTGTCCGGAATTTAAAGGGAAATGGTAGACCTTCAAAAATTGGAAGACCATGATTTTGCATCCTGTTGTACAGGATGACTCCCATCCTTGGGTTGTTCTGTTTATCTGTTTTCCTTACTCTTTGGATTTCATCCCAGCCGTTCTAACATCTGTAGGTAAAGAAAGTGGCAGTTCTAGTTCAGTTTTCTGAATTAGTGTGATACAGTGGCTAACAGAATGAGCTATAAAGCAGGCCGTCTCGTGTTCAGATCTCAGCTCAAACACAAACTCCAGTTCTCAACCGTAAGGCCCCATCTCCCTTTTGGGGATAATCATGACTAAAATTTATAGAACTGTTGCAAGGATTACAGAGCAAGTGTATGTGAAACACATTGAGAGCTGGGATAACTCTTAACAAAAGGAGTTGCTTGGACTTCAGCATACAGGAAGGTTTTCCGCACTGGAAACCTTCACAAGCATGTGCCACTCATCCAGTTACTCCAGGTAAAACAGATGTAACATAAAATGAGAGTTTATGGTGGATCCATCAGATGTAGAGAGGGTGGCTTGGCACAAGGTGAAATGAACTTGCTAATAAAACTAGCAAACGTGTTCTGTCCTCTGTCTTGCCTCTTCCAGTGTATCAGCAGAGTGGCGTCCTGATTTCTTTTAAAAAGCATACGCATTTTCTGATAATACTATTGTCTAGTCATGTTTACTCCTTTTACAAACTAAACTGGCTGAAAGTTGAAGTGTTAGGGATATTAAGGTGGAGTTGTTTCCTGATCAGATTGTTGGACACTCACCAGTCACCACTGTGTGTAGCTAACTGTTGTTTTTGTAGAAACAGATAGATAGATAGATAGATAGATAGATAGATAGATAGATAGATAGATAAAGGTTCTGCTAGTTTGTTTAACTAGTCGAGGCGTAGTGGTTAAATGCCTGTACTTCAGCTAAAACTACTCACAACCTGGGGTTCAGTCCCAGGTAGCCGGCTCATGGTTGACTAAGCCTTCCATCCTTCTGAGGGCAGTAAAATGAGTACCCAACTTGCTGGGGGGGGGATGTGTAGCCTGCATACTGTAATTAAACTATAAACCACCCAAAGACTACTTGAAGTATGGGGCAGTATATAAGCAGAAGGGAAGTAGGTATATATAAGTAGGTAAGATAGCTTCAACCTGAAGTTGCATATTTTAGACAATGCCAGGAGAGCGAGACTGGACTTACTGTTCTAAAAATGTAATGCCAGTTTTCACTTTAGTGTTTAAGCAGTTGTTTGTGCAGGAGCCTAGAAAGCCCATTCTCTTTTCTAAGGCTAGGATACTGTGACTGAGCCCTTGCATTAAAAAAAAAAACAGGCTCTGGCATTAAACCTACCCTTCCCCCCAATTAAACTGTAGCAGCAAATATATTGTATATAAAAGGGATTTTCTTACCCTGTGTTTTTCAATCTCCTAAACCTGCCCTCAGCAGGATGGAAGAAGCACATACACTGGATTGGGGTCAGACATGGGCCACAATCCCATCTATTTGCTGCTTCCTGCTCCACCCCATCCCAAACACACAAGGAGCTTGTTCCAGCTCATTTAACAAGATTGCTTCCAAATAGAACTGCCCTGCCTGCAGTGCTGTGATTTCTTTGTTAGTCTCAGATTAGGATACCCAAGGGTGCTGATGCTGGAGGAAGGCAGGGGTGGATGTGCCCAATGGGGGTATTTCTGATGATAGTCCCAATAATCATTTACATATCACTTGCTGTCTTGATACACTAAGATAAAGATTACCAAAATATGCAACTACTGTATTGTGCTCTTGCATGCCTAAAGCTTCACACAAAAGTAAACCACAGTACTTCCTAGCCTCCCTCTCATTGTCATTTATAGGGGTAGCTTTTGCATCTATCCTGTTTTGTTGTACTGAAGTTGAATGTGTTAGAGGGACACAAAGGGACAAAGGAATCACCTCCTTTACTCATCCCATGAAAAGGCTGAAGGATAAGAGCAAAACTCTCTCTTCTCTTGCCCTGCAATCTTGCTTTCCTTATCTAGCTTCCTACAGCCTAATTATTTAAGTTATGATCTGTTCTACCTGAAGCATTGGAAGTGGGGAAAATTGTTACAGGAAGGTGTGGCTTAACTCCTTGGATATGTTTTGTGCTACAGGCTAGTCATGTAGAATCTTGATTTGGAAAGGAATTGACCACTTCAGCTGTTAGCATTACAATATATATACACCAATACCGTATTTTATATGCGTGTGTCTAATGGTCACCCCTTTGTGTCTAATGGGCACCTCAGATGTATTATGTATTAAATGTGTTTTATATTTGTAGACATAAATGTATTTTGAACTTTGCCCTTGAATCTTGGAACTCAACTGTGGGTTGAAATTTAACAGATTTAGCTACATATGAATGTCTATTTTTTAACCATCATTATATTTGAAGAAAGTGTTTGTTTGGATACATGGTCAGTTTGTATTTATATGTCTAGCTCATGATTACATTTTGCATATTCCTTTCTGCTTCTTTCTCCCCCCCCCCCCCAACAATTCCCCCCCTTTGTTTGATTATGCTGTTCATCACAATGTAACTTAACTATGGTGTTGTTGTTATGTGCGGTCAACCCCCATCCAACTTATTACAAGCCTGATAGGGTTTGAGTGGTTTTATCATTAGCATTATGGTTTAGTTATTATAACAATGAATTAATTACAAGTAACTTGTCAAGATATTTAATTGTTAACCTGTCACTGCATTGTATCTTAGCAAAAATAAAATAAAATAAATGTGTGTACAATGTATGTAATGATTTCCGTGCATTATCTTGAGATTATTATTTAGAATACTACTTTACAACTATTGAAAAGCTTATTAGTAGTAGTCATTTTTGAGAAATTAGGTCTTTTAATTTCATTGAGCCATTTCCCCCCTTATTAGTGCTTGTGTGTTCTGCTTGCTGCATCCATAAAGATATACAAAAACTGGTTCAAATCCTTCATGCATTCTGGTATGGGTGGATCCTATGATCTAATATATTGTTGACATTTTCAGGTGGAAATTGTGGATAATTCTACTGGCTCCTGGCTCAGTAGATGTAAGAACTGATGTGTTGTAGTGGATAGAGTTGTCACTGTTGTTTTAACTTATATATTGCCCCATAGTGGTAAAGCAATCTCTAGCAGGTTTACAACATAATTATGCAAACAACACTTTGCCACCCAGTGAACTGAGTACCCATTTTACCAACCTGAGAGGTATAAAAGATTGAACGTTGAACTGTCTTCCTGAACCCAATGGGTTTAAACTGAGGTCATAAGCAGAAGCTAGACTGCAGTACTGCCATTTGACACCGCACCATGGGACTCAATTGAACTGAAGTTTGGGAAAGCCAGTTTCAAGGCTTTCAAGTTACTGTCTCTTGGCCTGACTCACTTCAAATGTTATTTTGAGGGAAACAGGGAAAACCATGTTTGTTACCTTGAACTCACTGGAAGAATGGCATGACATAATGACCAATTTATTCTAAAATGTAATTAGGTGATGGCAGCAGTTTACTCTAAGCTTTTGGGTGTCTGTGCTCTTTGGCCAGCTGGAATGCTAGGCATTAGTTTTAGTTGGGTTTTTTTTGGGGGGGGGTTGTAACCTTTTGTAGAAAATCACAGGGACATCACAACCACAAATGCTGAAGGCAATCTATAAATGAACATAAGAAACATTAATAATAGATAGAGATGCATTAAGGGTTCTAGCTTCTATGCTTGTAACTTGGCATGGGGTTCCATTTCCTCTTCTTTTTAGTAATATCTCGATGCTGGCATGGTTGAAATCTTGCCTATGATTGTCTTTTGAACAGACTATAGAAAGGTTGGCTTGTTGAACTTCATCCAGAATCTGCCGGCCAGGTTAATAGCCATGCTAGCTCGGAAACTCTGGACAGTGTTGTCCAAAAAGCATTTATTGCTCTAAGCTCTTTTATTGAAGAGCAGGGCTGCTCCCGCCTGAGTGCTCTGGATGCAGAGACTGAAATAAAGCAAATCAAATCAAAGAAGGCAATGGGCATCTCTGGCAAATGAATAAAGCCCATCAGCTCCATCCGATGATAAGTTCAAGAAGAAAGCAAGGAAGCTGAGGTTTAGGATGTGTTTCCAAGGGAATAGAGTAGATTTAACGGGACCATAAAGCCCACAAAATACAGCAGCGTCTTTCCTGCCTCCCTGTCCCTCGGCTTTGACACGGCCCTGGGTGGACATTGAGACGGGTGTCAGCTGGAGTGGGCTGGGTCACAGGGGGTGGGGTGGGGCAGAGGTGGCCTGATAGCTCAGAGCAGCTGCAGGGCTGTCTGTGCAGAGTGAATGAGCAAAGCTGTGTTCTCTTTCTGTCTGCCGAGCTGTCAAGTCGCAACCGAGACTCTCTGATTTGCATCCTTCTCATTCCCACAGGGCAGAATCTGCCGCCGCCGCCAATGCCTCCTCCTCCTCCTCCTCCTCCTCCTCTCTTTCTCTGCGTGTACGGGTAATTAGTTTTCTCTGTGCGGTCTCGGGGCTTTTCCCATTCAGCTTCTTCTTGCGGTAGGAAGCAGAACGTGGGGTTACGAGTCCGGTTGCTTTGTTTCTCCTGAGCGTATTTGTGTACAGATATCTGGCATGCCTGGACTTGGCAATCAACATTTTGCCTAACGATACATGAGGCAAAAGAGCCGCACGAGAGCAACTTCTTGAACAGGGTGGGGTGCGGGACAAAATACAAGCAAGCAGACGCTTCTACAGTACTTAGATTTGGAGAACAAATCCAGAAGGAAGCTGTGTGTACTGTCCAAAGAAGCTGGGTGGAACTGAACCAGCCTAGCAGCAGCAGGTGAGATCGGACTTGAAAGGTCTTTTCCTGGATACATCCAAAGTTTGTTCCAATCGTCCAGTTCTGTCACTTTCAACATTGCTGTCTCGGGGCCAGGAATTTTTGCACCGCCGAGTGGAATGGTGGAAGAAGGCAGAAGCCGGGGGGACCGGGCGCCTCGTGCTGGCGGGCCACGGGGATGCCCACGCCCTCCAGCCCCGCCACATCACGGCCTGTCAGTGGTGGGCAAAGCTGTGTGGACTGTGGCACGAGCAGGGAAAGGCTGGCGTTTCGAGCGAGCTGTTGGGGTGGACTGCAGCTTGCCCGAACCCCGTTGCATCTGGCTAACGAATTTGCGAAATGACAATGCGGAATGGTGGGAGAGACGATGGCGCCGTGCTGGGGCAGTGATGGCCCAGCAGAAGTGCCGTGGAAGACCCAGGATGGACAGGAATCTTACGGTGAGAGACAGAGATATTGCTCTGTATATGTGTGTGTGTCTATATTTACCTCTGTGGATTTGTGAAAATGCATGCCTTATCAATACACTCTGGAGAGAGGCTCTGGGACTGTAATGTCTGTGTCACCCAGGCTCCCCAAATCTATAAAACAGGAATCATTGTAATATTCATCTTAAAGTGCAGATGCCTTTATGAGAATAACTGAATGAAGTTAAAACGTTCAAGGCAATCCTGACAGAAGTTACTGACAGTTGAGATTTGTCTGTTTCCTTTACACTCCAGGGCATAATGTGAAACCGGGCTGAATTCTTTCTCTGTTCTTGAGAGTTGGGAGAAGCTCTCAAGATGAAATAAGGAGCTTTGAGGCAGAGTTGAGGCGTAGCACCTCTTTTTTAGAAATTATGGATGGCTGTCTTTACACACAGACACACAGACACACATGCAGACACACAGACACAGACAGACACACACACACACACTCACCAAACAATCATCCTGGATATCCTTAATAGACATATAAACAACCTAAAAGAATAATTGTGGGTTAGTATTTGTTTTGCGAACTTGTGGCTAGTGCAAATGGTGAGTACTATGTAGGAAAGAGCCTGTAGGTGAATACTATACTTATGAGCATGAGTAGATCACGAAATGCCAGGGCCAGGATGCCATTGCATGAAGTGGGTGAGCAGGCTGCTTACTTGTCTGGTTTTCAGGAGGAGGGCAAATACCATGTGAGGAATGAATCACAAGCTCACCAGCTTGCCCTTGGGGTAACTTGCTCACAGCCTCAGTTTCCATGATATGTAACACTAGAATATTTCACATAGCAACACACTAATGACAGCTTATCTATGCTGGGTTCTTGTTTAGTAAGAGGTTGCTTACAAAAAGATTGCATCCTGCCTGTCCAGTGCAAAACCCCTTCAGTGGGTTTGAAGAAGTTGAACATGAACCTGGGGAGTGGAACTTCAAAACCTTTCTCAGGTTATTAAGTGGCAACCTGCTCTAATCATCCCGTGTGTACGTAATGAGGGGATTACATATTTTGCTATAGTAAATTAATATTTTGGCTTTGTTAGTCACATGCAGTCATAAATAAATGTTTCAAATACACAGCATGTTCTTAGTCAGTGGTCCTTAATTTGTGGGTCCCCAGATGTGCCTAGATTGCAACTCCTGCTAGCTCAGCTAGTGATGAAGACTTCTGGGAGTTGCAGTCTAGGAACATTTGGGGACCCACAGGTGGAGAACCACTGTTCTAAGTGATTCAAGTGCATCCTTCTGGGATCCAGAACAGACCTTTCTGAACTGTTTGATTCCTTAAAAAGTGTGTGTGTGTGTGTGTGCGTGTGTGCGTGCATGTCCGTGTCCGTGTCCTCCGTGGCAGCATTTTTTATTCTTACAGGGTTCTTGTGAGGTAGGTTTCATTGAGAGACAGTGATTGTCTCTAAGTCATTTGGTGAGCTTCATACCTGCTTGAAGATTTGAATCTGTGCCCTAAGCTAATAGTTCTTTAACACAAAACAGCATTGGATGTCTGTGATGAGACAAACCAGTTTATGCACCAAGGGAAGTTAAATCCATAAATAGGGAAAAGGTGGAAATCTCTTCTCTTTTGCATCTGTTAGGGAGCAGAGTCTTTAAAATACTTGGAATCATTATATTCTACTTGGCAAGGAGCAATGCTCAGGCGCCGGGCATTTATTTAGCTGTTCCTCTAGTTTCAAAGCTCTGAGTAGGTATTTGAGTAGACATTGTTGACTGCAATTAGTGTTGCTGTGTTTAGTGGAGAGTGGGAAGAGAGGAGTAAGGTAAAATTGTGAAAAAGCTCATTTCTCTTCTTTGTCTTCTTCTTCCTGAATATAGTTGTAACATGCATATAATAAGTAATCTTATCAGTCTTCTTCAGGCATGATATTCTATCAGCTTTCCTTTAAACACCGTACAGTGTGGATTTTCTGTCCCTGAAACAAGATACAAGATTGATTGTGTGTCTTAAACTGAATCTTAGCTTAAACAGTGTTTTTTGCAGTAAAGTCCTGTGGTTGTTTTTGTGTACTTAATATTTTTGTATGTCTTTTCTGCCCAAACCACTCAATGGCAGTAGCCCTTGGGGTGTATAGCTTAGGGTGGACAGTGTCAGGTTTCAGATTTATCCGGCATTTGCCAAATCCACTCCCTCCCCAGAGCATAGGGCCCATTGCTAGTCTACTTCTTCTGCTCCTTATCAACCTCCCTGCTGTCACTGTCAATGTCACTGTCGATGTCACTGTTGATTCACCTGCGCGGTCTTCACCACTGACAAATAGAAATAACAAGAACTTTCACTCACTTTGCCCCCACTTTAGATTATTGTAGGCGAGGGAAGGTTGCTTCCAGGAAAATTTGGGGAAAAGGTTGCAATGATGGATTGTTGCTGTATTTGTTTTCACTTAAGCCATGATCCTACACAGGGCAGCTGGGCAAGCAAAACAGTTTTCTAGGCTAGTCATGTTTAAAGGGTTGGCATGTTTGTGTGTTTTTGTCAGAGGAGCTGTATGCTAAATAAGCTCCACTGAGTTGACGACAGCTGCTGGAGAGAAAGGCAGCTTAACAATGCATACGATTGTCATCTTTGGGTTTTACAAAGAAAACATAGAATAGACCGTAGAAGGTTGGGCTCTGTAAGGGATATGATTGATCTAACTACCACTACCAGTATACCAGTACTGCTCAAGTGTGTGCATTAGCTACTACAGAACATGTGGCCTTCATATATTAAGGGCAATGGATGTTGAATAATTGTTATATACAAAGGTAAAGGTTCTCCCCGCGCATGCATGCTAGTTGTTTCTGACTCTAGGGGCGGTGCTCATCTCCATATTCAAGCCGAAGAGCCAGAGTTGTGCAAGTTGACCACCTGAGGACCAGAAAATGACTTTTTTGTGCCAATTGTTTTTCCTCCTGTTGAAGAACTGTAAGTTAGTAGCTACAAAACGTCTTAGGTGATTCTGTATATTTTGGAGGATCTGTTAGATATTATCAGTGTTGGCTAGGATTTTTCTGAAAAAGATATTGTGGGTAATTAATAATATTTTTAATTAATAACAAGACTGTGTTCATCTAAGGATGATATCTTTGGAATAACTAGTTCCAAAGCAACATGTTGATAAAAGCAAAAGCAAGTACTGTACTGTAGTTTTGCAGGAGTTATTGGGAGAACATATGGCCTAAGTACCAGGAGAAGGCACATAGGAAGCTGTCTCAGGCCAAGCAAGACCGACGGTCCATTTAGCAAAGCGCTGCCTATGCCAGTGGTTCCCAACCCCTTTTCTGACCCTGTTTTATAATAGCCAAGTAACCTGTGGCCTCCCTTTCTCTATTTGCATAAAAAGGAGTTTTATAGGGTAAAGACATTCCTTCCAAGAGAGGCTTCTTTCTATCTCATATGATCTGTTTCTTATATATACACATATATACTAACTTTAATATCCCACTCCAAAAGGTCAAGGAAGACATTGCTTAACAAGGGCTACAGTATATATATAAGGCCACCCATGTGTGTGTGTTGTGTCATTACAGTCGTGACCGACTCTTTGTGATTCCATGTCCATGGAGTTTTCTTGGCAGGAATACTGGAGTGGCTTGCCAGTTCCTACTCCAGGCGCCTACAGCACCTGATATATCCTGGTGGTCTCCCATCCAAGTACTAACCAGGGCGGACCCTGCTTAGCTTCCGAAATCCACCGAGATCAGATGTGCTTAGGGCATCTAGGCCACCCATAACTCCCCTGAAAACACTTTGTGATCCCCTTGGGGGGTCACGATTCCCAGGTTTGGAAACACTGGGCTTTGTTCACTGAAAGTAACTTTTCAGGTTCTCATCTTTTCCTATCTCTTCCTATCTGATCTCTTTGGAGATGGTGGGTGTACATTCCACACTTCTCCCACCCAGAAGGAAGAGAATGTATAATAGAAGGCTATCTAAAAGCTCTATTTGCCAATACCATTTAGATAGAAATATGTTCTCTTGTCTGCAGTAGACAGGACATTCTAGAACTGCCCCCCATGTGTGCAAACACATTCTAGGAGCAGGGCTACACATATTCCTATTTAGCACCTAGTCTGCGTCCCTCATTGTTTCTTGTACTGTAGATTTTGCTAATTTTGGATTGTGGAAAGTAACGTTGCCTTCACAGCCTCTGTCAAAATCCCGTTGCCCTAGTTATAATAAATAGCCATGTTTTTGCATTTATACAAAGTTGTGAACATAAGGTAGTAACAGATTGGTTGAGGAATAATAGTGGGGGGTTAAACTGGTGGAGGAGCCACATGTACTCTGAAGTGACTATTAGAGTTGACTAATATTATTCAGACAAGCTACTGAAATGGTGTTGGCCCTGCTACCAGCAGTAGCAACAACAATAACGTAGTCAGCTTTTAGCTGTATTTGGGGGGTACTTGTTTTAAACAGGCAGGACATTTGTGTGAGATTTGTGTGCATATATGTCTCCCTTACCCAAAAGAGATCAGTATGGGTGTTGATTTTTGTCCACTGGCAAGAATTAGGGCCTATTTAATTATTAGGCACTTAAAAACAAAGGGAGCTGGTCCACTTCCCCTTCCAGTTGTCAGTGATTCTCCATGGTTGGAGGCAGGATTTCCTCCCCAGGGTCTTTTCAGGTGGAAATCTCTGATATTCTCCAGTGGTTTCCCATCCAGGGTCCAACTGGGCCCAACCCTGGGTAGCTTCCAAAATCACATGAGATCATATTAGTGTGGTGGTATTCTTGCAGGGCGACACCCGGTGGGGAGCTGTAGAAAATCTGTCCTGCCTCTGTATGCTTTGATAGTCAAACGTTTTGGAGTAATCCATGCCACAAATGCACATTTTGGTGGTACCTTATAAGTGTGTGTGTGTTGTGTCATTACAGTCGTGACTGACTCTTCATGACTCCATGTCCGTGGAGTTTTCTTGGTAGGAATACTGGTGTGGTTTGAGAGTTCCTACTCCAAGCACCTACAGCACCTGGTATTCCCTGGTGGTAGCCCGTGCAAGTACTAACCAGGGCTATCCCTGCGTAGCTTCTGAAATCAGGCGAGATCGGATGTGCTTAGGGCATCTAGTAGCCAGCACTAAATGTACTTGCTGCCTGTTAAAACAGCAACAAACAGAAACAAACCAACAGCCCACTGGTCTCTGTCAGAGAAGGGACAAAGCTTTTAATTTCCTTATCTTGCAGCCTCTGCATTTCTTTGCTGACGGGGTGGGGGAGCCATTCTTCATTGGACTATAAGCCACTTTGTTCCTTCTTCACTAGCTCTTTAACTCATCAGCCTAGCATTCCTTGTGGTCCATCGCTACTTAGGTGAGTAGCATATATATATATAAGGCTGTTGCGGTAATATTAGAAGAAGAGTTTCAAAATTTGTGGGGCTACAGTGCCCAGAATCCCCTAGCAAGGAGATCATGGGAGTTATTTTTGAAAAATAGCTTTTCTAACACCTGATTAGAAGCATTTTTTCATATTGCATATCTCAGGGGAAAAAAACCCTCCAGATTATTTAGAAATGGGCATATGTTTGGTCATTACAACATGTGGATGGTGGTTTTTTAAAGGGTTCTGAGCAAATGCTGCATTTGAATGCAGCCTTCCTGTTTTCCTTCTCTTTGTTGTCTCTACCTTGCTAAATTTTAAATTTGGCAGAGTTAAAACCTAAATGGTAGTTAGTATTAAGTACAAGCAGGAGAGCTTCTGTGGGCTCCAAAAATCCTTTGCATTTCACACTGTACCACTATTTCCTCTGCAAATCTTTTGTTTCCTGTTGTCTGGAGCTTCTGCCATTGAATATGAATGAATGAACAAGAGGCTGTCCATGCAAAAAAAGTTTTAATCTGCGTGCTTGGCTTGCAGCGCATCCGCTGTCCCTTTCCGAGGGTCGCTGGGTCGGTTGACAATAGGAAGCAAACTGCAGAGCAGACAAAACGCACATGGAGAATGACCTCAGGGCCAGGAACAGAAAAGGACATTGGAAGGCAGGCACGGAGAGGGTTAGATTTATTTCATGTTGAGCCCATGGATCTGCTGGTCTAGAAGCAAAAGGGTGACTGTTGCATTCCAGGAGAGCTAAGTGCAACACTGGTTTCATTTGTGGGAAGGTGAGAGTGTATTAAAGCACACATCCAGGTCACACCTTGCTCTCACTTGGGTTTCTGAATGGAGTGTTCTGATCTAACAAAGTCTTATGTGTTTTAGGAAGATGGATTTTTGAATCAGCAGCATCCATCACTTCCAAGCCTTCTAGTGTCATCTTCCACCCTGAAGATGCATTATGGTCCTCTACCATTTAATTTCTGCAGCCTTTTCTCTTTGCGTGCACAGTAGGACCACCCGTATCCACTGATTCATTATCCACTGATTCAGTTATCAATGGTTGGCAGAGGAAAAAAATTAAATAATTCAGCAGCCGAAAAGCAAGCTACTGCCACAATCAGCAGCTGTAAAGCAAGATACTGTCGTAAAGCAGCAGCCATAAAGCAAGCGGGAGGTTCGTGAATACAATCAAAAACTAAAGAAGATAAGACAAGAGCTAGCATTTGAGAGATGGATGCAAGAGGTAATTGAGACTGAACGCTGCACCGGGAAGCACTCCTGCGGGAGGGGGCAGGCGCTATGGGAAACCTGTCCTGGCATGAGTCGACGCTTTCTGGAGAGGACTGGACAAAAACCCTCAATGGAGGTTGGGGTACAAACTATGATCCCTGCTCAGGATACAGAGCAGAAGAAGGAGTCTGGTGGGGAACCCACCTATCGGAAGCCGGAGGGGAATTGAATTGGTCTATTTTCACCCCTCGTGGAGACTCTAAGAATAACTCCTTTCTTAAGAATGTTGAACCAGTTGAAACTAAAGTTCAAGTCAGCGTCTCCCTGACAGGGGAAGAAGTTAATAAAACACACTTTTCTTTGGCAAAGAACGTTTCTTTATTGGATCCAAAGGAGCGGAGAGTTTGGCACACAGAGGAACCCTCACACCAACACAGAAGATTAAATAAATTCTCCTGATAGTCAAGCATCCTTTGGTCAGCGAATGGTTACAACTACAGTATTGCCTTTGGCCTTGCTGGATCCCAATTCTTGACTGGTAAAAGTGACCAGAAATTTAAGTCCAAGTCCTTCTCCTCTCTTGTTCTTCTAATATATTTATGAACTGTCATTGTTTGTTTATAATATCCATGTTGCCTCCTAAGATGCATCACAGGTATCACATGAATTCATTCTGCTGACTCTTATGCGGCATTGATTTTATGCATCTTTAGATACAAGTATGAATCAAAGTTTCAGGCAAGGCAGAACGGTCTTGTAGCATGCTGAGTGCCATTGCAAGGAAATCTGGGAGCTCTTCTTGGCTTTCATTCTATTTTACTGGCAAGCCTTTACATGGGAGCTAAGCTTTCCACTGCTGTCTTAGATGTCATAGGGAATCATGTGCACATTAAGCTCTCTGCCCTAATTCTCACTTGAAGTAGTAAATTAACTTGCCTGTAGATTGTACAGTTTCGGGCTGTGGTTTTACATGATCAAATTGCTATGCAACAAATTTATGCCTATGCACAAAATAGCTGGTACACAGAGAAGTTCCAACCAGAAAGAAGCCAAGACTAGACTAGAATCTTTATCTAACATGCCAGCTTTCTGTGTGGAGTGTTATCAATGAGGATAATGATGATGATAAAAGAAAGATTATTACATTATCCAAGGTCTACTTGCCATCAGAATAATTCAGCCCAGACAAAGGTCAGCTATTTGTTTATAATTGCCCTCTCTCCATTTATCCACATACTAGGATGGTATATAGAAAATAATCAAAATTTAATTCAGTACAGTAAAAAAGTGAGCAAATAAATGCTGAAATACACCAGTTATTCTGTACCAGATGATATGAAATAGACAACTCACATCAACTAACTTATAATTTCTGATAAGCAGATGAACTTTTTGGCACTGAAAAAGTACCATGTCAGTGAGAGTGACAATTCTGTGGAGGGACCATTCACCATTTAGGGGGCTGCAATTGAGAAGGTGCTCACTGTTGTTGTGATATAATATATTTAAGGCAGCTAAAGGTCCACACCAAATTTCTTAAATTTGTGTTTTATAGACACTCAAGACTTCTTTTAAGATTATGGCGGGAAAACAGTATCCTTCAGTTTGACACGCTCTTAGGATGACTTATAAGAATTCAGGATCAAAATAAAAATCATCCCTCATCTCAGATGGCCATAGTGTTGTCACTGAAAGAGTGAATGCAAAGCTTCTTTAACTATTAATAGCAAAATAAAGAAACCAAGGAAAGTTTTGTTAAAATTATCTTTACTCCTCAAGGTGTAGAGATGTGTGAAGCAAAAGTGTTCTTGTTATTAAGGTTACATTCAAACTCAATAAAACATACGGTGGTTTTATTGGCACAAATAAGTGTGAGAGGTAGGGACCCGGGGCTACAGAGGGAAGGGGCAAGAAGAGTGCTTGCAGGAGCACTCTGAATCTGAAGATCAGGATTCTGCTGCAGGCATCAGCTATTGTAGGGGATCCCAACCATTATCTTTGATGATTCATTGGGGGATCAGCAGGATTCTTTTCTCTGATTACCTCCAGAGAGCTGGGCCTGACCGAGAGCTTCTGTAGCCCAAATGAGTCTGGTATGCCAGAGAGTTGTGGTCCATGCACTTGGTTAATCTAAATTCCCTCATTAATAGGTAGTAATGTGGTCATTTTCAGTCACAGAATAAGGATCGTTGAGTTTTAGCAGTAGATTATTCTTATGAGCAAATGCTTTTAGGAACGTCTGCCAGTTATTAAGGGGAGTTTCTTTATAGGACTGAATAGGTTGTTATTTTATTGACTTGCAACATCCCTCAGCATATATATACATTGCTCAAAGAGAATGGAGATTTAATAAAAGGAAGTAGACCTCAAGCTACTGTAATACTGTAACAGTGGCAGCTACACCCCTAGATATACAAAGAACTACAGTACATTTAACATGGATGGTGGCCATCCTGAATAAAACCTGTTGGAGTGGCACAAATTAGTAAGAGGTTTGGAGTGCCGAGATGGATAGAAAAGAACGTGAACCTACAATGTGTCTTATGTTTTGAGCTAGGGGGAAAGAAAATTGAGGGGAGGGTCTAAGAGCAGTTTTTCTTATATTTAAAAGCCATACAGGAGACTGAGGACGATTACTTTGTTTTATCCCTGAGGGTGGTGGAAGAAAAGATCAGGGATCTGCAGTGCCGAAGGTCAATCTAGGTTAAATTGAATATACTTCAATTATAGCAGATTGCAGTGATGTCACTTTTTGTTCAGTGACAGAAGTGGGTTCTAATTGCTTTGCTTCTTGACATCATTGCTGAATATTGTATGGGTAGTATTCGGAAGGACTGCTGTTGCTGATGATTCGCTGAAATCCACTCACTGCCATTGGTTGACCAGTGTCATGGAATGCTGTTCAATATTCTAATGTTGAGGAGAAGAGCTAGTCATGAGGTATTTCACAGTGAGGTGAAGGAAAGGTAAAATAAACTAGAAAGTTGGTTGTCAGGGAGAAGAAACCTTGTTCTGGATCTAAGGATACGAAGCTTTTGTGAGGTGTAGTAAAATCTACATTTAGAATCCCAAGATCATGATTATGCAGCACAATTGCTTCAAGAACTCATTGACATGATTGCTTTCAGTTTTGAAAGCACAGTGCTTGACCAGTTTTGGCTTCTTGTTATTTAATTTTGATATTTTTGTGTTCTTGGGATGGTTGCTCTTATATTAACCAGAGTCCACTATATCTACAAAAGATGAAGCAAGTTAAAGAGGTTGAAGTCCATAACTGATATTGAGGTACAGAGCCATCACCTTGGATATTACCATCAAACAACGGTGAAGAGTTGAGGTGGGTGATCTCATGGAGGGCTTATAGAAGATGGACAAATATGGAGTCCCTTCCCTTCTTTTCACTTCTCATCAGAAATTCGTCTTCCCCATACACACACCCCTTGTCATTTTAATTCTATTCAGTTTTTCAACCAGAAAGAATTAGGAGAGAATGGCAATGTGAGAGATATCACAGGTTGAGGAAGGGGCTGACATTCTCCCTACAACAGCTTTTGTCATGATACTTCTATAAATGCATGCTGTCAAGTCATGTCTGAGTTATGGTGACCCTTGCCTGAGCTTTCTAAGTACTGTATAAATTACAATACTCTGAAATAGTATACTAGAGCCCACGGGGCCGCTCTGGGTCCTTGTAGCTTGTCCAAGGCCACCCTGGATGGTGATTTTCCCGAGAGGCACACTAGGAGATTGAATGACCAGCCCTTGGTGCTTCAACTCACTGAGCTTTCCAGGTGGTCTTATTTCTAACTTTGTTTTAAAAAAATAGCAAGCTCAGAAAAATGAGACCAGGAATGGAGAGAAAAGCCATTGACAGGTGAAGGTTTCCAGCAACCTTTCTACATTTCTCAGTTCAAAGTTGCGTGTGAACTCCAAGATACTGTTTTGAAATCTGGCATGTAGCTTGGTTTTTGGAGGTACTAGCAGTATTAAGTCTCTATGAGAATGCAACTTATGTTGTCTCCAGTATACAGTTTACTCATCCTTACTGCCTATCTTGGTTGAAATGAAATCTGTGTTTGTATTCTCATTGCCTCATCGTCTTACCTTTTTGGTTCCACCTATTCACCATGGTGTAGGATCCCCAGCTCCTCCTTTCTCTCCTCTTCCTCCTCCTCCTCCTCTCCTTTTTCTTCCTCTTCCCAGGATCAGAAGAGGGCAGAACCCCGATTGTAAGACAAAGCGGACCTGGAAAGTTTTGGATTTTCTCAGGACTGGGTTTTTTTTTTCTTTCTCAGATACCAACTGTTTTTTGTCTGCTGAAGGGAGATGTCAAGGGACACTTCACTGGGTGAGAGAGAAAGGGAATGTTATGATACTCAACCATCCAAACTGTATGCATGTTTATACCCTTCCCCTCAATACTCTACCCTAGTTTTTTTTTGGCAGTGTTTCTGGCATCTGTCGAGGAAAATCAGCTGATGTGGCACAAGTCACTGTAGCCTCAGGGGCTGCTCACTGGTAGTCTGTTGTGATAAAATATAGCTTGCTGTAATTACCTAGGGCCCCCAAACCTACCATTTTCTCTATTCTTTATTTGGCTTCAAGAATGATAAACAGCAGGTCTTTCATGGTTTCCTTGGCTGCTAGATTTGACATTGTAAATGTTTTGTTGGCTGGATAAAAGGTCCAGGGGACTGTTTTTCTATTCTAACGCAGAGGGTTTTTTTCCCACAGGTGGCACTTAAGTACATAAAATATTCCTAATGTGTCTTTCCCCCATCTTTGTAATCCAGATACATAAAGCCTGCAGCAGATCTAAAAACAACCCCTTGCTTCTGTTCTTTACCACACAGTATCCAAAACTGCTGCATCTAATTTAAGGGTGGACTCCATAGCAAAGAATCCTGGTATTGTGTTAGGGTGAAGTCCTTGGAACCCTCTAGGACAGTGGTGGCGAACCCTCGGCACTCCAGATGTTTTGCACCACAAACCCCAGAATTCCAAGCCTAGATTGGTAGTGACAAAGCATTGTGGGAGTTGTGGTCCAAAACATTTGGAGTGCCAAAGGTTCGCCATCACTGCTCTAGGAGTTGTTGTCCTGAAAACTAACTATTCCAGACACCAGTAGATGTCTTTTGAGATGTTGGGGCCTGAAAAATACAGATGGACAAGGTGGAAGCTTGTTGGGGTCTGAGAAGTATAGGTCGGTGGTGGCAAACCTTTGGCACTCCAGATGTTTTGGACCACAACTCCCAGAATCCCAAGCCTAGATTGCTAATGGCAAAGGACTGTGGGGTTTGTGGTCCAAAACATCTGGCGTGCCAAAGGTTCACCACCACTGGTATAGGTGGACAGGACGGAGGCTTTTTGAGGCTTGAGAAGTACAGGTGGACTTGATGGAGGCTTGTGGAGAAACAAGATAGAAGAGACAGGAAAGTGGAGTGAGGAAGGCGGTCACAGAAGAAGAAGAAAAAGGAAGTTCGTACCAACATTTATAAAGAGGGTGGGAAAATTAGGGGTTGGGTGTAGGGGTAGGAGAAATGGCATCATTAAACAAAGGCAGTGCTGAAGAGGAGTACTGTTGCTGTTGGATTCCCCCACCCCACCCCATATACTGGTTTGCTAAATATTTTCCAGCTAACCAGGAGAAGTACATTATTAAAACACTAGGTGCGTGCGTGCCTCCCTCCTTTGGGAGGATGGCAGTGCCCGTTAGCACAGAGGCACCATCTGTCGTTTTCTGGATGGAGCCACTCACGTTTTCACCCAGGTTATTACTGCCTGAACAGCTGTTTGTTTTTGGGTGGGAGGCTTCCCTTGGGGTGGAATGGAAGTGCCAGAGGGATTGTCAAAAAGGCGCGCGTAGGGAAGGAAAAGATCCTGAACCTTTTGACACGGTGTTCCTTTGTCTGGTGTGTGTCTATGTGTGCATCTATACCTGTGCACACTTCCATGTGTCCCATCTGGCTGATCGTCCTTTGTTACAGATGATGTCTGATCACAGATCTCCCCAACCTACAATAATTCCATAGCTCGTTAGAGTGGGAGGGAAGAAGAGTGCATTTATTTATATATGTGTGTATGTACAGAAGACAGTTTGAATTATAGCCTGCTTTTAACCTTAAAAGCCTATTAGATAATATAATGTTTGCTTCTCCCAACATCTTTGTTGAATAAGTGAACCCCTTGCAGCTTCTTCCTAATTTCGTCCCCCTTCTCTCTCTCTCTCTCTCTCTCTCTCTCTCTCTCTCTCTTGTTCTCTCATTGATCAGCTATGTGCTGCACAGCTTCTTTGGCCAGCGGCACAGCAGCAAAGCCAAACACACACACCACTCCCAGTTGACCATACTGCAGCTGACCTCCTATAACCCTTGTATGTGCATCTCCCTGCCTTTTGGCTGTTATGGCAAAGAAGACAGTCCTGGAGTGGGGTGGGGGGAGGAAGGGGAATTGACAGTATAGCTATATCTCTTTTATAAAAAGGGTTGTGATTAGGGATTACTCAGTTTTCAATGCATTCCTATGGGAAATTTGTATAAAGGAAAATTTCCTTAACATAATTTCATTTGCAACGAATTAATTCCTTTATACAAGGTACCACTGTATTTGTTTCTCCCATTGCTTGAAAGGTTACAACTTTTGAATTATGCCTTTTGTTCTCTATGGGATTGGGACAGCCTTGATTTAATTTCTGTAGCTCAGTGATTTTTGGTATCTGGCAGTGGAACCAGAGGTTGGGAGTTTGACTCCCCATTTTTCCTCCCAGGAGAAGAGCCAGCCTGTGTGACCATGGGCAAGCTGTACACTCCCAGGGTGTCCTCAGAAGAAGGGGGACAGTAAATAACTTTGGATTACTCACTACCTACAAAACCCTTGAAAGGGTTGTGGTTAGTTTTTCCCATGGAAATGGGAAAAATTATGGAAGGTTAATATAAAGATCACCAAGTCAATAGCATTTAAAGAAAATCTTTATAAAATGTTTTATAGGTGGTATTTAACACCTGATAAGCTGGCTAAAATGTATAAAATATCCGATGTTTGTTGGAAATGTAACAAAGGACGGGGATCTTTTTTTCATGTGTGGTGGGTGTGCAAGAGGGCTAAAAAATACTGGCGTATGGTACAAAAATTTATTTTACAAACTATGTTAATTAATCTTGAGTTAAAACCAGAGATTTTTTATTATCTATGATACAACAAAATATTGGTGACAGCAAAAAATTTGTAATAATTCATATAATCACAGCAGCTAGAATGTTGTATGCACAATTATGGAAGACAGACAATATCCCAGACAAAAATCAATTAATTATGAAGGTGTTAAACTGCGCAGAAATGGACAAGATCTCAGCACTAATGAAACCAGAAGGATGCTATGAAGACTTCGAAGAAAGATGGCATCATTTCTACAATTTTTAGACGAATATTATAGGACAATTAAGTTTCCTGTTTAATTTATGAGTAATTGAGATAGTTAAGGAAGGATCATACATTGTTAAGATGAGATGCAAACTTTGTTTGAGAAGATTAGAATCGCTCCAATGTTTCCTTTTCCTTTGCTTTGATTGATAACCATTTTGTTTGAAAACTATAAATAAATTGCAAAAAAAAGAGAGAGAGAAAGGGTTGTGGTTAGTGAGAGTTGACTTATTATGCTTATGTTCACCCCCCCAGTCTTGCTTTTCCCATTTATGCTTCTCACGTGAATCTCTGAAGTCTGATCTTACTCCGTCCTCAGCACTTGCATGTTCTGTACAGAACCTGCCACTTTGTGTGGCCAACTGAAGAAAGTTTAGCCAAGGAAGAGCAGCTGGCTTAGGTTCAGCCAGTGAGATTCATGGCCAAGTGGGAATTTGAACCAGATCTAAATCCTAGCCCACACCTACTACATTACAATTTTTTCTAAATGAAGTAGTAGTAATGCAGAATCGCTTCTGAAAGTTTAGTCAGTTGCACGTCTATACACTGTCACAACATGGTACACAGTGGTGATGGCATCTGGCATGGATTCTTTCAAAAGGGGATTCCTGTACAAACCCTCAATTTTTAGTCTAACAATTTTAGACAAAAATATGGTCTTATACATGGAAAAATGCTGTAAATGATAGCTTTCAACTGGCTTACATTAGCCAGATTCCTGCCACCTTCTGCCATTGCTACCGTCATGACTGGTGTGTGTGTGTTTAGGTGGGGGTGTCTGGAAATTGTAGTCTAAAATAGGAATTTCCCCCCAGCTTTGGGGCCTAGCAGCTGAGAAGAGACACTGCAGCCATTTCAGTCCTGGAAATAATCAATTTTTTGTTGCAGAAGGTCCCAGATATAATATCCTGTACTCCCCCCCCCCCAAAAAGGGAAAACAAACAAGTAGGGCAAAGAACAGTGAGGTAAAAGATCTTGTTCTGAGACTGGAAAACCAAAGACGGTGACAGTGGGTACTACTTAACTAGATAGATTGATTCTTCTCCTCACACGTTCCTTGTAATTTCATTTCTTGTATTTATCCTAATTTTGATCTGATTGTAAGGGGCCTTCCTGTGTTCATGTACCGGGCTATTTCCATCCTTACGCCATGCTTTTATGAAAGACTAACCCAGAATGTATGCTACCATTGTGTTAAAATTATGCAAACACACATCATCATTGCCTAGGAAGAAAAAAAAAGAGTGAGGTGTCAATATTCATCATTTTTGTCATGTGAAAGAGTTGATCCTAGCTTAACAGAGGGGCCCCTGGAGCGGCTGGCACGAGCATGATACTGAAGGCGATTAATCTTGTGAATATGAAGCACCCTCATTAGCATCCTGAGCTGCAGGCAGGGCGGCTTTGTGACCAAAAGATAAGGACTGGGCGCCTGCTGACCGTGAAGAGGTCTGGAGGAGATGGGAGCTGATGGGCTTTGTGTCCCTGGATAAAAATGGGTTGTTACTTTCATTAACTCTGGCGAGTCCCTGGTGGAAGCTGTCTCATGGCAGGGTGGCCAGAGGCGGTGGAGAGGATTATGAAATCTGCATTCCCCACCTGATCTGCCTTTCCAGATTGGTTCAGAATATTCACCTTACAGATGAGGTGGTTGAATGGATGTCCTCTCGAGTCTTGAAAGCAGCTCATATTTGGGATTCATGATGGGTGGGGGGAAGAGAGGGGGGCACCACTTCAAAGCCTTCATTTGCTGCGGTGCACCTGCTCAGCATGGATAGTACTAATGTAGCATTGTAGATTTTTCACTTTGGAAGGAGGTCTGGAGAATACCAGTACGGGGCTGGGGCGGGGCATGAAAGTATGATGTTTATTTTCTTATTGCCTGGAGCAGAACTCTGCTCTAAGATTCTGTTCCTTCCTTAAGAAGATTGCTGATTCCACATCTAATATATTGCCTTCCTATATGTGGAACTGTCTGTGCCCATGCAGATAGAGGTAGCAGTCATAGCTGCTGGTGCATTTCAGGGGTAGATAGAGAAGCAAACCAGAAAAGATTTTGTGTGTGTGTGTGTGTGTGTGTGTGTGTGTGTGTGTG